>JASCZW010004436.1:0-370204 GCA_034211315.2 Aedes japonicus
TTTAGCCAATTCGAGGACTCCATATGAAATGTGGTTTGGGAACAAACCGGATGTGAGTTACATAAGAGTGTTTGGATGCGCTGCCTACGCACACATCAGTAAACATCTTCGTTCGAAATTGAACGGCAAAAAGCAAATCACTGACTATGGTAGGGTATGCACCGATGGGTTATCGGTTGTGGGACAGCGATAAAAGGGAATTGTTGTATCTAGGGACGTAATTTTTGACGAATCGGTTTTTCCTTTTTAGTTCTTCCCACCTAAAGGTCAACAAGGGAAGAAACTTCCCGACAGGATTTCCGGGTTGCGGATATTCCTGTGGCTGAGGATCTCTGATTCGATTGATCCTGTGGATATCCCAGAGAATGTCGATAATAGTGACGATGAATTTGTAGAGGCGGAGGATGATGGAAATGAGAATAATCCTGGGCATGGTGACGTTGAACCAGTGTCTCAACGCCATAGTCGAGAGGACTACTCATCGCCCAAATTGGCTCGAGACTACGAGACTAGTTTTGTACTATTACACTATTCAGGGGAAGTCCCACAAACGATCGATGAATTAAAGAAACGGAGTGATTGGGATCAGTGGAAGCTTGCTATGGAAGAAGAATTGAGGGCTTTAGATGAGAATAATACTTGGACAGCGGTGAAAGAAATACCAAAAGGAAAGAAACCAATAAACTCCATGTGGACGTTTTCTATGAAGTTTGAAGATAGTACCCCTCGCTACAAAGCTCGCTTGGTAGCTAAAGGTTGTTCGCAGCGTCCAGGATTGGATTATGGCGAAACCTTTGCACCAGTTGCAAAAATGACGACGATAAGAACATTCTTGTCAATTGCTGTTCAACACAATTTGTTCATCTATCAGATGGACGTTAAGACGGCATTCCTTAATGGAAGCCTGGAAGAAGAAATTTATATGAGACTTCCTGCTAATGTGAACGGTAGCTCGACCTTTTGCCGTTTAAACAAAAGTTTATATGGGCTCAAACAGGCCGGACGAAGTTGGAACCTAAAATTTAACCATATAGTAAAAAGCCTAGGATTCAAGAACACCGAATCAGACACATGTCTGTATATGCACAAGGATAAATACCTGTACATAATACTATATGTTGATGATATCCTGATCTTTGGTAGGAACATGCAAGATGTAGAATGGATTAAGAAGGAGTTTTTCAAACATTTTCGAATGAAAGATTTAGGTGAAGTGAGCAATTTCCTTGGCCTAGATATCCAGCGAAACGGAAAGGGTTTGACCATTTCTCAAAAATCTTATGTTGAAAATCTACTGATAAGATTTGGAATGCAGGATTGCAAGCCTGTTTCTACTCCCATAGATCAGATTGCTAAGTGGGCAATAGCTGAGAGTCCATTAACTAAAGAACCATATAAGACACTTTTAGGTTGCCTACAATATTTAGCATTAATGTCTCGACCAGATTTATGTTATGCAGTCAATTTTTTTGCTAAATTTCAGAGTTCCCCTCAGGATAACCACTGGACGGGACTGAAACGTATTCTTAGGTATCTTCAAGGTACTAAGAACCTCCGACTGGCTTACGAGAGACAGGATGACGAAGTACCACTAGAAGGATACGCCGACGCAGATTTCGCAAACGATGAGATCGATCGACATTCCATTTCCGGTTCGATATTCACCGTATATGGGAATACGGTATCTTGGTCCACGAAGAAGCAGACATCGGTGAGCTTGTCTTCAACCGAAGCCGAGTTCGTATCTCTTTGTGGAGCAGCAAAAGAGGGCGTGTGGCTATCCAATCTATTGCGTGAGGTTGGAATCAATTCGACACCATTCACAATAAATGAGGATAACATACCCTGTATTAAAATAGTCGAAGAACCACGAAGTCATCAAAGAACAAAACACATTGATATAAAGTACATGTTCATTCGAGAGCTAATCCGCGATAAGAAGATTGTTTTAAAATATGTGAACAGTAATGAGCAGAAAGCAGATATCTTTACAAAACCCCTATCCCGAATAAAGTTCGAAGAATTTGTAGACTTATTAAATCTGAAAATTGAGGGGAAGTGTTGAAATGCAATTTTCACTTACAGTGGGGCATATAGGTAGATCTCCATGTCATTTTCATTTATTACAGAATCCATCTCCATGCGCACGAGCGATCCGAGTGTAACGCAGCACGCCGGTAAATAACTATACATGTACTGATATACAAACAGAAATCAGTAGTGATGATTCTCATCGCTAATGGAGATGGTAGGTTATTGGTAGTAGGGTAGCTGTAAGACACCAATGTTAATTACATTAAACCACGATGATTTAATTTACACTATAATAAAGTAGAGTTAAGGTTAACTTGCTTTTATAGTATTTTTTGATTTATTCAGTGGGTTCCGAGAGGACAAAGGAGAAGGGAGAATTCCTTTCCTTGTATCCTTCAGAACCACACTTATGAAAGAAAGATTTCCCCAGCACTTCCAATTGACCATAAACTGAACCTGCCCTCAGGTGGAAGTTTTTCCACTGAGTCTAAAGGATATTTAGCCCTCAGGTGGTGACTAATCCCACTGAGTCTAAATTCAACAGTTTCTGTAATAATCGTAACTCATTCGTCATTGATAATGGCATTTGCCAGCCCTGGTTCAGAGTTTTCACTCTTCAGGTTACAGAAGCGGTATTTGTCTTGAGCTTACCAATGAGCTTGAGGAGATATTAACTAGGACAGTCTCCTGTTATTAAACCTGTGTATAAATTAAGGTCACGTTTCGATAAATTAAGCAACTTATATGAATTACAAACATTTGGTTTTACAAAGCGTTTTGATTGCCGAGCATTTAAGGTTTCCTCCCAGTTCTTAAGCTCCATTTTAAGAGCACAGGAAGATAAGCTAAAAAAGGGTTCAGGGTTGATGAATTGCATACTCTATCCTATTTTTGCTAATTCGTCTGCTTTTTCATTTCCATCGATACCGTAATGCCCAAGAACCCAGTATAGGTTGACAGTATTGCGACTGGACAGTCGTTGCAACAATTCTGAACATTACCACACTAGTTTTGACGTGTAAATTTTTGATTTTAAAGCATTTATGGCCCAGCTACAACGATTACGCAAAACGGAACGGAAAACGCAAGTTTGACAGTTGTCGAAAATGACATGACACGTCGAGAAGTCTCATACACATAAAACACAAATATCTGCTTAACTCAACATCTAATAAAGCAAATGGAAGTAAATTTGGCATGTGAGGGGTTTCGAAGGCAAGCAATGTTTCTATGAAAATTCAAGGCCCCTCACTCTTTAAAAGGGGGTGGCTCATACAAATGAAACACAAATAGCTGCATAACTCAAGCTCTAATGAAGCAAATTGAATTAAATTTGGCATGCGGGATGTTTTTAAGACGAGAAATGTTTCTAAGATGGTAAGAGACCCCTAATCTCTCTGAAAGGGGGGCTCCCATGCAAATGAAACAAAATTTTCAGCCTAACTCGAGAAATAACCGAGCATGTGGGGGTTTTAAGGCAAGAAATGTTTCTAGGATGGTATGAGACTAGGGAACGTTCTAAACGCTCTTTTTCTGAACAAAACAAAACTGCGCTAAACCAATCGCAGAATTTTAACAAATCTAGGGACTTTTTCAAAAGGGCGAACTTGCAATTGAGAGACTCTCTCGGGTATCTTTCTCTTTCATCAATTACTGCGCCATTATGGATCTATGGATTGATTCCTTCACGCAAATCGCAAGATAACAGTGGTGGTTAGCATATTAGAAAACAGCATAAAGGAAAAACGTGAAAACGATTTAGCTATTAATGAAAGAGAAAGAGGCTCGCGAGAGTCTCTCAATTGCATGTTCGCCCTATTGAAAACAAATCCCTAGAAATTAGCGAATGGCCAGAACAGATTTCCATGGTTGCCATTTACGATTTTTAGATACATCTACGATTTAGATCAGCGGTGGAAAATTTTCTTTTTTTTTTTGATCTAGAATATACTGATCTAAATTTTGAAATCCAATTTATTTCGACAAGAAATAGATCAAAATATCCATCAGGATTGGAGGTGCCCTAAGAATGCATGTTCCAGATTTATATTCAAATTGAATGCCCCCGATTTGAATCACTGCTGATTCAGCTCTTATCATTTCGAATGTGATTTTTTCTATAAATAAAAATGATTTGTAATTAAAAAACATTTTTTTAATATCAAATGAATTCATTGTATGTGAATGTATAGAAAAAGGAAGAATTTAGTTTATTTTACATGACACTGGTGATGTATTATGCATCAAAATGTTGCGCTCTGGTAAAACTCATGTGGGTTGCCGCGTTGTAGTTGTGTAATGCTTTTTTTGCTTCGGAAATGCAGACATCACGAGGCACTTTGAACTTTTCTGCAGCCGTATCTGTTAAGAAATATTTAAAAGTATATCAAAAATGACATTTTATATTTTAATGACTTGAACGAACAAACATATTTAATAAAATTATTCAACAATTTACCTAGAAGAATCCGAATGATATTTAGATCCGATGCCTTGCAACATGCGCTGTTGTGTTTGGCGTTCGGTGCCACTTTGCCACTCCAAGAATATCTATCAGTATTTCGGAACAATAATCTCATAATTGCCCGCATGAACTCGTAAATGCTTTGATTGGACTCCATATCGAATCTCTTACGCAGCGATTGCTCAAAGGCAGGGTCTAAAGACATCGTTTCTAGGTTCATAAGACCCTCCTGATCTTTCAGTGGCAGATGAATTTTTCTGTGAACGCTGTCCAAATCAGTTTTCTTGACACATAAATTTGAAACATCTGCTAGAACAGTCCCAAGCAGTCGTTTATTGCCCATAGTAGCTGTTGCGATTGATCGAAGTTTGGCATCCGTGTTGAATGCATAGGCATCCAGCTTTCTATCTGTAAAAAAAAATTGACGGTTTCATTGGAAACAAGATGATCGATTACTGAATCTCTATATCTAGGGACTTTTTTCAATACGGTGAACTTGCAATTGAGATACTCTCTCGGGTCTCTTTCTCTTTCACCAATAAATTAATCGTTTTCACGTTTTTCTTTGTGCTGTTTGACTAAACAGCTAACGAGTACTGTTATCTTGCGATCTGTATTAAAGGATCAATGCATAGTATTATAATGGCGCTGTAATTGATGAAAGAAAAGAGACCCGAGAGTCTCTCAATTGCATGTTCGCTCTATTGAAAAAAGTCCCTAGATATACTGATATCAAAATGTTAACTCCTGGTGTGCCGCTGTAAGCACATTTATAGGGGGTAATTCATTTCAACAAAAAATCTAGCTACCTCAAGGTGAATTTAATACTTCAGGTGGTCTCAATACTGTATATGAGAATTTCAGCCATGTTTAAACGCATACTAATACAATCCATATCAAGTAAAATACTGGTCTGGCAGACTGAAGCTGTCTCCTTTACACCTATGCAATAGTGTTTGTGATGTCAAACTCGCAGTTCCATTTTAAAACAAACGAGTAAAGGAGATGATTAGTTTCACACTGCCAGGCCTGTGTTCTATGCCATGGGATATGATGCGTCAGGCTGCACGGTTTGTGTACCAATATTTTGGGGGGGAAAGTGCACGTGCTAATGTTTGTAAACAAAACGTTTAGCCCAAACCGTTTACATTCATTTAGAACTCTTCACTCTTAGGCAAAATTGCAATAAACAGCTGTCATTAGGTGCGTAATACACTATTGAGTGTTCCTTACTCTTTCGCTCCACTTCTATATCTCATTTGATACCCCGCTACTCCACCCTTCTTCCTCACAAACTGAAGAAAATAAACCACCTGAAGTATTAAATTCACCTTGAGCTACCTTGTGAAGTTTGAAGCACAGAGAATAGACATCCAAGTCAAATTCAAAAACTGTGTAAGAAATTTAACGGCCATTTCATAATCGTAATCAACTGGCAATAGCGTGGCGGCGTGGATTCGCCACCCATAGACCAGCTTGAAATCTTCTTCATCAACTAAATTTTTTTGGCAGTTCAGTTCTTTCACCGCACGGTCAACGAATCTTATGCCTGGGACAGACATACAACGTACAGCGTTGTACTCCTTTTGTCCAATACCTGTTTTTCAGTACTGGATTAAAGTATTTGACAGTTCGTACAACGCTGTACGTTGCATGTCTGTACCAGGTATTACCCATGTTTCACTGATATCCAAATTTTGTGTTTCTTTCGGTTGTACTTTTCCTTCAACTTTTCCAGACGTTGTCTTTGAAGATGTAGCTTCCCAATTTTCTGTTGAAATTTAAACATTCAAACATTAATAATAACAATGTCGTAATAAAAAATCCGGGTCTGTTCATTTGATTCTTTTTAAAAAGGAACTATGCTGCCAAATATTGCAAAATATTTATACATACATTATAGAAACCTTGCAAGATGCAGATGCTTTTATCAATATTTTATCTTTCTTACCAGTCAACTCGATGTCTTCTATTTTTTCCGCCTTGTTTCTCGCGACAGTTGTAGCAGTATCAACTAATAGGTGACTACTACTATCCACTTTTTGCACACAAATCCGCTCATTAACCGATTCTTGGTCAATGCATGCGTTATTTGCAATAACGCGCTTTCTGACGGGAAGAATAACCGGTATGGATGATTCGGTCTTGATGTGATTGAACGATGTGCGACTTTCGTTCACGCTGGTTCTAGCAATAACTACTTTGCTGCCTTTCGTAAGAATGGGAATATTCGATCCGAGTTTGATTTTCTTATACTCAACTGCTTCCGAAAGAACGTCTTGCACTTTTGAGCTACTGGGTTGTTCGGCAGAAAATTTGAACCCGTGTATATTTGCCGTATCGGTTGATTGATGCTTCGCTGCAAGAGGTTGGAAGATTTTACTGCCACTCGTAAAAACGATGCTTCTTGGTACTCCGCTGCTGTTATTAGCCAAAGGTTCTAAAATTTTGAAAATTAGATTGGGCATAGAACATATTAAACGAAAAGTACCTGTAGGAACTTTCTTCTGATGGATTTTATCAACATCAATACGGTAATGTTTCAACAAATTTGCATCCAGCTTGACTAGTTTCAGTGTTTTTGATTTCTTTATTTTAGGCTCCATGTTCTCTTCCGGGTATTCTTTGTCGGTGTAGGAATAACTGAATATGCTTAAAATATAACTAAAGCCTGTAGTACACTATTTGATCAATGGTCGGTTCGAGTATACATCATCGGTTCGAGTATACATCATCAAGCGGTCTCAAAATTCTAACAAACATCTACTGAAAAAGTTTTATAAATTTCGATAGCCATATTGCCAGCGTTTTCTTCTGAAAATATTTATTGGCCTCACGGGAACCTGTTCCGGAATAACTTGTCCAAGAACAAATCATTAGATGGTCACAAAATGTTGAGAAATATCATATACTGAAGGAATTTCGTGAATTTTGATACCCATATTGCCAGGGTTTTTTTTCTGAAAATGTTAATGGCCACTTGAAGCCACATGAGAACCTGTTCCGGAATGACCGATTCGAGGACACATCATCATGACATGTTTCGGCGAAAACCATTATTTGCCCCTCCTAAACGATTCCTCCGGGGCATCCAGATTGTTCCGGAATGGCTAATATGGTCATTGACCCTTCTAGACTGGAAGTATACTAATAAAAAAAATCATAAAATCAATATTTGTACCTTCCTAAACGATTCCTTTGGGGCATTCAGATTGTCCCGGAATGGCCAACATGGTCATTGGTTCATTTCTAGGCCAGAAGTATACTAATCCACAAAAATCATGAAGTTTGAGCCGTCGAAAAGCATGTTTCGGCGAAAATGTCCCCTCCTAAACGATTCCTTTGGGGCATCGGGATTGTCCCGGAATGGCCAATATGGTCATTGGTCCATTTCTAGGCTAGAAGTATAGTATTCAACAAAAATCATGAAGTATGAGCCGTCGAAAGGCCTGTTCCGGTGAAAATCAATATTAGTCCCCTCATAACCGTTTCCCAACAAACATCAGTGTCGAATTAGAGCTTGTTCAAACAAATTTGGAGAAGCTATTCAGCTATTTCTTCTAGAACAGCTAAATAGCTTCTCCAAATTTGCTTGAACAAGCTCAAATTCGACACTTATGTTTGTTGGGTTGCTCCGGGGCATCCAGATTGTTCCGGAATGGCCAACATTGGTCCATTTCTAGTCCAAAAGTATACTAATCAACAAAAACTATGAACTTTGAGCCGTCAGAAGGCATATTTCGGCCTCCTAAGCGATTCCTCCGTGGCATCCAGACTGTTCCGGAACGGCCAACATGGTTATTTGTCCATTTCTAGGCCAAAAGTATAATAATCAACAAAAAATCATGAAGTTTGAGCCGTCGAAAGGCATGTTTCGGAGAAAATCAATATTTGTCCCTCCTAAACGATTGATCCGGAGCATCAAGATTGTTTCGGAACGTACAATATTATTTTTGGTTCATTTCTAGGCCAGAAGTATGTATACTAATCAACAAAAATCATGAGAGCCATCGAAAATCATGTTCCGATGACAATTTGTATCTGACGCCGCCATACAGATCATGGCAAAACATGCCCTCTTTCGGCACGGATTCCTTGTGACCAACCGAGTTGAAAGAGAAAATATGCACCAAAAACTAAAAATTAAGACTTCAACAAGCATTTTGACATCAAAAACATTAAATTTGGTCTTATAACGGTCTTCCCACAATGTGAGTTTGAAATCCGGGCCAATATGACCCGAGACACCTTACTCGTAATTTTTTTTAACACCCATTGAAGGTTATACTATCCTTAACCTTATTTAAAGTTTAAAACTAATAGGTTAACATCGCAATAAATATTCAAATACAAATAAATGTGTATGGAAGACGAACGCAAAGTCATCTCATTTAAAGTATATTGCTTGAATTGCTAACTCTAATATAGAGATGAATAATCAAATTGTAATTCTATTCCATCTGCATAGTTTTGATAAAAAAAAACATCGCTTTGGGTATTGATTTTGTCATTTTAAATATGAACAACTCAGAAAAACTTACTTGGCAGGAAGCGAGAATTTGCAGGACAGCAATGACGAGAAATCAAACGACGACGACACACTATCCGCTCTTAAGGCTGACTAACAGTTCGGAAAAAGGTGTTACGGGATTTGGCCCCCCTTGAATTTTCAAAGGAGCGGGAATTTTGTTTTTCCTTGACCAAAGCCCGTAAATCCCGCTCTTTCAAAAATGCATGAAGGACCAAATCCCGTTAGACGTTTTTCGAACTGTAAAGCAGCCTTTAAATAGCAACTTGAGATTTGAATCGATAAATCATATCATTTTTAGCTGGAGTCAAAAAAGCACTTAAATATTCACTGGCTTCGCAGAAGCAATTATTAGCTCAATATACACGTTACACGATTTCCAAGATTTCCGACAAAACTGACTTCAATCATGCAAATGGTTGATTTTTTCTCACATTTCATATTTCTTCATCGCACTTATTGCTCAAGTAAACTGACACTGAATATAAAAATCACATTGCACAAAAATGCATAACTAGTTAGCATCACGTGACATCGGCCATAGAAGAATGATTCGCGGCCGAAATCCAAACAAATAAACGAAGACCCATCCGGATAACATATTCTGAAGAAAACTTGACGACGCACTTCCGCGTTCAGCTCAGCACAAATCACATTAACCGGAAGACGTCCGAATTCCAATTTAAATTCTTCCTCTGCTGGTTTCTGGAGCGCTGCACATAAACTTACACCCGTCCATTCCGTCTTCGGCAGAGTACTATCAACAATCAATATGCAACTAGCGATTTGAAATTGGTTCACTGTTGTAGAACCCCTTGGTCCGAAGTACACCTTGCAGCCAGCACCTTCTTATACATATTTGCGCCTTTGTTTTGATTTGCTGTGTTATTTTGACAGAATATTTGAGAGTGTGTTCATGTGAGTTCATTCTTGGGGGCGCATTATTGAGCTTGGGACCGAGCTTGGGACCGATGTGCTAGTACTGACTGAGCCAAGAAAAAAATCGTTTTTGTATGGGACCTACTGGTCTTAGAGTTAGTCTATGGTACTATTGACTGTCCCGACGATTCCACAGCACTCACAGCGGCCAGCAAGCGCAGCGCCAGCAGCAGTCCTACACGCGGGGGTGTTGAGAACCGCACCGCAAACACACACCGTTTTGCACTAATACACTGAATCTGTCGCCCTTTTTTTGTTGCGAGTCGCGATCACGAACCCGGTTATTCCGAGTCAATTGTTGCCACCGGCACGGCGTACGCATTGGCAATCTTAAAATATTATACACAATTTATTGCCGAGACTATAAACTTACTTTTCCGACATAATTCGCGGCAGTTCGGTCACTGTTTTCCACAAAAAACTCAAAAAACCACCTGAAAAAATACTCCCGTCTGGTGCATCGATGAAAAAACAACAACAATATGAACAAAAAAGTTCGAACGCTTCGATCAAACGTTTGTTTTTTTCCTTTTTATTTTTTTATTTTCAGTCACTCACCAGTGCCTAACGATTGCCTCAGGACGAACTTCTTGCGTACTGGGTTGATTACAGCGGTGCCAGATATACAGACATGTCTGTATTTGTACAGACTTTTGAAGTGCCATACAGACCTCATACAGACTACAGACATTATACAGACATTTGTATTTACATACAGATTTAATACAGATTTTTACTCAGGCAATTCTAAATTTTGTCAGAAAATAGGCTAAACCCGTTTCGAGTGCACGCACCAGGTACGTCTATGCCTGGCGAAAATGTTTTATGCACTCAATCCGTACCTGGTTTTTAGCATTGACGTTAAAGGCGTTACCTTTACTCAACTCTTTACTCCTGAAGGTAAATCCCATTGAGTTATTTGACGATATCATCTTTTTCTCTCTGGTATCCGTGATGTTTTTACAGTCCTTTTCCTTGAAATTGTTTTTTCCCCATCTCAGACGAATCATACCAACCCTACTTTCATTGCCACACTCCTCGTCTGCAGTGGAAAGGATTTTTTCATTATTCAACCTAAACAAAACTAAAGTGCGTAACAGGATGGATGCAACTATGATGCGTCCAAAGAATATGCTAAAAGTCATCAACACGAAAGTGGAACCACCCAAGTTACAAAGCAAGCTATTCGACTTTTTTCAAGTAACATGTATGATTAGTCTAATAAATAATTTGTGTGCGGAAAGTTTAAAATATATTTATTCATTTTAAATACTAACCGATGAATTCTTATTGCAATAAGACCATTGGTGCATCATTTTTCGCATTTTAATTCGTTTGTGCAATAGTATATGTAGGTGTTGTATTACTAACATTTTGTTGCTTTTTTACCGTAACTTCATGGCATTAAAAATATTAGTACCCGGGTAGTAAACGAAATATTTCGTTAATTTTATTTTATAACCTCGCCTGAAACAGTCTTGTTACATTCATATATTTTTTAAATAAGTTTTCTACTAAATTGGTAGCAATTTGAGATCAAATGACTAAAAAATGCAATTGAAAATTACCGAAAACTAACAAAATTGTGTGTAGATAACAAGTTGCTATGAGAAATACATAAAAAGTAATGTGATAAGTTTGTCTAGTGTACAGACAAATACAGACTTTTTATTCTGATAAACATACAGACTTTTGAGAAAATCATCTGGCATCGCTGCTTGATTGTAATCTCTCTTGTAATATTAGTTTGATTTGACTACCAACGGCGGTTGAAACAAACTAAAGTTTTGAGTAATTGATTCGGGAATTAAGCAGCTAAGTTCAACTGCCATCCGTTAATTCACCATTATGTGGGTTGTTTCGTTAAGACAGCTACGAAAACAAGCAGAATTGTTGGTCAATATGCTTATGGTTTGTTTAAAAAAAAAATTTAGTATGATTTAAACTTAAGCTGTTTGAAACAAACAAACAAAAACGGTTTTAACAACCTACATTTCCATTTACAATTACCTTAAATTTCTTCATATTTCAATTATTTGAATAAAATGCTAACAAACATCATAAAAGCGCACATATACATGTATAGACTTATTTCAGTCTACTAGGAATCGACAAATGTTACTGTGAGCGTTTCTACTATTTTCTGTTAAGTGTCTGTTCTGTTTTTTAAGTTAGATATTAAGTTTTCACCAGGTTTTACCATGTTTTACTCTTGCATAATCTATGCGCCGTTCTAAAGATTAATAAAAAACAATAGAGAATTCTCTTATATTTTGCAAGTTTGCAGCATCTCTGTTGGAATCATCAAAAATCGTCATGGTGGATTAGACACATGGTCTACTACACTGTCGATTAAAATTATTTTTAAAACATAAAAGAATGTCTAGATTATCGAGCAACTTTCTTTCTTACTCAAAATGTTTCATCTCAATCATCGTCAAAAAATATTGCAGCTTTCGAATTTTTTAGTGATAATTTTAATTAAAAAGTTTCAATCGGCCCATTAATTTTGTCCAAAGCTATGGCGTGAAGTTGAAATTGAATCCAAAAAACATCATGAGAGCAGTCTCATAACCTACTTATGATGGTCCATTGCAAATTATTTGAGTTAGTTATTATAACATCATAATAACCATATTAGAACATCTGCTTAGTGAAATGTCATTTGGCTCCAGAAATTTTATAGAACATTACGTTTTGTTGTGTTCATGAATTTCTGCATTCAGTTTTACTTTTTAATAACTTGATTATAACCTATTGGTTTTTGTGATGCTATAAACTACCTAGATAAGACATCGTCTTGTCAAAAGCATGTTATGCAGTGCATCTTTAAAACTTTTGGTCATATGAGTCTAACACTAAGTCATATGTTCTAGAAAAATACATGAGTGACTTATGATAGGCAAATGTTTTGCGATAACATCCTCTCAGCTTGTATATGACAAAAGATTTTTTTTATTTCATTCGTAATACTCCTGTATAACATGATTTCAAGATTACAGTTACCGTTGCGACAGAATATCCCTTGTTTGTCAGTTTTAAAGGTTTAATAAGTTACCTAAATTATTGCTGGAAAATTCTATTGTTTTTTGTTTGTTTAAAAGAAAAATTATAATTAAAAAAATAAATAGTAGTCTAGCTAGAATTTAAAATATATGCATGCACACTTATAAAGATTATTCAAATTGTAAAACTAAGAATTAAGATTGTTAATTCACACTACACGAAAACCCCCACCTTCGAGTACGCTACTGAAGAGCAAAACGGATTACCACACAGGAGAAAATGAACTGTTGAAACGGAAGTTTTAGAAAAGGAGAGGCTATTCGAGGCGCTATATATCTTTAGACATTGACGAGAGGTTATTCAACGTGACACCTGAGTGGAGAAGAATCTCAGCTCAGGACGTTTTTTAGGACCTAAACTGTAATTGGACAACGCTTTATCGCGAAAGTCCATCGCCTTACCAACAATCAATATGCAACTAGCGATTTGAGATTGGTTCACTGTTGTAGAACCCCTTGATCCGAATTACACCTTGAAGTCAGCACCTTGCTGTACATATTTGCGCCTTTGTTTTGATTTGCTGTGTTATTTTGACAGAATAGTTGAGAGTGTGTTCATGTGAGTTCATTATTAGGGGCACATTATTAAGCTTGGGACAGAGCTTGAGACTGATGTGCTAGTACTGATTGAGCCAAGAAAAAAAATCGTTATTGTATGGGACCTACTGGTCTAAGAGTTAGTCTATGGCCTTACCAAGTACCTATTCGTTCGCCAGCGTAAGCGAAGCCAGTGTTAGCGCATTGTGGAGTATATACCAGCCGTCTGCCAAGACCACTCGTGCCACTATATTGTGATATTAGACTGAGTGAACCGGAAATTACCCCACCGTCGAAGAGTTCAGCTATAAGCGTGACCCGAAGGATCCGAAGGAGAATTGTGATTCCCGTGCACGAACTGTACCAACACTGTCCCGCCAAACACGTCGAAACACCGTCGAAGCCCCCATTATAAACCCCCGTCCCACGTGCATCCTGGTTACAAGGTTAGATCAACTGTTCTGCCGCCATTGTGCCAGGACTCCAAGTCATCGTAAGCAGCCGATCAGGAAGTTAACCGTTCGCATGACCAGCCCTAGATTCCCGGACACTTTCCGAAGCTCTTCAGTAGCAGTATCAGTAGCCGGCCAACTCACCGTGACCCTTACACCCACCCATAATCCTTGTAAGTTCAAGAATAAAAATGCGTTTAAGAGTAGTTTGTCTTGTATAGCTTTTTATTAGATGACTGAACTATCGATTAATTGATTCCCTTGCTTTTTGCCTCCCCAGAGAACAGAAGCCTTAAGCTTGAGCTCACCGGTAAAAAAACCAAAAGAAGCCTAGAGAGCCCACTCTCAATGGTCCCCGTGGCTTAGACCAGGGATCGAGAGCATTGTTGGAGGGTCTGTCCGACCCCCACTAACAAGCTTTAAGATTTATTTTGATAATTTGATTTGATAATTAGGACAATTTATTTTGATAATTAGGACCAAATTAGTCTGTTGATAATAAAATCAAATAAATAAAATAACATACAAAACATATCCGAGGAGAAAAGGTTGAACAGAAGTGAACCTAGTATACTTCCCTGTGGAACACCGGCGGAGATATCTGGTGCACAGAACCTGCATCAGGCAGCGACACATGGAATGTCCTGACTGATAGGGCAGGTAATTTCTGATTATTTCCCCTAGGATGATAGGAAGATTGTATCGTTTTAGCTTGCACACCAGGCCATTATGTCATGGCAGATGATTTAGTTAAAGACTTGTTTCGCCTGATGATGTTTGTGACTCGGTTAAGTTGGTGAATTGATGAGCGACCACGTTGTAAGATAAGTGTTGAACTCGGCGGCAGATGAGAGAAGTCAACGTTAAATCGCGTTTTCAAACAGCTGATGATAATACTGAGAGAAGGCTGACTGGTCTATAGCTCTTGGAAGAGTAAGCATCTTTCCCAGATTTCAGGACGGGGATGACTTTGGCTGACTTCCAACACGAGGGAAGATGCTTAGTCGCAGGCATTGGTTGAAAATCAACGTCACATGATCGTAGAACTGGAGGCGCAATTGCTCACTAATGGCAACTTCACGCGGACTGACGATGTTTTGTCCGCGAATGTGGGAGCGGACAAAGTGTTCCTTATCTCAGCTTTCTCTGCAGGAGTTATCAAGTGATCCTTAGAGCCATTGCTGTCAAGGATGAACGGTGGAATGGGCCTTGGTTTAGCCTTTAAAACGGCTTTGCACAATCTGAGAGTGAGCTCCTTGGGATAGGTTCATTAATTATGTCACGCAGTAAGGGGGGAGGGTGGGTTTGGGAAAACGTGACGATCCATACAAAAAAATGTGAAAGATCATACAAAAACCGTGCCAGAGGGGGGGGGGTTTATAAAATCTCACTTTTTGCGTGACGTAATTAATAGACGTTCCCTTGTCGACCAAATTGTTATATCTAAGATCCAACATTCTGGCCTTTATTATTTTTGTCACTCGATTACAATGACTTTTAAAGGTTTGTAGACCAGTTCGTTGGTATTGCTTTCGGGTGGCGTTGCGCAATAGTACCAAATCATTAGAGTGGGCCCCGGATCTGGAAGCATGTGGCATTTGATGTTGTTGATTAGGGCGATCACGACTCCTCCTGCATCAGAGCCCCAACGATCAAGTCGCACAATCTGGTAGCTTGGGATGGAGACGCTATATTCAAGCTCAAGGTGCGTCTCCGTGATAATGGCGGTATACTTTTGGTTGAGGAAGTCACGTAGTTCAGTAGTCTTGTTCCGGATGGAACAAGCATTCCTCTTTATGATGCTGACGGTGCGTTTACGCTACATATTTGAATAGGAACATCATCGTCATGGTTGTGGTGGCTTTGAGCTGTTCTTTCTTCGAGCGGCAGGAACTTTGTTGGTGGTACAATTCTTGAATGAACTCCACCATTTGCTTCGTAGAGTCGTAGAGCCGTCCATCGGCGGGTGGTTGCGTGGAGGTACTGCAACCCGGATTACACTAGCTGCCGCGAATAGTGTGATTGGCATGGCGGGGATTTAATTGAATTGGCGGTAGTTTTGGCACTTGGTCCGGAGCGTTGGTAAGTTCTCCTTGAATCCTAGAGGGTTTGAGCTGTTTAGTGGAATGCCTGTAACTAGAAATTAGAAGAAAAATTAGTTTTCTCCATTTAATTCCAACTACGTTTGCTTATCTTCGACAGATACGCGTATTTCGTCTACAATGTGCAGACTTCTTCCGTGTCTCGTACTAAGTCGAGTTATTTGTACGAGACACTATTTTTTTCAATTGCATCAAATGCGATCACGTATACAAATGCACCAGGTTGAGCCGTTTGCTTCAAAACATGTCAAAATATCAAAACATAAACAATCGAAGGGTCTTCCAATGGAAACTTATCGAAAATATATCGATTTTTGAAGTGGGCACTTTATTTTGTCACTGTTTTTTTTTTCAACACAAATTGATTTTTTTTTCTTTAAGTAAAACTTCTGTTTTTCAGTATTCCATAAGTGAAACTTAAAAAGAATATAAAAAATAAAATAAGAAAAAAAAAACTACACTGTGTTTACTTTAATTTGAACCAAGTAAATGAGAGAAATTGAAAAAACGATGATGTGGGCACTTAATTTTGCCTATCAGTGTATGTCGAAACAATGTCAACAACTCATAAACAACAGCATTAACCTGACTGTGGACAGTTTTATAATTTCTTCAAAATGTTTTGAACCAAATTTGAACTGAAGTTTTAACTGAGAACAACTCAAGCATAATTCATCAAGCTTCTTTACTAAACTGCACTTGAAATGTTAGTTAAAAGTTCAATTGTTTGTTGAGAACGGTTATTACGTTGATTTAAAAGAAATTTAAACTTCAATGAATAATCTATTTGCTGTCAAATTGAGACCATCGTGCTATCCTTTATTCCGTTGTAAAATTTCAAGAGAAACCGAATTATTAATAAGATCTTTTGAAAGTGGCGTTCCGTTCCTGAATATAAAACCGGTGTGTTTCAATTGCTTTGAAATTTTTATTGAAACGTGTTGACTGTTTTTATATAACATTCTTCAGAGCAAACTGAACAGCACTCCAAGCACCTTACAACCCCATCCTTCTACGTAAGGTACACACACGAGACTCATAACAAACAAGCTATACGAAATGAAGGGGGATGAAAAGCTGCAATACATCCAGATTCGAGCCACCATGCCTTGTACGATGGGAGCAAAGTGCATAATTTAAACATCAACATAATATGGCACTTCATATCCGATTTCCATGACAAACAGTCGTAAGGTTTATTGCACTTGTAATATCGAAAAGGCTCGTTGAACTTTTATATCGAAAATAGAATAAATCAGTTCATTTCCAAATTTACTGGCTTGATCATCGGGGTCCTGATAAAAATGTCTTGAAAGAGACGAAAATATTGTAAATCAATGATTAGTAAACTAGACTGAAACTTACAAGCAATCAGTTTTCAAGCTCGAGCTTCATCTCAACATCTGGTACAGCGCTATCCAAGTTGTGCTCTCAGGATATTTTTACCACAATCTTCCGCCCGAGTCAAGCTTTCTGATAATAAATAAAACCAGTAATCCATTCGAGATTAAAACGCTCCCAATTGCAGCTGTGCTCCGAACTTTTTGTTATTCCTTTCTTCGTGAACCGTCCGCGTTCATCCTTATACAGTAGAAGGACAAATGATAAAAATCGTTCTTTATTAACTCTTCTCTTGATATACACTTATTTTGTGTAATAGCTTTCCTCCTTGTGCACATCGAGGCAGGGTTTATCTATGTAAAGTGTGGATTAATAAATTCATGCATAGGGAATAAGGAATCCATTTATATGTTCTGGCAATTGACAGCTAGCTTTTGCAAAATATGTAAGTTGATAAAATCGATGATATAGCTTCAGTAGTCCGAACCCGAAAAAAAGGTTATTTTGTACACGCAAAAAAAAAAAAACACTAGTAGAAACTACCATTCTGGGGGTTAAATTAAGCGCAAACACCTACAATTGTCGCCTGACTATGAATGCGTTTGATTTTACCCTGCCTGCGCAAACGTTGAAGGTTTTACCATAAACATAGAAAATTGGACTAAAATTTCATGGTAGTTTTAAAGATGGGCGTAGTCGGGTAAAATGGTAGTTTTTACTACAAGATTTTTTTCTGTGTACGTACAGTATAATAAAAAAGTAACAGGAATTTGTAATTAACATGAACTAACGACTGTTCCAGATAGTATAAGCACACCTCATTTTAACGGTCACTTTGAATATAATGATATATTTCAACATGTTTTGGCTGCGTCCTGCTGTTTGCACATTTCTGAATAACATAGCATCAAAAAAGTATCGTGCACAAATGGTGCACTGCCAGCGGAATCTCCTTGAGAAAATTGGCCAAGGAAGACGGTGTGAGCGCCGGAGCGGTACGATCTGCGATTCGAATATATAGAGAACAGTGTACGTTTGAAGATGCGCCGAAGAGTGGTCGGAAATCCAGTCCTGTTAGTCCGGATATCGATAAAAAGATCAGGGATACCTATAAGCGAAAACCAACGGCTTCCGTTCGAGATGTTGTGAAAAAACTAGGGACCTCGTTGAGTAACGTCATGCGTGCCAAAGAAAGACTTGGGCTAAAAACATACCGGTAGCAGAAAAAACCCAAAAGGAACCCAAAACAGGCCGCGTTCGTGAAACTACGGGCCCGCAAAATCTACGATTCGTTATTGTGTAGAAATTCTGGGTGTATAATAATGGACGATGAAACGTATGTGAAACTAGATTACAAAACGCTTCCCGGACCACAAATTTATACTGTAAGCGAAGACAAAGACATCCCCGTAACGGAAAAGGCAATTTTTACCGAAAAATTCGGTAAGAAGGTTATGGTTTGGCACGCAATATGCGAGTGTGGTAAAACATCTAGTCCGTACATCACAACGGAGACGATGAACACTCAGAAATACGTTAAGGAAAGTCTCCAGAAGCGATAATTGCCGATGATCAGGCAGCACGAAGGTCAAGTAGTGTTTTGGCCTGATTTTGGCGTCATGTCATTACGCAAAGGACACTTTAGAATGGTACAAAAGTCAAAATGTATGTTTCGTGCCGAAAGAAATGAATCCGCTGAACTGCCCGGAGGCACGGCCAATCGAGACTTTTTGGGCTTTAACCGAAGCAAAGCTTCGAAAATTCATAAAACCAGCAGACGACATCCAAAAATTTAAAAAAGATTGGCCAAAAGTGGTCAAAATGGTGGGAAGTACCACTGTGCAGAAGCTAATTGGTCATGTTTGAGCAAAAGTTAGGAGTCTTGGCCAGAGACGTAGTAAGAGTTGGTGGTGCCCCTGGCAAATCAAGAAAATGACGCCGAAATGACTTTTTGCATGTTTTCAGTTTACGTTCACACGATGCCACTGTAACTGGAATCGTCAAAGAGTCGTTTTAATGTTAGGATAAACATATTGTAGAGAATATCCAAGGGGACAGTTTAATATATCTAACGGAGTAGAAGAGCTCAGGACAGGCAGCATCTCACCAATTTGCCGTTTAAAAACTTCTACTTCAGATAGATGTTCTACTATCTCTATTTCAGTCATAGATGTGAGTTCGTATCCTGTCAAAAATGAGAACTCCGATGTTATATCCGCCATTGATGCTCCACGCTGCTTCATTTGTAGCAGTATTTTGTAAAATACCGAACTTACTTCCCACGTAAACGTGTTTTCACTCAATGGAGGAGCTCGATTATCTGTGGTGTCATCGATTTTTTCATTTTCCGCTGTCGTGTTGGAAAGCGTTATTGATGCCAAGTTCAATGCATTTTTCTTTCGCATATTTTATTTAACGGTCAACTACATCATTTTTCTTTTCATCGAATGATGTTTGTAAACCTCTGCTTAATTTACCGGCCACGTCTATGGTGATGGTTTTCGACTGTAGGGATACGTTCACTTTGTCGATGTTAATCAAGATTTTCTCCCATGATACTTATAATCAATTTGTTTTAAGCAGACTTGGGCACCGTGCACAGTGGCACTATTATATTTCGTCGGCGCAGTTGAATCGGTCAGAATGTTATACACGAAATAAATTGATCTCTTAAGAGCAGACTCTGCTTGTCGTTTAGATCTTGTATCAGAATGTCCTTTCAGTGAATTCACAAAGGCTCTTTAAGAGCACTCCATCGCGTAGTTGAATTACTAAAATGTCTGAAATTTCTTGTACAGTTCCAAAGAAAGTTATCATTGTAGGTGAAGAACTGGTTGCATGAACTCCGACAAGATTTAAACTGTGGACAGCGTATGGAACCAAACTGGCTAGATTGGTAATCTGATAAATTCTGACCTGTGCTCCATTCTTAGTCTTCGCCATATTATTAACCGAGCTGCTCATTATATATATATTAAACGATAGGTAACAATAAAACACAAATACAAATATGATTTGCCAAATAAAATTATTAAATTTTTTTGGTTATTTTGAAAGTGTGCTTATACTTTCTGGAACAGTCTATAATCTCGACAGATCCAGTTTTTTTTCTCGTAAGTTGATACATTTTTTACTGGCATCTGTCAGAAATTTGATCGTGATCGAAGCAGTTCTTTTTGACCGCTGTTACCTTTAGAGCAGTTTTTGCCATTTCTATTTGACCGCTGTTAACTTTAGACCAGTTTTTGCCATTTGCTCTTTCGACGAGTTCAATATTGGTTGTGAGTTGGTCGAAGACTTGCCTAGTTCCGGACGCCCATTAACACCGAAAACTGACGAAAACGTGACAATTATTAAGAAAACTAAGTTTGAAAATCCTTATACCCGTCATATCTCATGGTCGAACCTAAAACAAGATATTTAGTGATCTCAATATCTTATATAGAGAACCGTTCAGCACATGTCTGTTGATATTTTGGGCATGCAACGCGTTACCACATGGCATGTTCCGAAAGAGCTGAATTTCGTGCATATAGCCTAGTATGCAGCTGACAAGTAAAGACTTGAAGTAATTTTTGCCGAAGTAATTTTATAAACTGTTTCAGTATGAGTGAAATGTCAGTTTTTTCTTGCGGAATAATCCACCACCTGAATATTTTTCCGCAAGGAAAAATGACAACCCTATTAAGATAACCTTTGTCCTTCTTTTCAGCTGCATACAAGGTACGCAATTCCGACAGTAAAAGCATTTCTTGACCATTACATTACTTTTGAGCTGTATACTACCCTTAAAGACGATTGTTGCAAATATGGTTTCTGAGGCCCAACATCATCCATCCTTCACGAAAGTTAATGGATTCTCATTCAGATAAGTTTTATTTTTATGAAGACCAAATAAATATTTTTTTATTAGTTTTATTTACAAATTTTTCAGTTTTGTTTACAAATTTCTGGTACTTTTGATCAAAGTGTCTGTTCCGATTATTCTTCTAAACGTTCTGTATCTTAAAAATGGATGTCCACATTTTGTTAAGCTGATAGTTATTACAATCCAAAAATGGCAACCATCATGACCAGCATCATTTAGGCTCAAATCTAATCAATTATAAAGATTCTACGTGCCAAACTTGGATCACATATTTTCTGCATTAGTACTATAAATGTTTTGCACGAAATTGTTAAGTTTTCTAAAATTCGTGTTATCAAAAATGCGAAGTGATGACGTTATTCTTCCATAAAAAAGATATTCACGAAAATGGAACACCCAAATTTGTCTTTATCTTTTTAACTGTGTGAGTAAAGATGTTGATAACGTGAGCAAAACTGGTTCAATGTGTTGTGGCATTGGAACTATAGACACTCAAGTAATAGACCGGACAAAGTGATTCTGGCACAATGGATGTATCCAAAACAACTGTCAAATCGTATGGGAAATGTTCGTTTTGGATACAACATGGCGGCACGTTGTCCGGTCTATTACTTGAGTGTCTATAATTGGAACAGCAAATTCTGCGTGAAAATTGTTCACCCTGCCAATTTGAACCTCATAGGTGGATCGCTAATAATCCATCTATGAGCTTCAAACCATGTCCCAATAACCTTTAAGAAGCGTTTGACTGTGGTATGGTTGGAAGTAGGAGCCGAACTGGCTCGGTTGATTCCAAGATGGCTAAGAAGGTCGTAGCAGAATTCAAGCGTCGGCCGATCATGTTGATCCGGGATGTTGCTAGAAAATCGAATGTTTTTCTCCAGAAAACAACGAAACGATCTGGAATACAGGCCTACAAAGTGCAGAAGGCTTTAAAAAGGAATGAGAAGCAAAAAAGCTGCTGAAAGCCGTGCCCGGAAGCCTTACACGCAGTTGCTCATCAACCTGCATTGTACCGTGATGGACCATACGGACAGGAAAAACTCGTCGTCAATCCAAGTTTGATGTTCCAGACAATGTGAAAATTTGTCAAGAAATTTCTAATCGTCACATACCAGAATGCAGCTAATTGAGCGCTACTTTCGCAACTTCTGGAGCTAGAGTGTCATCTAATCGACTCTTGCTGTTTTTGGATAATCACATGTTTTCTACTTCTAGTTTGGCCTGATGTTGCATCATGGAACGTGTTGGAGTAGTACGAGACGAATAATGTGATTTTTTTCATACTTTATTTGTTATGTTTTGTATTCTCCGTACGTGGAGTAACGATTATGATGTAGAAGGAGATGTTCGCTCATCACCATGAGGCACCAAGTAATGTGGACAGTAATGTTTTTGCTAGAATGAAAGATATGAAGAGAAAGTGTTGAAAGTTCCGTCAGTGTACGGCAGGTTGGAAATAGAACAGATGTTTGAAAATTAAAGTATGTAAAAACCATAAACTCTCGAATACAATTTTCGGGCCCTTGTTGTTGCCCATTGCTTCTGTTTTGCAATTTGTTGGGCGATTTTCTGGTTCTTGTAGATTTTCAGGTTGTTCCGTTTTTTGATACGTTGAATCATTCTGACGTTGGTTACCGCTATTTTAGCCAAATCACGCATCGACATTGATTTGTTCTTCCGAATTAGAGCAACCACTTTCCGATCCAGTTTAGGGTTGATAGATCCGGGGTTTCTGCCTCTTCCTGACAGTTCATCCAAAGAACAGTGTTCCCTAAACTTGGTTATGATGGATTTTACACTCGCCTGATGAATTACCAAGCGCCTCGAAAAGTTACACCCTTTTCACGTAGCCATGTGTCCTTAACCTTAATTGAATTTTCACGTTTCTTTCAATGCGCGGCATTTTGAAAACATAGAATTTAAACCGCACAAACAAGCAAACAAACGAAAGATGACTGACAAACGCTAAGCATGCTATGATGGACATATTAAAACCATCACAAATACACGCGCGCAACGCAATTGTACGTGAATAGCTTATTTTCAGTAAAATAATTAGACACACAAATCATTTACACAAAATAGAGTATTCATTTGCTTTGATATACGGCTGAGTAAAAACGGTTATAATTGACATAAATTAGTCCGCTGTTGGAGCCGTGCTTCGCCTACTATTTTCCAACATATTCTCTTTATAAAATCACAAATTTTGGTTTGATTTGGAATCTAGTATTATTTTCATTTACTAACTGGAGGCTTCGCCTTCAACCCTATCGCATGACTAGGAAAACCATACATTCAACACTCATTTAATCAAGAAAGTATTTGATTTGTGGTGGAATGGAGGAAACTCAGAATCTCCAAATTAGTTTATTGGGTAAGTTACTTCCGTCAACTCGTTGACCTAATTTATTTAGGCCAATCGACTGCTTCCTATTACTGACCACCAGTTTTGGGACATTTTTTTTTTGATATGCCAAAGCGTCGTCCCCAAGTCAAAGTTATAGTAAGGATAAAGGATGTCGTAGAGAAGCTCATATGGAAGAGTGTAGGCTGGCATTTAATTTAGTAACGAACAGCAGGTTTTTGGAATTTATTGTGTTTCTGATAGAACTATATGGATGTGAAAGCTGAATGAATGAAGTGGAATAAAAAGTATTGCGTTTGTTTATTGAACATCCAAATCCGTTCGAAATACAAAGCGTCATTCATTTGATATCAAATGTGGCCTTTTTTATTGTTGGTATCAACCCAGAAATTAGTGACAGCTAAAATCGATTTTTCTCTCCTGTTGTCGCTACTAGCATTTTCTGTCTTGACATTCCTGCCTCTGTCAAAAACAAATAGCAAGTGGAGACACATAGGGTATGTGTCCGTTGACTCAGCCTTTTATGCAACCATCGATTACATTTTTTATTATAACTCATAAAGTTTTTAAGCTGTAACCGAGATTCAAGTGATTATACACTTGCAAAGATAAGTTTGATAAGACAATTGGTAGTATGTAGCATGAAAAGTTACACAACTCTTTTTATAAAGTCAGAAACATTCGAGGGATATGGATTTAATGTCGGTCTATAGGCACCAAATTGGGTCTATTGATGGCTGCAACTTCGTCCCATTCGATGGATTTATTACTAACTATTTGTACGATTTTTGTTCTAATTTTATTAACTAAGGCATTGCCAGCTGTATACGTTTCACTTGACAAAAAAAAAAATCGTAAAACAAACTAAAGAAAAACAGCTTTGAAACACTTAAGTTATGTTTATATATGATTTACCAGCCATTCAATAATGAAAACACTATAATTCACTACACAATGATTTTGTTCCTTCGATTTGTGTTTAGATATAAACAACTGCAAATTCATGCATTTCCACTTGAAATTTTACCCATAACAACCTTTTACTATGTTATTGATACAACAGGCCATAGTTGGGAACATACAAAAAATATATTGGTTCCACGATTTTCTTGTAAAATCATTGTTATTTTAGCTATGTGAACAGTTAGTTTGTAACGTGTAACTGTTTTCCTTACATTCAGACTGCATTACTCGCTCTATCGATTAAATAAGCCACATTTATATCATTTGAAGATCGTGTAGATCATCTGTTCAGCTTAACCAGTGAAATCATGATGCCCAAAAACCTAAAAAAAAAAATCGAAAATTACGTGAAAGTGAACCACTATAAGTTGATTAATATTGTCTCAATTACTTTGGATTACATCGGTCATCCTAATAGCAACACGATTTTGTTGATTATCGCTAAATTAATGACAAATTTGGTACATAGGCCGAATGAAGGAGCTAGGCTAACATTACATCCCGTTACCCAATGTTGGGTGTTGAGACAGATCCGCGCAAACATATTTTTCATCTTCTTAAATAAACATGATGAAATCGAATATAAGACTGCACATATTATGATAATATTACATTTTTCATTTTGTGATCTATGGATTATTTGTGGTCCGAAATCCGTCTTATTATTCTCAATATTTATGTGTATGCCTTATTGATAATAAGGAGTGTATCGAATATAAGCTATCCACATACATTTGCGTTGTACGCATGTATTTGTGATGGTTTTTTGTGCTCTGAACACTGCATGCTGTGCGTTTGGCTGTCAGCTTTCTTATGTTTACTTGTTTGTGCGGTTCAAATTCTGCGTTTTCAAAATGTCACGTATTGAAAAGGCAGTGAAAATTAAGGTTCTGGACACATGGCTAAGTGAGAAGGGTATTACTATGCGAAAATTGGCGAAGCGGTTTGGAATTCATAATTCGAGTGTTAAAACCATCATTAATAAGTTTGGGGAACACTATTCTTTGGATGAGCTTCCAGGAAGAGGCAGAAAACCCGGTTCTTCCAACCCGAAACTGGAGCAGAAAGTGGTATCTCTAATCATGAAGAACAAATCAATGTCAATACGTGATTTGGCCAAAAAAACAGGAACGAGTGTCGGAATGATCCAGCGTATCAAGAGGCGAAACTACCTGAAGGCCTACAAGAAGCAGAAAATCTCGAAACAAAGTGCAGAACAGAAGAAGCGAGCAGCAACAAGGGCCCGGAAATTGTATTCACGGCTTTTGCAGCGTCCGGATGCATGCGTTTTGATGGACGATGAGACCTATGTAAAGGAGGACTCAAAAATCCTTCCAGGTCCACAATACTTTACTGCCGTCGTTGGGGAGGATGTGAGCGATGCAGACAGGTCGATTCAAGTGGAGAAATTCGGTCGAAAGGTACTGGTATGGCAAGCAATATGTTCCTGTGGTTTGAAGTAAATCATTTTTTACACTACCGGAACTATAAACGCGGAAATCTTTCAATCTGAGTGTCTCCAGAAGAGATTGTTGCCTTTATATAAGAAGCATAGTATACCTCCACTGTTTTGGCCGGATTTAGCGTCGGCTCACTATGCCAAAACCACTTTCAATTGGCTTGCGGAAAAGGGTATAGATTTCGTTGAGAAATATCAAAATATCAATCCATCAAATTGCCCTCAGCTTCGACCCATCGAACGTTACTGGGCAATCGTGAAGAGGGTCTTCAAGAAGACTGGTAAGGCAGCTGGGAACATGCAGGAGTTCCATAAATATTTTTGCTCAAGCGTCCAAAAAATGCGATGCAACACTTGTCCGGAACTTGATGAAGAGCATTCGATCCAAAGTTCGAAAATTCGTGAAGGAATAACTTAAATTTCATCCGGTCTTCATTATGTTCCAGTTTAAACTCGTACAATAAAGGATCAATTTTTTGTATGAATAAAATATCGGGTTTCAACATAATTTGAAAGAAAGTTTGTGGATTGCTTATTTTCGATACACTCCTTAGAGAACACTAATGGAATCGCGAAGATACTGGCATTAACTAATGACTAATCTTTATACTATTCCGTTTAAGATATGTCATGCCTTTATTGGAATTGTCCTGATAATCACAGTTATGAATAATGTTTTTGGTGCATATGGATGCACCGCTTAGGAGTGGTCAAAGGTATATTAAATCAATCGAAGAAAAACAATAAATATAATCATGAAGATGAACTTTTTAACCGATAAGATTGTATGGTTATAAAAAACTAACTTGTTTCTCGGAACAACGAACGAAATATAATTACATCAATGCACTAGGATGCAACAGAAAATGAAGAACCTGTTATAGGAATAGTAACCCTTTCACAGTAAGTTCCACAGAATCTGAACAATTGCTCTTTTCAGATCCAACGCTAAGTAGGCAGTTTTTGTATAAATTTAGAAGTCATCTAGAACAGAACTTTTCCCACATTTTAACGGGACTTCTTTTCACGGTGTGGAGCCTCATAGTGTACTGCTTGCTTCTCGATAGTGGAATGGACTAACCTGAATTAACCCTTTTTGGTAAATGTGAGATGAATGTCTACTATTGACGACGAACAGCAGCATATTTTCAAGCAAGTCTCAACACTTCGATTATTCACACTGTTAGAAGACAAAGGACTAAATGTAAAAACTTCTGACATAAAGTTGTACCTGACTGTTGAAGCGTTAGACTGATGCTAATCTTGATTTTTCACCCCACAGTGATTAACCAATTCGAATCGATTCATAATCATCGTTTTTACAATCAAAGATGGTAACATTTGAACAGAACCCGGTTTTGAGTCGCTTATTCCATACGAAGCGAACTTTTCCAAATTTGCATCAGTCTATTGGGCAAGCTTTGAAAGAAAACTCCATCATCATAACCTGGTCTGGTCTTGGTTTCTGAAGCTGTTATCTACCTACCAACCTACCTTTATTTTCTATTTGCCATTCCAAACTTTTCATATACCATCAACTTTGTTCATAATGACTATCATCTCCGACATCGCCATCGTTGCTGTTTCGTGTCCTCGTCGTTGCGTCGCATCGCCGTTTCAACTTTCCTAAATCTACCAGAAAAACCTTGCCGAGCACACAGGATATTGAAAGACGAAGCAAGAGGGTGATTTTGGAAAATGATGTTGGTTTAGCTTCGACTGTAAACATTTACACGACCGACGTGTGGTGTCGGGGGCTTACTCTTCTTACCGAGAAGAGTATACATATCATTTTTAAAACCGACTTTCGATCCGTTTCGAGAGCATATAGGCAAGAAACACATTTACAAAAGTACAAACAGGTTTACTCGAATGTTCTCTAATCCAACTATATTCTTAGTATTCGGTTGTGTTTGGGCTTCCCTGTCGGTGTACGGAAAAATCATGGCCGCGAAAGAAGTATTTTCACATATTTGCGCAGGTATTTCGTACAATAAACGGCGCTGGGCACACGATTTTGAGGGTCTTTCGGACGATTTGAAGTTAATCGGATCCGTACACCCAAAATAAATTTCACATAATCAGTGGAAAATATCCACTAGAAATTCACTTAACTTTAATGTGATTCAGGAAGTGGAAAATGCTTTGCAAAATCAAGTGAATCTTATGTGTCCAGTTAAATGTATATGATTAGTCAAGTAGAATCTCCTTTTCTATGTGATAATCATGTAAAAGTCACTTATTTTAGTATTGGAAAATATCTACTTGTGTTTCCATTAGTAGCTAAGTGAAAGATTTTTTCAGTGTAGATGCAGCCCATGGTATGTTTCATCGAAAGCTCTCAATTAATAACTGTAGAAGTGCATTTAAGAACACTAAATTGAGAGCCAGCAATAAGCGGATTGTGAAAGCAACAAGATTGAAATGCCAAAGTAGAAAAAGAAGAAGAAACATACAAAAAAACCGCATTAATCCACCGATGGTGAGACTGAACCCTTCTTACACTTCACCAGAATTACAAACTCAAATGTGGGCAATATTGTACTGGATACATATTTTCATCAGAAATTCCAAGAAGATTCAGAAATATTCAATATGCCATACATTCAGTTTATAAAATGAACTATTTGTCAATCCTGCACGTTTGTTCAGCAATGTGATTAAAATATTACCAATAATAGTCTTTATTGACCTGTTTATGTTAGTTATAAAAACCCGCATTAATCCACCGATGGTGAGACTGAACCCTTCTTACACCTTACCATAATTATGAACTCAAATGTGGCCAATATGGTACTGGATACATATTTTCATCAGAAGTTTCAAGAAGATCGAGGAATACTCGATATGTCAAACATTTAGTTTATAAAATCAACTATTTGTCAATCCTGAATATATTGTTTATCAAAGTGATTAAAACATTGACATTAAAAGTGTTTAACGACCTATTATATAAGAGAAGAAATTACACAAATATTAGAAATTTTGTATATTTATTCCACAGAATGAATTATTAGACTATCCTTAGCGTCAATTTTGATTATCGATAAGGATTCAAGATACTTAATTAGTACATGTTCGTTGAAAATTGTGTAGTTACAGTAAATGGAGACTTTGTTAAATCTTTCGAATCTACTCGATGCAGTTCAAGACCACTCGAGTCAATCGATCCTGCTCTAATTCTATAGAGTCGCATAGTGTGGCTAGTCCGCTGCATGTGCTACACAACGCACCAGATTCGACACAATAGAAAACAAGTGGCATCGATGGGTGTGAGTGGTATTGTTCGGTATCGAACTGCAACGAGTACATTTTCATCTCACAATTCGTTGCTCTCGTGCTCTCAGGTATTGTTTTGGTCATATCTTCATGAAGGATTATTCAATCATAATGAAATTTTGACCGGTTACCGAAAACTAAAATCGGTACACAAATAGCTCAGTATATAATCGGAGACTAAACTGTTTGATTACTATTATAATAGGCCTTCAAGTACTGTTTCGTTCATATCTTCGTAACGAAATGTCCGAATAAAAAAAAAAATCAATAGCGTTCTATGGGAATGTTGTAGCTTCCATTTGTCGTCAACAGAACTGAAATCGGTTCATAGATGGCTGAGAAACCGATGTGACATTATTTGTAACGCACACACACACATACACACACACGTACACACACACACACACACACACACACACACACACACACACACACACACACACACACACACACACACATACACACAGACATGTGCTCAGTTCGTCGAGCTGAGTCGAATGGTATATGACACTCGAGATAAAAAGTCGAGTTTTCAAGCGATCTTAATACCCTTCTATTGATGCAAAAAGGGTAAAAAATACAGAAAAAAACGCCAAGCGCTGGAAGGACAATGCAGACACACACATTGATTGGAATTCAAAAGTTAAGTTTAGTCTAATTGATTACCTCTTCAGTATAGTTTCACCAATTTCATAAAACTGAACAGATATCACGAAAACTTTACACGGACTTCTGTCCACTGTACGAAATGGTTGTAGAACGTTATATAACGTAGTACCGTATTTACACAATTTTTTTCCGAATTAAGTGAAAGTTTTAACCGACTTTCAAACAGCTGACCGCTTTGTAAACAGTTCATTGAAAGTATACTGGCCGTTCACAAACTAAATCTTTAAAAAAAATCGTTCAATTAGAAACATAGTAAGCTGTAGAATTTGTTATTTATTTTTCGGGAAAAAACTGAAAAAATAATAGGATATACTGAAGACTGGTTGTTTTTTTTGACAGATACATTTAAATGAAAGTCATTAAATTTGATCTATTAAACAATTTCCAAAAAGGAACTGATCAATAGAGCTACCAGAGAGTTGATGATTATGCCAATATCAATCTTTTCGATGGCTATGACCAAATTTCCGGTCAACTGCCGTAAGGCCGCTCAACAAAGAGTACACTCATTTTTGTAAAATTATGAATTAACACAGGAATCAATGATAATTTGTTTCATTTTGCTATCGTTGATCGATTTTGACGTAGGACTACGTTTCTCTTTTTAATACCGGGCGTCATCTCAAAACCGAGAGCGTTACGCTAAAGTGAAAGGTTTTTGAACGCTAATAAATCTCGTTCAACTGAATACAATGAATTCATTCATACACCAGTAGATCAAAAAACTTACAAAATGTTTGAATTGAAATTACCATTATGGGGATATACAGTTAGAAAGACCAAAAAATTAAAAAAAAATCTATTAATATGCTCCTGAAACTATTTGTTTGAAATTCTAACTCCAAGTGTTTCGTTTCATTGTTTTTCGAAGACGCCTTTTTTGCGCGCAGATCGGTAATTAAAACTTTCAACGCATTTTTCTCAAAACGGCATTTTTGGAGTTTATGCCGGTGATAACTCGAAAACTAATTATTCGATTAAACTCAAACTTATAGGATTTCATTATTATAGTATTACCTTCTATATGAATAAAAAAATATTCCAATATTTCATTATCATATTGGAAAAATGTGATAAAATGGCGAAAAAAATGTTCGCCAAAAGTGCAATTTTTTTTTACTTTGTTTTTTGAACTTATCTACTAACTGTAAATGTAATTAATGTAATTTTTTTGGGTCAGCAGGTTTTAGATAGAAACAGCGACCAGGAGAGCTGGCACAAGCAAGTTTTAAACGCACTCTAACGGCCGCCATCTTGTTGAAACATTTTTTGAAAAAATATTATTGTTTACAACATGGATACACTTATAATTGTAAAAAAGTTTCGATTGATTTGAGTAAAAACTTTCCCTTGCAATTTTTTTTTTCAAAGATGAGTTTTTTTTTCTCGTTCTAACTGTATATCCCTCCTTAAGTGCTATTAGTATAAGTAGTTCCATTTGTTACTAAAACATGACTAACTTTTGCTCCCATACAAATCTCCGTAAGAACAAGTTGAAAATATGTTTTCCCTATCCGCGTCCTCAAAAACAGGAAACAAATGGTTTTTTTTTCACTTCTTCATTTTATTTTATTTAGTTTCATTCCACGATGAATACAGATATAGCCGCACCACTCTGCCGCAAGATTATTTTACTTTGTTGCCGGTGTCTAATCTTATAGCTGAGGCCCACCCCCTCTTTAGAATTTTGCTCCGTACTGTATTTTCGTGCCTCTCTTCAATCAGTGCTATGCCATCAACGTTAGTAGAAACGCCTACTTGACTAATTGTTTGTGGTGACTTCCCTCCCTTGGGTCCTCCCTTAGCTCAGTCAGTAAAGGCGCAGCTACAAAGCAACACCATGCTGGAGGGTTCGATTCCCGGTCTGGTCTAGGAATTTTTCGTTAAGGAAAATTTCTCGACTCCCTGGGCGTAGCGTATGATTGTACTTGCCACACAATCATACTAATGCAAAAATGGTACCTGGCATCGAAAGCTCTCAATTAATAATTGTGGAAGTGCATCTAGAACACTAAGTTGAGAGCAAGCAATAAGCTAATTGTGAAAGCAATAAGCTTGAAATGCTAAAGAAAAAGAAGAAGACTCCATGCAAATTTGCCGTTTAATGCATTTACTGGAGGCAAAAGGCTTTTCCATAGTCAAGGCAACACGAGGGGAAGTTGTTGAATCTCAGCATTTGTTGTAGATCAACGCCAGATTACCGAAGATCTGGTAGCTCCAAGTTCAGCATGTTGTCGAAATCTGAGGCCTTCATGTTTTTTAAATTTTCAATATAGGTCAACAGTTCATCAGTTGAGATCTCCAACTCCTTCGAGAAATCGTTGATACTTAGATGGATGTTGTTCGTAAGCTGGCTAACGGAAGCTTCGTGCGGTCTGTTGATGGTTTGTCGGATATTGAGGGAGCCGAGTTACTATTTTAGCACTTGCGTACCGGCAGCACGGCAAACTGGTCGCTCGCAAACAGACGGGTGTTAGGGTCCGGCTTCGTCATAGCGCAGCATCTTGGAGCTGCCCGGTTGCGCTATGGTTTCGGAAGAGGATGCCGTCGACGTGAATGTCACCGCGTGTTTAACTTTTACGACCCATTGCACTATGGTACGATAAGCAAAATTTCGCGACAAAAATCTACAACTCAAAAATCATTATCTTTAGACATATGATTCTTTAAAAGATTTAAGATTAATAATAAGATCATATTTTTGGTTCGGATGGTCCTTTATGTTCATAAAAAAATTCTAATTTTTTATTCTTATGCTTTAGAGGAATTTTTGCTTCTATAGAATTGTAGGTAGGCTATGTGTCCCTTGACTCAGCCTAATATGCAACAATCGATTACATTTTTTTATTATAACTCATAATGTAATTGAGCTGGAAGCAACATTTAACTAGCTATACATATGGTAAGATATGTTTAACAAGCCATCTGGCAGTATGTATCACGAAAAGTTACACAACTCATTTTATAAAGTCAGAAACTTTCGAGGGATACGGATGTAATATCGGTCTATGGTTACCAAATTGGGTCTAATCATGGATGCAAGTTCGTTCTATTCGATATGACTTTTATTAAATGTTGTCAACTTACGATTTTTTTCTGATTTTCTGATTCAATGCGTTGCAAGCTGTATTCGCTCTACCCAACAGTGACTTTAACATATAATTTAGCGGCCATTCGGCAATAAAAACATTATAATTTCCTCTACACAGATTTTGTTCCTTTAATTTGTGTCAAGATGAGCTCGCTTTCCATACAACAGGCCATATTTGGGAACCTAGCAAAAAATATGTTCCTAACATTGGGTCTATGGTTTTCATCTTAAATCATTGTTATTTTACCTATGTGACCTGTTAGTTTAAAACGTGTGATTGTTTTCAGTACATCTTGGCTGCATTATTTGGTTTATAGTTTCAATTTCGACATATTTAGATCATTCGAAGATCGTGTAGAAAATCTGTTCAGCTTAACCAGTAAAGTCATGGTGTCTAAAAAGTTGAAGAAATCTAAAATTACGCGGAAGTTAACAACAATTAATTGATTTAATATGTCTAAAGGGCGATACGGTCAAAATTTGGTCAATATCAACTTGACGTATTTCTTTCAATTTTGCATTTAAAAAACCTGAACACCCCTCATTTTGAAGGTGTGTGTGTGTAGAATGTTGCTCCTATTTTGATTTTGGAATTCTCTCTTCAGTTGTCAAAATGCCGTCCAAGCAAGAAGAGCAGCGTATCAAAATTTTGCTCGCGCATCGCGAAAATCCGAGCTACTCGCACGCAAAGTTGGCAAAATCGCTAAAAGTTGCCAAATCAACCGTTACAAATGTAATTAAAGTGTTTGGGGAACGTTTGTCGACAGCCAGGAAGTCTGGATCGGGGGGAAATCGAAAACCGGAAGCCGCTGAGACGACAAAGAGAGTTGCCGGTAGTTTCAAGCGAAACCCTAACCTATCTCTCCGAGATGCCGCAAATAAGCTGGGTGTATCGTCTACAACCGTGCATCGAGCCAAAAAACGAGCCGGACTATCGACTTACAAGAAGGTAGTGACTCCAAATCGCGATGATAAACAAAATACGACGGCCAAAGCGCGATCCCGGAGGCTGTACACGACGATGCTGACGAAGTTTGACTGCGTGGTAATGGACGACGAAACCTACGTCAAAGCCGACTACAAGCAGCTTCCGGGACAGGAGTTTTATACGGCAAAAGGAAGGGGAAAGGTAGCAGATATTTTCAAGCACACGAAACTGTCAAAGTTCGCAGTTTTCATAGCTTCCGGGACTGTCAACCAAGAAATTTACGTGAAAGAGTGTTTGAATAAACGTCTGCTGCCTTTCCTGAAGAAACACGGTTGTTCCGTACTGTTTTGGCCGGATTTGGCATCTTGCCATTACGGTAAAAAGGCCATGGAGTGGTACGCCTCCAACAACGTGCAGGTGGTTCCCAAGGACAAGAACCCTCCCAACACGCCAGAGCTCCGCCCAATTGAGAAATACTGGGCTATTGTCAAGCGGAACCTAAAGAAGACCAAAAAAAACTGCTAAGGACGAGCAGCAGTTCAAGGCAAACTGGCTTTCTGCGGCGAAGAAGGTGGACAAGGTGGCTGTACAAAATCTGATGGCAGGGGTCAAGCGTAAGGCCCGGCAATTCGGATTTGGAAAAGCGGAAGCCTAACTGAATATTTTTCCTGAATTTTATACTAATTGAACTTGAAAAAGAAATTTAATTTGATTTTTTAAATAAACGATTTCGCCGATTTACACGCGTTTTCCCTTGACCAAATTTTGACCGTATCACCCTTTAATAGAACAGTCGAGGTCTTCGTAAGTGGCAGATTAAGTTCAGTTCTAAGTGCGCATGCATTCATAATTTCATAAAGATGAATTACATAAACTACCGGTGGCCGCATTATTGTCCCATGTTACATGTAATCAATTTCGGAAAAATGCGAATCCGATTTATTCCACTTGAAAATTGAACGCATATTTGTCCTAATATGCCATATATTATACGCAGTGGGACAATTGTGCGTCCATATTTCAAGTAGGAAAACATAACTTATCGTTTCTACATTTTTTATAGAACTAACGACACTTGTCACTTGGGACAGTGATGCTTCCCCCGCAGTAAAGTTGTCGTATGTATTAGCTTGATTGAAAAAAGCTCGCTTCATCAGCTATTGAAAGAAAATCATACTGATTTCTTGAGGTTTAAAAACATAAGCGTTTTCAATTATTTCACCAGTCCATTGCCCAGTAAATACTCCTTAAAAATAACATTAACTATATTTATAATGTGCGATATAATAGCGATAATGTGAAATAGCCACCATGGGGGCACCTTAAAATTTGCATAGTAAGGTTTTACACCGACCTAACTTAATCTCCCGTGGTTCGTTCGTTGTTAGTCATATTATCTAAACAGTGATTACTTTCAAATAATGAACTTTATCCAATAGTATAACACAGTACTTCATATGTGACGTCGACTTGTAAAATCTTATAAGAAGTAAATGATCTCACCATAGGTGGATGACATGTTTTTTTTTGTAGTCTGGATGGAAGCCAACGCCATTTTTATGTGCCTGCATGTAGGCAATGTCACTACACATGTCCCACAGATGCTGGTGGCACTCCTCAAAGAGAAAAACAAACTGGAATAGGCGGGTAGGTGGGTAGGCACCAACCTATCGTCAAAAAGAACATCATAAAAGTGTATTAAATGGAGATAAAAAGAAAATTGAAAAAAAGCAGTCTTTTTAACCATAGAGGACAACAAAAGGTGTCACGAGTGAGAACCTATTTGTAATAAATTAGAAAAGTACATTCGTCTGCTCCGTTCCTAGTGACGGCCAAAATGGGTGATTATGTAAATGAAGTGGTTTCGATAGTGAATAGAATTCATTAGCAGTTCTTTTAGTGAATTGGCGCTTACAGATTACTATCAGTTCAGATTTCAATTTTGATATTCATCGATAAATGAAAGCGTAGAAAACACTGAAGCGGCTGAGTAAGGTACAGGCAACAATCAATAGGAAACTAGCGATTTGAAATTTGCTCACTGTTGTTGAACCCTTGGTGTCGAGTGCACCGGGTGCAGCACATTACAATACATCCTTGCACTTTTCGGTACTAGAATCTTCGTGTTAGTTTTGATTCACTGTGTTTTTTGACAGAATATTTGAGGGGTTCTTCGAAGTGAGTTAGGTTTCAGGGGTGATTCTTTAAGGCGTACAAATCGATGCGATGCGTTTTTAAATCGCGTTGGTTTGTGCGCTTTCATAAGCCACCATGTAATCTCACCACGGCGACTAAAAATTACTGTTATAACTATTGGTGGGTGTTGGTCAAATTTGGATTTTTCAGATATAATCCTAAATAGGTTATAGAGTATTTATCATACCTACCAAATTGAATAGTAGGTGAGTTTGAAAGAAGGGGAACTTTGAGTAGACTACACGTACCGACTGGTTGACACTAAATATTGGCCAACGTGGTTTTGCACATTTGATTGAGGATTTATTAAGCGACACAAATTTCCAAATCCAAAGTTCGGATGCCGTGCTGCATCAGTACCCGGACTTTTTGTTCATTAATCTGGACACTTTTCAAATCACAAACTAGAATGTAGTTATGGGTTTGTAAATTTATCATAACAGCATATTAGCGATAAATCTGAAATGGTTGATTCATCGATTTCTTTTACAATTTTTCCAAGTTGTAACAAGCGGTGGGATTTTTTTTTGTGATTTAGAATCGGTGGATTGTGAATTTGTAGTTGGGTTATTAAAGGATGCGGAGGGACTGATTAGGCAAGCATACATTGATAGTAGCTGAGCGGAAAAAATAAAGAGAAATGAGCTTTCGGATGCTTTGTTTTTGGATCAAACCAATAACTAACCTTGAAATAACTCACTAATTATGAAAGGTGTCAGTAAAAGTATAAATCAGTAACATTTCAAGACAGTCCGCAACAATAACTCCAGTTTCTTTTCAGAGAAATGGCTAAGTTCGTCAAACATCCGGGGGATTACAAGGATTCTACTTATATCTTTGTTCTTAGTTTCGTTTCTTTTCAGGCAACAAATAATTTATTTCTACCAAATTTTGTAGACAATATCTAATATCCAGTTTTATTTTGTTTATTTTATTTTGTTTTTCGTTAATCTTGTCTCTTTTCAGTCATAGCGTATCGTTAAACTAAACGACTCGTGCTGCTAACATTCTCCCAACTATCCAACATCCCAGTGATTTCTCGTGGAAGTGCAGAGGATTTCTCGGCTTCCTTCAAAGCGAGTATCACGTCAACACGTTCCTTCCCATTGCCTACTTGACCAGCATTCGGACACGGCCGGCGCCGGTATTACTTTATAATGGGTCACCAGTTTTTACACATTAAGGATGTATGTTAAACCCAATCATCATCTGTTGGTTCTTTGTGTGAATACAGCTGATCTGGCAATAACGGAGTAGCATCCCTGGGCGGTCAATCATACTCATGCTCAAAATTACTGTTACACTGCAAATTTTAAGTTCCAAATGCCATGAAAATTTGGATGACCTAGACCGTCCCAAGATTATCTTCTTATGTATTTTTACGTTCGAAAATGTTCACTGAATATGCATGAATACGTAACGTAACTTTGAATAGTCCAAAAAGATACTGTTACTACCGTAGATTTCAAGTTCCAAACATCAGGGTAGTTTGGATTACCTAGAAGATCACGAAGCTATAAAATAATGACTGTAGACTATCCAAAAGATTCATTGAATATGTTCGAATATATGTGGACACCTTATACAGCAAAAAAAACTACTGTTACAACTGTAGATCTGATATTTTGAACTTAAGGACAGTTTGAATGACCTAAAATATCCCAAGGTTAGCGCATAATATCTGTAGACCTTCCGCATTGTTCAATGAATATTGTTAAATACATATTGTCCATTCGCATACTCCAAAAACCTACTTTTACAACTGTTGATCTTATGTTCTGAACTCGAGGACAGTTTGAATAACCAAGATCAGCCCAGTTTTTTTCATAATGTTCTTTTTTAATGATGTTTGCCATCAGGCGATTTTTGATTTTTTGGAAAAGATATTGTAACTAAGTATCGACTTTTTAATGTTGAGAGGATTTCTTTGGCATTATGCTTTTTTAATGATTTTTTTTAGTCAGTTCTTCTTTTTCGTTATGCTCAGGCGTGTGTAACACTTTACGTAGGCGATGTTTTGAATGATTGGAAACAAATGCTTTTTATATTTTCCTACGTTTCAACGTATTGTATTTAGCCTTTTTTCTAGGGATCACTTTGAATATAATGAGTTAGTATGCTGTTTTTTTGTGTTATTTTCAACATAATTTTACTTACTTTACTTACTTTTGTCATTTAATATTATGGGTTTTCATTGGACCGTGATGGTGTTTCTATTTGTTCGTTTGTTAATGCAAGTTTGTTTTTTCCTCAGTGCTAACACGGGTTCGTCTGTATAGGTTTGTCCCGATTATAGCATCGATATTTGTTTAATTTATCTGACCTCTCTTTTTATTTGAATGTCCACCACAGTGATGTTTAATAGAATTTCTAGACATTTCAATATAAAAACAGAACATAATATGACGAAAACAGAAATCTAGTAAGTAAAATCATACATTAATTGTTATGTTATGTATTCTCCGTGCGTGGAGTAACGATTATGATGTAGAAGGAGATGTTCGCTCATCACCATGAGGCACCAAGAGATCACATTAATGTTTTTTTGCTAGAATGATAGATATGAAGAAAAAGTGTTGAAAGTTCCGTCAGTGTGCGGCCGGTAGGAAATTGAACAGATGTTTTTTGAAAAATTGAGCGAAAAGGGCATGTGTTCCTCTCCCATGTGCGCATCAAAACAGAGTGCACATAATATATCGCTTGAATAACTATCACAAGCCATCAGTGGTACATGAGCGCTTTCCATACGTCATCTTTTGCCTGTTGAGGTGGCGGACTTGTCTGTGTCACAACCTACCCAGCAGTCGGATGTTAGGCAAAGGACGACGTCCATGGTTCGAGTACCACTGGACATCGTCGGAAAACAGAAAAAGTATCTGCTTCCAATCATTAAAAATACTGAACGTTAAAGAAATAATGTCAACGTTAGAAAAGATACTCACTACGTCCTTCGAAATATTTCAACAGCTGTAATCTGCAATTTTGGTGAGATCTTTCCATTATGACATCCGCAGATCAAATTTATTTTGATATCACTCACAAAATTAGCTTGATTGTTCGTTTTGATCAGGTTCTGTGCGTTGTCGGAAGCTGTAATCGCTCCAGATTGTCCGGCTTTTCCCCGAAAACCGGCTCCCCGAAAACACTTTCCCCGAAAAACTTTTCTCCGCATGTACCGTTTTCCCGAATGTACAATTTTACCGAAAGCGACATACCGGGTAATCACGTTGTTATTGAGTTACTTCACGATGCGAGCACAGTTTCTCTGTGCTGATGAAACACAATACTGTAGTTGTAATTGGACAGAATGCCATTGGTCACATAATTTACCTATGTTCTAAAACTGGTCATGTATGATACGATATTATCCGTTTGTTAAACAAAACTTCTATTCAACTCTCAACCAGTAACGATCGTATCGGAACGTTATTCATATTTCGCACGGAGCATTCGTGTCCTCCTTGTTTCCATCTGAACCCTCTTTGGCACAAAGTCGGTTCAGAGAACTATGATACGCCTGTATTCATAATGTTTTTTGGGTGATGTTTCAATCAAGATTGATATTAACTGAAATGAATGTATCTAAATTATGATTTTTTTAGCTCAAAATGTCTAATCTATTTTTCCAAGAAGGGTGCATTCTTTTGGAGACTAAAGGTCCACCCACAATAAATTATAAACACTCAAGTAATAGACCGGACAACGTGCCGCCATGTTGTATCCAAAACGAACATTTCCATACGATTTGACAGTTGTTTTAGATACATCGACTCACGTTGTCCGGTCTATCACTTGAGTGTCTATACAATAAATACGTTTGCGTTCCGTTGACGTAAATTTGACAGAAAATCTATAGCAAACAGTCAAATTCACGCAAATGCATCCGCAACATATCAATTGATAAGTTGCGTTTGCGTGAATTTGACAAATTTGCTATAGGTTTTCTGTCAAATTTACGTCAACGCATCCGCAACGTATCAATTGTGGGTCATTCAAAGCGCTTATACGTACTTCACCTATTAGTGGAGGGCTACTTTTAGACTGATTATATTGTTTGTTTAAACGTACGTTAACTATGAGTGATTGTTGTTTTACAAATATATTCCAAAAAAGCAAATATTGTTACAAAATGATACCAAACTATTCATACTTTTGTTACTTATTTTCGACTAGTATCAATAAAGGACCATAAGCTGAATAATGGAAGAGTTGCTCTACTTATGTGTAAATGTGTCATCAGTGCATCTGAATGTCATTAAATGGAAGAGGGTTCCCGTCCTAAGAACGTTTAAGGAGGAACACGCAACTTTTCCAGACAGTCGGCGTGAGGAGATTTTGTGAGCTTACCCAAGTACCTGTCTCTAGTTGGGAAGTAAACACGCCTAAAAACCACTCTTGGATCATGGAAGGCTTCTCAAGTACCAATCTTTGACAAGATACAGACAATTTTATTGATAATTTATATATGTACTTAATTCTTTTTTTTTTAATTTCTGATTGATTAATGCCAAATGAAAATTATATATTAAGATATAGAAAAATATAAACTAATAACTCTCAAATTCATAAGAACATACATTGTCAGACGATTATCTTTTTTGATTTTTTAATAGGCTTCAGTTGTGAAAGAAATTCGAGAAAACGGTACTTTCGGATATTTTTTTCGGGAAATAAGTACATTCGGGTTAAAGTTTTTCTGGGAAACCGTACATTCGGGAAAACTTCATTAGGGGAAAGTTTTTTCGAGGAACTGGTTTTCGGGAAAAAGTCGGACAACCATCGCTAGTAAAGTTCCGAAAATATATTTAGCTTTGAACGCTAGAACATCATCAGTGGAAAAATATATTTTCAGACATTCTTCTATTATCAGCAAGCAAGTAATGACACTTTTGACCATAGGCCATATGGGATCAGGACTATAATTAATGCTCCGTTTGAAGAAAAATGGAGCATCACTTAACCTTCTTTGACTAGATGCTCCCAACGACCATTTAAATAAACCAAACAGAGCATTCTGTTTACCAATTCTCTCTGACTATTCATTTTCCTTTTCCTCTGATATCTACTGAAGGCTGCGTGAGTTCCCTGCATCTTCTTAAGGTAGATACCCAATTCTCCATATCTTCATTGGTTTCATGGACGTGGTCAAGTGTGAAATCGAATGCTTCCTGGAAATTATTGCATACATCCCTTATAAGTAGCTTCATCCACGAGGTGTGCTAAGAACATCAATGCTAAGAGAGTATCGTTAAATGCTACATATGTGACCTCACTTACTAACATTCTTCGAAATCTGCGATAGGAAAACACTGTTCATTTATTAGATTTACTTTCCAAAATAAATTTATAAGACATAAGTATATATTTGCGTTATTTTAATAGTTTAATGTTTAAAATCAGTAGTTTTCAATATTAAAATCGAAACGTAGTGAATGTTTCGATCGACTGCTTCAAAAATTTTGGAAATTGAAAGTGAAATGACTGAGTTAAAAGTCAAAATATGTTTCGTGAAGAACTTTTCGCTTTCGCAGTATTGAAAACACAAACGTGGTCCTACGTCAACTCAAACGCAATTAATTTGATTCTATAATTATTTTTTATAGCCTTACTTACCGATACATAAAACCGCTTTGCAATATAATAAAACCTTATACAAACAGATTCAGTGTTTAAAATTACCCAAATTACCCCCCTCTCCCTCTAAGGAATCTAGTATCAAAATTTGTTTATAAAATAAGAAATATTCAATTAAATATTTAACTCATCACAACCAATCAACAATGGAAAAATAATAAATGATATGTTTTGGATGATGTTTTGGAAAATTGGCATGTTGAACGTTTGATTTTGAATGGTCAAGATGCATAACAACTTCCATTTTATATTTTTTAATTCCAGTTTACCATACAATAAACTATACAATTGTATTTTTTTTGTACAATTTACAGATCATTCAATGATACTCATTGTTTTCTGTGGTAATGTTACATAACATTTTATTGCATTTTTTACTCGGGAAACATGAGAATGCTGGTGGCATCGTTGGTTGATACCGATCTATAAATAGGATGAACTAATGAACTAGTAGCACATTAACCGTTTATACAAATACCAAAGCTACAGCGAGTGAATCGCAGTGCAACTACACTAGTTCTTATCAGCAACTACAAGCAAATGCACGATCACAAAAACCAAGTTTTTTTTTAAAACTATACTCCAAAAAGAAAACACTGAGCTAAAATGACCGTTTTTGTTGCGAAGAAACCTAATCGAAATAAAAATTAAATAATCAGTGTAAATTTACGTTTTCAAAACGTCATATGCTATTGCGGATTCTCGTTACGCGTGGTTGTTATGAAAATTAATTCAATTTTCGAAATCATGTTCCTGTCACCATTCCGAACATCTACGTCTGTCATTCATTCTATTTAGGCAAAGCCTATACATGTGCTGACTAGCAGGCGTATCCTTTTTATTCGCTTACGTGATGCGAAGGAATCAAATCCCAGGTAGCAAATGCGAAAATACGGAAGATACACCGTCAGTTGTTGGTTTGATGCTGCTCCAGATCCCCTTATTCTACCAGCTGGTAGGATGCTATTGCGATGGCAGTTGGAGGCGTAGCAGGCGACAGGGTGTAACTTCGTTACTATGACACCACTTTTGCTCCGCAGCAGTCAAGTGAGTGAGGGAGAATCTTGAATACTTCAGCTGCTGCATAGCTAACTCACTTCAGTACGTTCTATGGGAGGTACCTTTGTGAATCTTTTCTCTGTATGTACATCGTATCGTTGAATGCACGGTTTGGCGAGATCCGGAACAAACCATGCAAACACGATGTAACCCTACGAGGTAGAATAGGAAATTGGAATGTTTGCAAGAGGAAATTTTTAATAAAAGTATTTTATAACTTTATAAACTGAAAACCTCGCTGTTGAGCGCGGGCGGTGGAGGTGTGTTTGTTGATTAAAAGTTGAAGTGTTGCACTGGGAGATTGGATTTCGAGTGAAAATCGTTGCGTTTGCGTATTGAAAATAGGTAAACGAGGCAATGATAAAGGAGATGACCAAGTTTTAGTTTGAGATTGCGATTTTGAGTATCCAGAGCATAATAGCATAATAGTTTAATCATCAATGACACATTTATCTCTTTTATGGTTTATTTAAGGGTTAGTTAAAAAAGTTGGTGGGCTTCCCATGGTGGATGTGCCAAGAAGTGAGGGTTCGATTCCCGCTCCAGCCTATGGAACTTTTCGCAAAACGAAATAGTCCATACTGGTCCATTGCACAGTGGGCAAAAATGGAACCAAAATCCCATTAATTTAGACGGCGCAGGGTTGGAGTCCTGAAAAATAGCTTTTCTTATGGGAAAAAAAAATGCGAGAAATCGAATGGTGTTGGTTTCATTAAGGGTTGACCACAGTAAGTGTCCCATTTTGCCCATTTCTCCCCTCATTTTGGATGCAAATTTGGTTTATTACCCAAAAACAGAACTTGGTGCTATTATATTGCATCCAAATGCACTGTAAATTTGCAGAAAAACTTGAAAAACTGAATGGAACAGATTTCTTTTTGATCGAATGCCATGAAGTGGCCCATATTGCCAATTTAATCCGATTCTCCCCTCATACTTGAATAAACTCATATACCATGCGGTTCTGAAGATCGGCGCTAGTAATATTACTCTCGCTTCCGCTGTACTTATGTAAAAATGTCAGGAAAATCGAATGAGGAGGGTTTTGTTAAGGCATGACTTCAGTAAAGGGTCCATTGTACCCGATTTCCCCTCATACTTGAATAAACTCATATACCATGCGGTTCTGAAGATCGGCGCTAGTAATATTACTCTCACTTGCTCTGTACTTATGTAAAAATGTCAGGAAAATCGACTGGGGAGGGTTTCCTTCAGGGTTGACCTCAGTAAAGGGTTCATTTTACCCGATTTCCCCTCATAATTGAATAAACTCATATACCATGCGATTCTGAAGATCGGCGCTAGAATGATACTCTCACTTGAACTGTTCTTATGTAAAAATGTCAGGAAAATCGAATGGGGAGGGTTTTGTTAAGGGATGACTTCAGTAAAGGGTCCATTTTACCCGATTTCCCCTTATAATTTTATAACCTCATATACCATGCCGTTTTGAAGATCGGCGCTAGTAATATTTCTATCACTTGCACTGTACTTATGTAAAACTGTCCGGAGAATCGAATGGTGATGGTTTCGTTTAGGGTTAACCACAGTTAGTAGTCAATTTTACCCGAATTCCCCTCATAATTGAATAATATCATTTAAATCATGCTGTTTTGAAAATCGGCGCTAGTAATATTATTGTCACTTGCACTGTTCTTACGTGAAACTGTCTGGAAAATCGAGTGGTGAGAGTTTCGTTTAGGGTTGATCACAGTAAATTGTCCATTTTACCCGATTTCCCAGCATACTTGAAAAACCTCATATACCATGTCGTTTTGAAGATCGGCGCTAATAATATTACTCTTACTTGCACTGTTCTTACGTAAAAATGTCCAGAGAATCGAATGGTGATAGTTTTGTTTAGGGTTGACCTCAGTGAATTGTCCATTTTACCCAAATTCCCCTCATATTTTTTTTATTATCATTTAAATCATGCTGTTTTGAAGATCGGCGCTAGTAATATTGCTCTTACTTGCACTGTGCTTGTGTAAAAATGTCTGAAGCATTGAATGATGATGGTTTCGTTTAGGGTTGCCAACAGATAATTGTCCATTTTACCCGATGTCTCCTGCATTGGGTGTTGGATTAAGTTGTCCGTTGTAATTCGCCCTATGTTCAAAGTTCAGTCTATACAACTCGAGTTGATGATGGTGTAATTGTCTTTTAAATCTTCACATCGCTCGGCCGCGTTCTAGAAGACTCACAGACTGAATCGATAAGCATAGGGGAGATCCGGGTAAAGCAGACATTTTCGGTAATTACGACACCCATTGAATTCGAAGATTTTAAGTTTTCTTTTTTAAAAGCTTCCTAAAAGGTGCACTATATGCATATCTGATATTTCTAATGTTTCGAACCATAACCTGTTGTTGTCTCGTAACTGCCAAAATAAACCACAAATCAAAATCGGTCAGCGATCTGATTACAGCTGATGTAAGATTTCGTTATGGAGAACTAGCAGTTTTAGACTAGTGACTATTTTAGTTATCGGGAAATAGTAGTTTTAGACAGTAGTATTATGAAGCACGGAGCTCTTCCTGGAACGATTTTGCGTGTAATCCGTTGACACGTTTACGGGCATTTGTTACAAATGAAAAATTTAGCAGTAACAGGAAAAACACGGGACAATCACGTAACAATTTAACTGTTACCACCTCATTGCAGTAACAAGCTTCAACCATAGGATATGACCTTCATGGGTCCGTTGAAGTCCCACTACGCCAGTCAGGATCAGAAGTGTGTCGTGAAAGCGTTCAAGAGGAATCCCAATGTTTCGGTCAGGGATGTGGCCAAAAGTTGAATCTGTCCAATTCTTTCGTTCAGAGAACCAAGAACCAGAAGGGATTGCATACGTACAAAGTGCAGGAGGCTCGTGACGAACGTCAAGGTGGACTTCCGGCAGCTTCCGGGGCTCCTGTACTTCACAGCCGTTCGTGACCATTGGGACTGTATACGGGGAGATCTACCTGAAGGAGTGTCTCCAGAAGCGTCTGAAGCAACACGAGAGCTCTATCAACAATCAAGGTGTAACTAGCGATTTGAAATTGGTTCACTGTTGCAGAACCCCTAGATCCAAAGAACACCTTGGAGTCTGCACCTTGCAATACACTCTGCGCTTATCGGTACCTTTTGGTACTCGTATCTTTGTTTTTGTTTTGATTCGCTATGCTACTTTGACAGAATATTTCAGGGTGTGTTGGTGTGAGTTACGTTATAAGAGGCGAATCATACATAAAGCTTGGGGCCGACCTTGGGGCTGATGTGTTAGTACTTTCCTCACCAAAAAATATAATCATTTTCCTCAAGACTATCCAGCCGCTGGCTCTACGGTCTTTTATTTATTTGACAACATCTTCGACACAAAAGTCGCACAGACTGGTTAATCGACAATCTTAATTCTATATTTGAAAACTACTTTGCTAACATTAAATTCGAAACAGTCACACACTTCATTGAAACGTCTACAACATAAATCCAGTGGATTGTTCAGGCTTCTGGCCAGATCTTGCTTCCACTATTCAAATATTCAAATGAGGAAGACATGAAGAAAAAGTGGGTAAGGTGCGCGCGTACGGTTAAGGTATTGAAGTTGAATAAAATAGATATACCAAAAGCTTTCTAATGGGTTATATTTTATTGTCTGGAAGTTTGAAAAAGATCGGTCTACTAGGTAATTTACTACAGCGTTCTTTTCCGTGATGCAATTTGATGTGGGACACCCTTTAAATTGGACTATTAATTTTGCATTTCAGGTCAGTTTCCTCGGGTAGTCATGTATATGCAATCATTCTACTCATTTTAATGATGTACCATTGTTTTAAGCTGTGATACCATAAGATTATTCATGCATATTCATTGGGTTTAGTGCCCACTAAACCCACTATGGTGTTCAGATAACATCTTGATATAATAATCTGAAATAAATAATGATGGTTTGGTATTGATATTTTGTGGTCAATCAGAAAGAAAAGCCCACCTACAAGTCTGTAGTAATTAAGATAGCATAAAGAAGAAAACAATAAGTTTAATAATTAATGTGAACTCTTTTGGCCTTACAAACTCCCTGAATACGTATTGCCATAGGGCGAACTATAGACTTGCTTGTAAATGTTTTGGGTCTATTGACAGCTAGGCATTTTGGAGCGCTTTGAATAAGCTGTCCTTATTTGTTACATAGAATTGGTTCACTTTGTTGCCCAGGAGTGACCACAAATTTTCCACTTGGTTCAAATTCGGACTTTGAGTGGGCCATTTCAATGGTTTTATGCGATTTGAACGGAAAAAAGCTTCTGTCTTTTTCGCTGTATGCTTTGGGATCGTGTTAGAAAATGAGGTTCTTGCCAACCTGTCTTTCAATTAAAATTTTTGAGGTTATCACTCAACATGCCTATATATGTGTATACTGTCATAATTCAATTAATGCGAACAAAGTTTCCAACACCAGTGAAAGAAAAACATCCCACCAACACCATCACGTACCCTTATTATTCATTCTTAGCGTTTTAAGCTTATTGCTTTCGCAATTAGCTTATTGCTTGCACTCGACTAAGTGGTCTAAATGTACTACCACAGTTATAAATTAAGAGCTTTCGATGACAGGTACCATTTTTGCATTAGTATGATTGTGTGGCAAGAACAATCATACCTATGCCCAGGGAATCGAGAAATTTTCCTTAACTAAAAATTCCTCCAGCATGGTGTTGCTTTGTAGCCGCGTCTTTACCAAGTGAGCTATGGGAGGACCTCATCACGTACCCACCGCTGTGTTTTACGGTCCCGTGAAGTACTTGAAGACTTTATCCTTCCTTTTGCCTCAACCGATCACAACGCTTCCTGTTGAAGATCTCAAATTTCGATTCGTCAGCCCAGAGCACTCGTCTCAATTCTGCAGGCTCTTTCGCATATTCCCGAACGAAGCGCAGACGTTTTAATTTAATTTTTAATTTTTAATTTAACTCTTCAATCCAGATGCTGCTATTCGACGCCGTATAGTTTCATCAAATATCCGTAGTTCAAGCTTTTCTTGGATGGAGCGAATCTTGACCTTTGGTTTTTCTTTGATTTTGTGAATTATTCTAGCATCGGTTCATTGGTCAGTCTTCCGTACTAGACCTCTACCAGGTTTAACAGCCACCGATCCAACAGTCTGAAGTTTCTTCTACATCGTGCGGACCGCTTCTCGGCTGATCCGAAAACGTTTTTGCGATCACTCGTTTCGAAATGTGTTTTTCGCAATCCACTACAACTAATTTTTGACTGACAATGCTAACATCCTTTATGTAACAGGAATCACCGACAAGAATAAAAAACTTTACAGTTTTAATAACAGATTTGCAGGATCATTGAAATGTCAAAACAATATAATCCGAGGGATGTATTGATGTTATATACACTGAATAAAAATCTTGTAGTAAAAACTACAATTTCACCCGTTCATTCCCGTTCAGTCAAATTGACTTACGTTTATGGTAGAACCTTAAACATTTGTGGTATATTTATCAGACCTGTCACTAGACCCCTCGCTTGCAAACGCACCTCATCAGTAGATACAGCAATGTATCAGGCGAGAAAGCGAACTGCTGTCTGGATTGAATGAGATGGCAAAATTGAATTGGACAATACTAGTGTTAGAAAGTGTGAATTTGCTGCCCTTTATTTGCTACTTAATCTAAGTTTTGTATACCTAAACTAGTTTCTAACTTAAGTAAATTAAAGGTAATATTTTAAGCTAATTTATCTAAAATATAACAAAAATACCTAATAATTAAACAAAACAGGAACTTGAACAGGACAGACGAACAAATTGGCAAGGGCAGTGACAAGTTAGGAGAACTGCACTAAAACGTAAGAAATTATAAATTAACCTAAAACTGATCCTAAATACTGTATTTGTGCGGAACAGGAATTTAAAACGGTCCCAGCTTCGGACGAATAAAGGACGTTCAACGATTCGGAATAATAAATTCTCTTTGTTACCACGATCTGTAACGTAACAAGACCTCATATTGATATCAACCGCACCATGGTTGATCTTATCCCAGGCATGGTAAAATCAAACGCATTTATAGTCAGGTGAAAATTGTTGGTGCTTGCGCTTAATTTACGAATTACGTGTAGTACGAAACTAAAATTAATGGGGGTAGACATTTTTTGTCATACCGAATTTCATCAAAGTTACGAGACAGTTACCAAAATGAATGTAATTGATATAATTATGTTGTAACGATGGTAGTGATACGAACGCTATAACTAAGGCAGGCTTTTAACCCAAAATATCACATGGGCTTCCACTATGATTGTTGTCGGTAGAAGTGTCCACGGATCGATTTTCTTTGAGCAATCTTACAACGGCTGTGGTTTGTTGTAGAGTAGTTGTAGCTATCTGGATGCTCTATGTGGTCATGCTTCCCCAATAGACCGGTTTCATAGTGGGTACCGGTCCTAACTGTCGTTTCTTCCAGGTTCCGCTGAGCTCGTTTATCTTCCTTAGATTGCAGTTGAATCGCTGGTTGCGTCCCGACATCCTAAGTGGTGACGAAATCCTTAACAAGGTTGTGCAGAGATTGATCTGATGTGCAAACACAGGAATGTAAGTTTACCGAAGTTGCTGTTTCATTTACTCCTTCATCGTTGTAGATTCACCAACCCAATCTAGTTTTTGCTGCAACTGATTGACGACCGATTCCTTTCTTAACTTTCAGTAGAACCATTAAATTCAGGTTGTTGACCAGGTTGTTCAATTAGCATTACGGATGAGCCGTCATCGAGAAAGGCGAAAGTCTCCACTGTTCCTTTGGATCCATGAAGAGTCACGGTCAAAATGATTTTCTGCAATGTTCACCGGACGACGTGAATTCGAACCAGTATCACTGCGCGAAGAATGTAGAAGCGGAAGAATGTAGAAGCGGAATTGACATCCATTTGTCCCACAACAACTTGCCTTCCTGCAGCTTTGTCTACCGTGCGAGTTCAGTCAGTTCCTACAAAGTCCACTTGATTGAACAGATTTTCAGCGATCGTCTACAGAAACCGCAATGAACCTGGAGAAGCTGGACACATTTTTCCTTCTTCCAGATTTGCAGACGAACTCGTTCCAGGACCGGGATCTTGGACACTTTGATGAGCGTTGACGTTCCATCTTGCCTTTGACCTTTAGAGCGTACCATCTGCTCCCACGCATGTGCGGAGTTCCTGCGGAGGGTTGAAAATTCACCTGGTCTTCGTGCCCGTGAACGTAACTGCTAATTTCTCGATCTCTGAAGGAGAATTGATCTCTGTGGTTGGTGATGGCAGAAGGAATGAATGGACAAGCGGTCGTATCCAAGTAGTAAAGGGGGTTTGAAGGTAGAATGAGGCAAGTTATAGTTCAAACTGCGATGGGGCTAGTGCACCTAGGTTGACTGGGTCTAAGAAGTTGATGAGAATGGTAAAACTGGACCTGGTGGCCAGTGTTTTAGGGGGGGGGGGGGGGGTAGTGTGTGTTGAAACTGGTACACTGTCTGTGACGGTACAGTAGAGGTGGACGCTAGCTGTCAATGTAACTGTCAACAAGACTGTCAAGGTGACAGACTTGAATAATAAGAAGAGAGAATGAGAAAACTAGTAGAATACCGTTATTGCACAGAGAACAGACATTGATGTCCATATATCTTTTCTTGAAAAACGTGTGTAAAAGTTTATATTGGCAGCCAGTATAAAAAGCAAGTGCAGAGAAAAACAAACAAAACTTTTCAGGTTATGTACTAGGCTTTGCATTGATAAACATTTACATGACAGGTCTCGCACAACTGCAGAGCGCCGCCTACCAGGAGCATAACGACAAACATTTGAAATGTCGGTTTAAAGTTTTACACAAGTAGCAAATCGAAGATGAACGTCTGTTCTCTGTGCATATACCTTTTCTTGAAAAACGTGTGTTAAAGTTAATATGGGCAGCCGGTATAAGAAGCAAGTGCAGAGAAAAACTAACAAAACTTTTCAGGTTATGTGCTAAGTATTTTATTGATAAACATGACCATGACAGTTTTCACACAACTGCAGCGCCGCCTAGCAGGAGCATAACGACATACATTTAAAATGTCGGTTTAAGTTTTACACAAGTTGCAGACCAAAGATGAACGTCTGTTCTCTGTGGTTATAGTATATAGTAAAATATGTACAGTTGAATAAAGTGATGTTGAAAATGGGATTAATCAATGCCGCTTAAAATTAATTACAAATAATGTTTTACAGCTAAAAGTTGTACATTTAAACATTACATAAAGTTAATTTCCAACGCATTATACGTGTGAATATTCCAGAAAGTTCCTAAATATTAACTGTATGAACTTAACCTAACTTACATCAATACTAAACCTATTGTTTGTCAAAGAATTGTCCTTAAATTATAACCCCATACCGATTTTTTAAAGTAAATTATAACCTATGAACTGTATTTGTAAACCTAATACTGAATAAAGCTTACAGCTAAGGCTACTCTACAACAAAACACAGCCGTTGTAAGATCGAAAATCGATCCGTGGATACTTGTACCGACAACATTGATAATGTTCTACAAAGCAAAATGCACAAAACTATATGGTGGTTTGTTTTTAATAGAACATCGAAAATTGGCCAAGAGAGGTATTTTTGAATACATTCAATTATTTTCGAATTGTCAAGTTTAGGTAAAAAATCACCAAATAGATCACTGCACTAAACATGTTTGGGAATTGTACATTCTAATGGACCATTTCCCATGCTATTTACGTATATAAAAGCTGGCTCCTTAAAGCTGGACTGCCGTCTGCGTCGGCATCGATTTTAAATTATCCAATAGTTATGGACAGACGCAACGTCGATGTGAAGTTTCCATTAAGAGAGGTAGGTCGAAAAGCAACTAGAATTGCCTGAATCCTGTCATTTGATGAGCTCACTCAGTTTTGTGTGTTCAGCTTAAGCCTGTTCCCTTCCTGATTGGTTCATTGTCGTCGCAGTATCGTGAAATTTTCTTAGATGATTTATTTTTCGACAAGACTTAGAAATAACCGGAGGCAGTCACGTGAAGAAGGCGACTGATGTCGAAATGTTTGGGCTTGGAAGTATTCAATCTGAAAATGTATGAAGATTTTTCGATTCTACTCGATTGTTATAAACGAAAGCCATTTATACCTTTAATTTTACAACCAGGGAAGTCGAATAATTTTTGTGCTCCTGTCGGTCTTGCTCGCCTCGCAAATGAATTCATAGTTTTTGTTTTTAAGAAGATAAATTGATGATTTTTCCCATACTACGAAGAAGTTTAGCTAAAACTAACAGTTTGGTCATCGGTTAAGTGACTAATCATTCTCAAGCTTGTTATTATCTACTAAGACCCTTGAAGAACCCACTAACACAAAATATCAAATGTTGCATTATTAGGCCACAAATCGGCATGATGGTCATGTATCATCCACGTAGTGCTGTTACTGTGGTGCGTTATGGAACGAAAATTAAATTTTTATGCGATGAAAATACACATAAAATTGATAATTACGATAAAAGCTTCCACTTTTACGGATGGAATTGCTTTCAAAATTATGTTTTAGGGGTTATGACTCGTGCATGTTCTACGTATGTTTCGGTCGTAGCATATCGGAACACACGTTGTGTGGGTTTAATGGCTCATATTTACAACATGGGGTTATTTGGTAGAAAGTAAATGGGTGGGACAGGTAACGGGCGTTGGTGGTTATCATCGATTTTAGGGCGCGAATATAGTTTCGCTCGTCCGAACATTCACATGCCGGACTGGCAGTGAAATAGTCAGTCAGTCACTGTAATGATTTGATTATGTGTATGAAGAGGAGTGTTGACTTGTTTAATTACTTGAGGCATGACCCTCAACGAAATTGCTTTCGTCGAGTACGTTGATTTAGGAGGCTGTTTGTTCGAAAATAGGAATATCAATATTCGATAAGTGGAAATTTATTTTGTAGGAATAAAAGACAGGCCTCAGGGAAGGATTGTTGATCCACTAACATTAGTTATTAGTTGATCATTGGATGTTGTCTGTTGGAGTTGATTATTGGGCTGATGCTGAACCCTGTATTGCAAGGTAGCCCAGAAATAAAGAAGGTTGGTGTTCTCAACAAAGTAACATAATAATTGGTTGTGAAATAAATTATGACATGCACGTGCTTTACTAATACAATGCACGTTTTTCAAGCATTCATAAGGAGAAGATACAAGTAAACTTGAAATTGCTTTAAAAAGTAACATTATATTATTCACGGGTTTTACACTTAGCAAAGTATGGAAAGTATACTGAAATTGCATATTGTTTAAACAAAGAACGAGTTGTATGAGAGAACCACAGTATTATTGTCCCATCGAACGCACCGAGAGTACAACCCACACAACCAGATTGTATGTCAGTATTTGGTCAATCGATTCTTAGCGTTTGCATTAAACTAAAATGGGCAAAAATGGCTGATTTGGCATGGGTTCACCTTCATCCGCACTGACGAAACTACCCATGCAGCATCAATCATAGTAACCCATGGGTCAGCAGACAAAATTTGAAGGCTCTATCAGTCGAACTCTAACCGTGATGGCAAAAACAGTAAAGCATCTCCGTTCAGGAGTGCGCGCGTTCAAAGAACGGCACCCCGCCGCGTCGAAAACGGACATAGCGCGGCACTTTGTGGACGCCAGATACGCCCGTTTAGGCATCTATAACATCAAGCCCGGTTCCAAACGGCCGACGACCCTGAGCGACAAGAAGCTCCAAGGGATGTTGCAGAGGAAGGCCGAGGGAAAAGTGGCTACATCGCTGTTTGCGCTTGGCCGGGAGGTCGGTTCAACTGGCCAAACAGTGAAAAAGTACCTGGCAAACATGAACATATATGTCAGGAAGAGGAAGTCGCGTCAACTGGTTTTAGAGCTGCAGACAATGACGCAGTGGCAGCGGCTGAATAAGATGGTCAATTCGATTATCCCGGCGAATCGCGACTTGGCGGGGATGATGGACGACGATACCTATCGAAACATGGACGGCAACGACTGGCAGGGCACTTCGTAATTATCTTTCCTCACGGAGGAAGTGAGCCCCGAGGTGAAGTTAATTTCACACATCAAGTTCCCCAAGAAGGTACTGCTGTAGCTGACAATCAGTGAGAAGGGGGTGTCAAAGCCGCTCTTCTTTCTCTCCGGAAAGAGGAAATTTATAGTACGAAATGCCTGCCAGAAGTTGCGTCGTTCATCAAGAAATACCGAAAGGGCGAAGATGCGGTGTTTTGGCGTCTAGCGTCCGCCAACTACTCGAAGCGATCGTTGGAGGGGATGGAGCGGCTGAATATCGATGTGGTACCCAAGTCGGTGAATCCGCCCAACGTCACCCAGCTGCGTCCCATCGAAAATTTCTGGGCCTGCCTGAAGCGTAAGAACTACTTCAACAATTTGTTCGCGAAAACTGAGGAGGAATTGAAAAATAAAACGAAGAAAGAATTCAAAAACATGCCTACACGCATGTTTTCGTCCGCCATGGCGAATGTTCCGGTTAACTGCCGGAAGGACGCTCGCAAGGGCGTAGAATTTTTTTGCAAGTAAGTTTAAATAATTACCTTCCATGGGAAATGTATCAAACGCAATTATCTGTCTTAGATTTTTTTTTAAATCCAAACGTTATTAACACCAACATATTTCCAATTTCGGTATTATTAGATAGCAGGTTGCTAAAACAAAAACATATCTTATTATATCCCTTTTGTTTAATAGTTTTCAATAGAATTTTTTTTAAATTTTCCTAGTTTTCCAAATCCTGTTATGAGTATAGTTGTCATTTCTACGAAGCTATGTGTCGACCAGGCGAACATTAATTTTGTGTGAACTTTCTAAACAAGTTGGTTTATTTATTTTTGAGTGTATGATATGAGATGAAATGATTGCATTGGCGTGTATTTCATGTTTTAGTGCACATCTTCATAAAAAGAATCTTTTTGTATAAGTAAATGTTTAAAAATAAAACTTGTGAGTAGTATCTTAACGATTTTCTTCGTTCGGAGGTGACCTCGGCTTAGTGGTTAACATCCATACCTCTCACGCTAAAGTCACGCGATTTAATCAAACAAGTTACGATAATTCCCAAAAAGGCGTTTGAGTGACTACGACGGAAAAGAAATGTAGAGTAAGTGGAGGCTCTGCAGGATGAGTTGCAAGCTACCCGGTGGGTCAAAGTTTGCGGATAATGAGTGTCTATATGTAAAGGTTAGCTGTGAATTAAATAAGCAGTTCTGAACAAGCAGTGGGACTGCCTAGGATCTGAAGGGATTGAGCAGTTGTTGAGTTTCCAAGAACCCCCAAGCAGCGCTGCCAAAACGAGTTACCTCGCTATAAGGGTAAATGTCCAAGCCAACCGGTTAGTTGTTTCGTCTTCCGGCTAATTAGGCAGGCCAGTTCTCCTGCAAAAAGACACGGGTTAGACATCCGGTCAGAAAGTCACCTACATGGAGTTGAGAAGTAGAAGAATCAAACTAATGTGATTGCCCAAGGAGGGAGCCTCTACTGGAGCATGTCTTGCGACAGGCGACAGAGTGAGTGGCCTGCGGCTCGAGAAAAATGAGTTGCAAGAGCGACCCACCAGTCAACGGGCCCAGCCCGTAACTCATACGCAAAACAGAACAGGTAGAAACAGACAACACTATGGTTATGCTGCGCTGGCTAATGATGCTGCGGCTGACCAGCGTCAATCACTCCCTTTGGCAGGCCGCCAAAGACAATGGATCATGTGCACAACGGAGATGAACAAGTACGTGATACGGTGCTATTACGTTTGCACGAGGTTGTAAACGGATATGTCTGCCAGACCTAATATGCTGGAGATATTCAACGAACGGTTCCGTCAATTCGCTGAAACAGCTGGACCGGAACAAATTGTATATCAGGCAGCGAGTAATCATGTCGCATAATGTGTTCACACCTTCCGAGGAAGAGTGCGAGGAAAGGGAATGGATGAAGCGAAACGTCGAGAACGAGTTTCGAAAGGCTGGATGCATCACTTGTGAGTAAGAGGCGTGAGTCGATTAACAGCGATAAACGTGTCGGACGAGTAGACTGCTCCAAGACCAACAGAGGATCAACAACAACAGCAGATATCGGACGAGCAAGCTTTCAACATGGAAGCAGCAGCTACTCAATTTAAAGGGACATACCGCATGTCTCGAAACAGGATACCAAAATTTCAGTATTCCTTCCGGCTAACAAGTGCGGTAAGCATTCTTAACGATGATATCCTGCCACAGTACTTGGAAGCCGTTCAAAACCTTGAGAGCCTGCAGTTCATAGTTTACTCTTTTGTTTGTTGTGAGAACGCTGGGATTATGGAAGAAACCACAAGGAAACGACGAACGGCGCGTATGCCTCAACGCACAAAAACCCGCATGGATGAGTTGGTTGGAGAGTCGACTCACCATACTGCGGACTAAAATTGGTCGGTGAACGCAGTACAAGACGGGATCAGCGAGGCTAGTTCGTCACTGTTCAACTTAAACTGATATCCGCATGGATGAGGTACTGAGGTCCTCGACACGCATGTACAGCAATTGATTGCTCTTGCAAAACGGATGCGTCGGTATGGAGAAAGTTCGAAGCGGAAGGAGGAAGACCGAATTTTCTACACTAACCAAAGGGTGTTTTTCAACCGCATCCGAAACAACAAAATAGACTAGAACGAAGGACTTCCGGATATCCGGCACAGTTTTTGGCTATTCTATTGGAGAATCCTGTTCAACATAAAAGTGATGGGATGTGCTGCAAAAGGAAGAGAACAGGAGTAATGGAATAGGAAGCATAGCTGCCACCGTATTTCCCGCCCAGAAATTACGAGGCTACCTGGAATACCAAAAGTTGGGCTGCACCAGGACCGGATTTTATAACTGGAGAGAATTACTCCTCAATTCATGGACAAAAGGTGGAGAGCTTTAATATGGTAGTAGAGGATCCCCAGCAACTGTCAGAGTCCGTTACTATAGGCGAAACCTATAAGTACCTTGTATTCCTGCAATTAACGGGATTCGTCATACACCGATCAAGAAGGAGTTGCAGGAGAAGTTCATGTATCATTCGACCGTGTTTTGAGGTCGTAGCTATCGGCTAGCAACAAGATAAAGGTGATTAACATGTTTGCCATGCCCCTGTTGACTTACAGCTTTGAAGTGATAATGTGGACCAACACTGACTTAAAGGTTATAGAACGAGCAATACAAGTGACGTTCATTAATCATCGCATGCATCACCCAAAATTGACCGTCGAGAGAGTGCCCTGCCACGTACCGAAGGAGGCAGAAACGTTACCGATGTACAAGTACTATGTGTTTCCCAGATATAGCAGTTGCGGATGTACTTCGTAGAATGTGAAACAAACCATGGGTTCAGCGCCGTCCATCTGGCGCAGGAAGACTATCAGCTGGGCTGTGACATGAAAACTATGGAGGATAAAGTTGCATCATCGAAGCTGAAAGAGCTGCATGGAACGCATTCCCATCAGTAGGAGCAAGCGCTTGTCGACAAAGTAGCTTCGAATACAAGGCTGCTACGAGGTGATCTCTTTTCAGAAACTACGCAGAGCCCTGTAAGCTGCCCGTGCCACTATAGACTACACAATTTGTGTTTGCATTATTTTCTGTTTACTAATATAAATGCATTTGGTTATCTGCTTCTCCTTTACTCTGCATCTTAGGGTGCGTTTTGCTTGAATCACACGATAATTCGAATGCTTAAACTACGGCCCTGTTTAAATCCGCTGAATTTTTCGATTTTCTTCTGTTCAAACATATTTCGAAGTAGAACTGCTGTGATTCTCACGATGATTTCCGATTCACAACTTTTCCAGACGTCATTTTAGTTCTCCCCGAGTCCTTCGCTCGACTTTTTACCTATCTTCGGATATGAACGTTGAATTATGGCAGATTTTCCTTGTTACCGAATTTGATTTTTTTTTGTTGAATCGAAGGCGAACCAGACAAACTAGCGAGCAAGCAATTCACAATCCTCGAACGGACGCGAATTGCGACAGATAATAAGAGTAAACGAGGAAAAAAGTGCTATATCAGTATGTAAAACATTATTACCGAAATAATCCTTAAATTATTAAATACGAGGGGTGTTAAATGCGGGAGGGAAATGCCCATTTAGCTGATATTGAAAAAAGTGTAATAAAAAGTTAGGCGACAATATTTTATTCTATATATTTTTGGTTTCTTTTTTATCTATATCAGCTAGCATTGAACAAGTCTCGTTATTGCTCTCGGTACAGGAAAAAAAAAGTTGCCTACGGGATGTGGATTGTGGTGCAGTGAATATTTTCCGCTGTAAATCCCACGAGGAAAGCCAGAGCAATAGGCATCGAGGCCGAGAGTAAGCAATAGGCAATAAGGGTGCAAATGTGACCGCTGAATTTGATATCCGAGTTTCCCACTCCACAACAGGAAAAAAGACATTATCATCGTAACTGAACTTTTGTTGCTTCCCTCGCGTTGGATTTCTGATTCAGACCGGGTTGGTTGGATTAGTTTAACAGCAGCTAACACCCTTCAAAAGAGTTGCTAACTTTCTTGGAAAAAAACGATTCATAGGTATCTACATATAATGATGGAAAAGTGAATCTCACGAGTAATGAAGTTCGTGATAACTTTATTTCGCAATATTTATTGCTTAAACTGCACTATCGGGATTTGAGAAACGGAATGTGTCATATAGACATAGTCATGCCTTAAATTGAATTCTGCGCGCAAATTGCACCAGGACAAATTGAGTTTCACATCTCCACAGTAGAAGAGTGTGTGGGAACAGTGACTGCTATAACGAAGTACGGTTCACCCCTGTCGGATGGTGAGAGCGGTTTTCACACGCGACGTTGCTATGACGATGGTGGCAATTCCAGTTTCTTGGAATATTTGAAATCACTGGAAGTTTCTTCAATAATCATAGCAATCACAATTTCTGTGTTATATTCCCGTAGCCTCTCAGCAGCTGGTTAGAGCTCTCTTTTGTTTCAGATCATTTTCTGAAACTCTTAAGTGGGTAAATCTCGAGTACTTTTTCGAAAGGACGTATGTCACAAAATGTAAACAAACGCGTTATTCATGGCATGTTATTAAAAAATCATGTATATATGCCCATATTTGTTGAACTTTCTGATGGATTATTTCTGAAAGTTTTTACTAACTTTTTACAAAACGGTGTAAAATCAATTTTGCACTTTTTGGGAATAATGTACATACGTCGCTTGCGTTGAAAAGTAACTTGCGAATCATTGTTATACCATTTGAATGCCTCTTAACGACGCGTCGACGCGTAAGTAAAAGTTATCATATCACAAGGTTAAACATTTAGATTTTGTTTAGTAAAAAATGATTTATTTAGCAAAGATATTTTTACACCGTTTTGTTGCGGAAAAAACTAATACGTCATTTTGATAATTTCGACGTATCTGTGGGAAATATGACAACTTGTCGTAACATTTCGACGTATCAACATTGTCATTCGCAGAATGACGTATCATTTTGACGCAAGTAACATGCTATCTATCATACTGACTTATCAAAATGACGTATTATCTTTTTCTATTGCAAACCGTTGTAAGAAACATATTTCTAAATGAAACTTGAATTTTCACTCCTAGTGTAATTTTTAAGCACAGTGATGTAATATATTTTACCAATGTGTAATTCAGTGGAATTTAATTGGGATAAACATGTCTGGTTTTGAAATAGGAATAAAAATAAATTCAAAAAATTTCAATGCTGATTTTCTCATTTTCGTCCAAATGTTACTTACGTCCATTTGAAAAAGTACTCGAGAAATGCTGGCCACTTCTCATTGTTTCATATCAAGTCGTAAGTGTTAAGGTTGTATTAAAGACCGATGACCAAGTGGATTATATCAGTTAAATTTCAGGGGCATCCGGAACAACTTGAACAAATGATCTGTTTACGTTTATTTACAAAATTGATATTGTGCTCTACAAATGTAGGTTTCAAAGATTGATTCAACAACATTAAATATACAATCCTAATATGACCAAAACGATTGCTGAGCAAAAATGTTCTGGTCATCACATTTGTCCAGAGGAGCCTGTGCTAATGCACTTTTCGTTAGCTCTCAGCTCCATCTGGAGCTTGTTCAATCGCGGGTCATTCCTCTGCATTATCCACAGCTCTAACATAATCTGAGACACCGCACTGTTGACGGTACTTAAGATGCTCTTTCCTCGACTCATTCTCTCAACTACGTTGTCTACGCTCAGCTCCAATGCATCTCTTCTCACCGTCACAAATCTTGATTCAAGTACCACATTTCTGGTGTTCACTCTACATGTCCGCATTTCGAACGGAGGAATGATGCAGCATGTTTGAACCGATGAACAACCCTTTCCACACCGGAATTGCATCAAGTAGAAGCCACGTACAGTACTATTTCACTCGATTATTCTTGGTTCTCAGTGCATTCACTCAAACTGGATCTCCGTACCTCAGTATCGACGTGAATACGCTAGCTTGTAAGATCTAAGACCAATACCTTGCGCAAGTTTGCAAAAATTGAATCGCCGTGCTCAATGCAAATTCTGAGATTCCATTCGAACCAACTTCGTATCCAACTATTTAGCTACAGTTACGAGCTTCTTGTTGGAGACCAGAGTCGCTTCGGCGTTGTCTCCTTCTTCCGCTGTAAGTGGCCACGTCATTGGATCATGCTTCGAGTAAAGACCCTTTACAATGACCTTCAATTTGTCTGGCCTCAGTTCGACAGGTTTCATGAGAGCTCTAATGCTCTGCATCTCAACTCTGCATCACGGTAGAGCTCCTTGTGGCATTCTGATTGTTGTTTCTGTGTGACCACTGCAATGTGGAGTAAATGTAGCAAAAAATTTCTGTATAGTACTATCACAGAGAACATACATCCAGGCTCGAACTTTTTTTTCCAATATCCTAGAGGGTTTGAGCTGTTTAGTGGAATACCCGTAACTAGAAATTAGAAGAAAAAATAGTATTTTCCATTTAATTCCAACTATCTTTGCTTATCTTGACAGATACGCGTATTTGAAACCGTTGGAAAAACAACGCCTCCTAGTCTTGGTTTCACCAAACTAAAATTGACAGTCTCTCAAATCTCTAAGCGGGCAAGTAGCGCTATCTACATACGATGCACCAAAACTATCGGAAACGAGCTGTAATTTTAAAATTGCAGTTACAGAAATTTATACACGGAGGATTGGATGTCTGTTCTGAGATGGTAATGATTGTGATATTCAGTGCATCTTTTGACAGCTTATCGACTTCCAGAAGTTCTGTTTACTGTAGTTGCGGCAAATTAAAACTAATCGAACTTTAGACTTTTTTTTGGTTTAATTTGACGCTCACATACCGGGAAGTGTTTCTACATCTTCTACGAGAAGTTGAACAGCTCATGCAAAGGCTACGTATTACAAGTCGATATGTACCGGGACCTGGAAGGTAAACTTCTCACAGATGAGTGTGAAGTAATTGAAATATGGAAGCAGTACTGTGACGAGTACCCGAACAACAATGTTCCTAAGAACGAAGGTGGCACGGTTCTTGATCTTGGAACACCTGCAGAAGATGACAGGGTCGCGACAGAAATTGGTCGGTAGAAAAACAACAATGCTACCAGTCTTGACCTAGACTGCACTACTTAATCACTAAGATTTGGGAGGAAGAGTGTTTACCGGAGGATTGGATGGAAGATATCGTGTGTTCCATCATAAACTATCATGCAATCATGCTACCTATAAATTGCTCTCCCAAAGTGTATGCCGTCGCTTGTCACCAATTGCCAATTGGAGTTCGTGGGGCAATATCAAGCGAGATTCATGGATGCCTGCGCTTCTACGGACCAGATTCTCGTGATTTGGCAAGTACTGTGCAAGAAATGTCGTGAATATGACGTGCCCACACATCATCTTTTCATCGATTTCAAATCAGCATACAACACAATCGTCCGAGAACAGCAATGGAAGTTCATGCACGAATATGCAGGGAAGTTCATGCAAGAGGTGTGATAAACTGGAATTCATTGCCACCCATAGTAAAACGTGCTTCAAAGGAAGAAAAATTTCAAGAGAGGCTGCATCAACTTTTGGAACCGTAATATCTAGATTAGTGTGTTATTGAAAATTGAGTATCTAGTATTAATTGTAAAGAATGTCAATCGTGAAGTTTGTTGTATTGAACTTATCATGAATCGGAGGTACTAATTTTAAAAGATGTTCATCTTACGCTACTGGACAATAAATAAACAAACAAACAAACAAACAATATGGATTTCCAGAAAAACTGACGCGGTTGGTCAAAGCAACAATGGACCGAGTGGTGTGTGTCGACCGAGTATCAGTATACGGCAAGATGATGGGTTGTAATGTTTGTTGTTTAACATCGCATTGGAGGGTGTGATTCGAAGAGCTGGGATGGATTCGAGTGGCACGATCTTCAGGAAGTCTGTCCAGCTATGTGGCCTCGCTGACGACGTCGATATCGTAGCACGTAGCTTTGAGACTGAAGGCTGAAGCTGGTAGGATTGGGCTTGTGATTAATGCGTTGAAAACATAATATATGAACGGAAGAGGCTCACGAGAAAAAAATGTTAGCCTCCTACCACGAGTTCAGATCAACGCTGATGAAATCGAGGTAGTAGACGAATTCGTGTATCTGGGCTCAATGGTGACCGCCGTTAACGGCACTAGCAGATAGATACAAAGGCGCATTATGCCTGGCAATCGTGTTAACTTTAGACAACGAAGGACGCTACAATGTTGACATTCTACATGACATTAATTAGACCGGTAGTTCTCTACGGCCACGAAACATGGACATTGCTAGTGGAGGACCAACGCGCCTTTGGTGTCTTTGAATGGAAGGTGCTGCGTGCGATCTACGGTGGAGTGCAGATGGAAAACGGAACGTGGAGGAGGCGGATGAACCACAAATTGCATCAGTTGCTGGGAGAACATCCCATCGTACACATCGCTAAAATCGGTCGACTGCGATGGGCTTGGCATGTCGTAAGAATGTCGGACGACAGCCCGGTTAAAATGATTCTCGAAAACGAACCAACGGGTGCAAGAAGAAGATGCGCGGACTCTTCACAGACAGCGAGGCTGACGAGGTACAGCCATGGACCGATTACAATGGAGATAACTTCGGTGTACAGCAGAGGCCACACCGGTCTTGGTCTGATTGGTAAGGTAAGTATTAATAAACTTCAATGTGAGAATAATTCTAGAATAAATTTTGCAATAATCCCATTACGCACTTTATGAAAGATATTCTGATTGTTATGATAACTAATAAGAGTTATGAGAAAACAGCTTTTTAGTAGTTCTACATCAACGCTTCATACAACTCAATCGCGTTCTCCCTTGTGCTTTTTTTTTTAAATATGCCGTAACTATGTTAAATTTATATAACTGTCATGCTTATTAAATAATAGATGTAGTAATTTTCATGTAAAATTAGTTGTCCCCAAACTAAACAGAACCAACTCGACAAAAGGTGAGTTTGATTGAATTGATTGTCTCGTCTCTGTTGACTGGTTCTAAGGACAGGCCACTCACCTATGTCGGTCTCGGCTCACCGAAATTTACATGACATTTTGGCCTATTGTGTAATGCATTTTTTGAGTAGAACTAATACATGTGAGCATGATTTATTATCCGACAATAGCAGACTAAACTGGTGCACGTTGGAGACTGTATTGCTCCAAACAATAAGATTTTTTAAGGAAAAATCTATTTGATATAGCTTTAGATGAAAGTCGCGCCCATTTGCGTCGTCACTTAATATGTATGTTTACATTGTAGCAACAGACAGTAACATACAGGATGCGACTAGACGCTACGTGTTGCCAAATGTTGCCAAGCAAATCTAGTCTCATGTTAAAAATGTTTGAATTAAGGTGTAGCATGGAACATGTTACCATCAGCAAAATTTCACCTTCATTGTTGTTGAAACATTAAAATAGTTTGACAAATGTACAAGTAGCGCCAGCAGAGACAACACAATAAATTTGCATGCGTTCGAAGTGATATTGAGCAACTATGAGCATCAAGTCACAGGCAACAATGTAGTATGCTATATATTGCCAAAACGTTACCCTTAGTAAATGTAGCGGAAACTGAAGTATCCCAAATATTCACAACAGCACACTTTGCGACTGGTGCTATCCGTTTGAGTGCAACAAACAGAGTTAACATTTTTGCTGGCTTATGAAGCTACATAGGTATTACGATTCGAGGTATAGCTGGTTCCTAGCAATTAGGTATGAAATTATTCCAATGCAGTTCTATGATTCACTGTACTTTGTCCTTTTATGTTGCTGAAAAGTTTACTCATCTCAAGCACAAGCAACATTCAAAGCCTTGGTGGTTTAGAATGAGGAACCGAACGAAGCCAATATGTAGAGTAGAATAAGGAAAACATTTCCAATTCATTGGTGGGTTGGTTTTCCTATATAAGTTTTTCGGATAAATGGTTTATTTATGTTTTAAGTTTTGTGTGTGTACCAAAGGTCAGGTTCCTGTACTCATTTATCGGAGTTATTGGTACATTGCAGGCATTTCCATAGATTCACTTATGATTCGAACAAGAAATTCAAATTATCCAGGAACATGGTATTTTAAAGCAGGTTTCTCATGCTGCTACACCTCAACACCTCAAACGACCGTACAATTTTGGAAGCAGACATATGCAATCTCTCATCATGAAACTTGTTCTAGGACTTATTGCTTCCGGATCGCAAAGTTTAGTCACACAGCACATGGAACAGGTAAAGACGTCTTGGTCGATGAAATTGTGCAATTGTGTATCCTGTTTACTGTTTCCAATCCAACTGTCTGTCCTGTTTTCGGTTATAGTTCATTTGCGTTGCAGTTTTATTGCCCACTGTGGCCCGGTATCGGACATGCCTAGCAGAACGAGAGCAGGAAGGGTGGGTGGATTTATTTATTCCGCTGAATGTCTTTTCTGTGGTACTCGGTACGGCCATAGCCCCTAGAGGCCAACGATAGAATAGAATATCTTCATTACAACCGACATGCAGCATCCGATGGAACAAGTTATTTCTTTCGGTATGTTCACTGGAATACCTACCTGTTTTTGGAGGGAATTCAATGGGTGGGTTACAAACAGTAGGTTCAGTAGGTTTTATATAGAAAAGCGGTGGGGTATGTTTGATAAATTTAGACAAATATGTGTACTAACCGAGATTTCAATGAATATTTTAATTAAATATTTATGGTTATTAAAAGAAATTTATGTGGGAATGTCTGTTAATATATCAAGTATTTGGAAAAATGTATTAAAAAAGCAATATCATAATCATACGATAACCGGCAGAGTAAGTTTAAACACATTTCGTAACATTTCATTCTCGGCTGCAAGTAAGATCGCTGTTTTAAGTAGAATACGCCTTTGTTTTACATACATCCTGCGTTGCAAAAACTTTTCATCGTTCATAAGCATAACTCGAGCATAACTTTTCATCGTTCCTCATTCATTCCTTATTGTATTTTCAATTTTGGTTTTGAATTTTATATTTCTAAGAATTTGTTAAACCAATCGGTATTTAGCAATAAAAATAAAAGATATAAAAAAGGCTGAATCATTTCTTATAGTTATGAAAAGTGTTGATTTCGAACGATGTTTCATGAATCGTTCATAAACCCTCCACCAACACAGACTTCTCTATTAGGCACCTATTATGTTTGTTTTAGAAGATCTTGAAATAGGGTATATGCCCATACCTTAGCCTAATATGCAGCGGTCGGTTACAACTGTCACTGTTACTCATAAAGTAATTAACCTACAAAAGGCATTCAGTTATTTACTTGCAAAAATATGCTTGATAAGAAGCTTGTTATTTTAAACTACGACAAACTAAACAACTAGCTTTATTAAAACGAAAAGTTTCGATGAAAATGGATGCAATGTCAGTCTAGCAGACCCAAATTGAGTCTATTCGTGGATGCAGCTCGTCCCATTTGGAAAGTTTTGTTTTATTAAATGCAATTATCGTGCGTTTTCCCCTGTTTTTCTGATTTAAGGTAATGTCAGCTATTTTCACCATACCCAACACAAAATTTTTAACAAACTTCTATAAAACTGCTTTAAAACACTTGAATTATTTTCTCGAATAAATTATCAGCCATTCAATAATGAAAACATTTTTATTCACTCTACACAGATTGTGCTCCTGTGCTTTGTGTTGACATGATACAATTGTAAAATATACATTCTTATGCTATAAATTTCCATTGTAAATTTTACCAGTAACAACATTTTTACTACGTTATTAATAAAACAGACCACACTTGGGAACATTGGAAAAAATATGTCCCTTACATTGGGTCTACGGTTTTCTGGTTAAATCATTGTTATTTTATCTATGAAAATAATTAGGCTTCATAACTAGGTCTATCGGTTCAATTTGGGCAATTTGGGTTTAGCTTAACCAGTGAAGTCATGATGCCTAATAAATTGAGGAAATCAAAAATTACGTGGAAGTGAGTAACTATAAATTGGTTAATAATATCTCAATTGCCTTAAAATTCATTGGTCAGCATGACAGCAACATGATTTTTTATGAAATTTGTCAGAAGCAGATAATTTCTCATCTCCATGCAAAGCGCTTGGAGTGGACGGTAATTTATTGCTAGATCGAATAGACATGAGGAGAAAGTGTATTGATAGTTCCGTATAGGACAACGGCAGGCTTTGAAATTGAAAGATACAAGTTTGAAAACGAGCGGAGGTCATTTGAACGGTAGTATCCGATCAGGCACATAACTCTTTGCCATACTACCCCATGCAGGGTAGGCAAGGGGGAAAATCCAGGGGAGTCAGTCAAGGGGATTTTCCTCCTTGCCTACCCTTCGTTACTTCCGCGCATGGGAGGATACAACAAACAACAATCAATGTGAACATGATTTTGTTGATTATAGCTGAATAAATGACATATTAGGCTAACATTATATCCCGCTACCCTAATAGTGCCTTTGTATTTTTAAATAAATGTGTAAATAAAATAAAAGTATTGATTTGTTGCATTTATAAAGATGGCTTTGAATGCAATGTCTCTTGCACTGTCTTAAGTAGGCACGAAGTAATTGTATTTTCAAGAAGAACATTCGTGTACTGTTCGAAAACAGTACAAAGATCAACGTAAATATTGATAAAAAAAACAAAAAATTCTCGCTGGTACTTACCGTCGCATGCATGTTTGACAGTTCTGCTTTATCGACTCACAATGAACCGTAACACAAAAGGGCAACCGTACCCAGGTTTCATTGTAATTTTTGTTTATGTTTGAGAATTGATCCTGTCCAAACAGGCCTATGACAAGGACCACTTTTTCTCGTAGACAACATCTCAGCAAGCTCAGCTGTCAAAATAATGTCAACATTGTAAGTTGTGTCTGTTGTTTCTCGCTTACGTTTTGTCTGTTGTTTCGTTTTCGTTGTGCACGTCAAACAAAGCAGAAAGATCGCTTATTGTGGTGTTTCACACTAAAACAAACAACCAAAACAAATTATTAGACTTCTATTTAACAAATCAATTTGGGCCCAGGACATCCTGTCTACTGTCAATCACTGCTATTGATATAGGCTTGTCAATGGCCTGTGTCCAAATGAGCTCGCTCTGCGAGTGAGCTAGAGGATACACTGAGGGCTCTTCTGGGTCACTTGCGGACTTGCAAGATGTGAAGATGGTGGTGAGTATGAAGAAGGAGTAGCCACTTTTGTTTTTGGCCACCACACAAGAGAAGCATAAGTTACCTTTGGACGTATGATGGATGTATAAATCCACATTATCATTTTTGGTCTTAGACCCCATTTTCTGCCAAATGTTTTTGAGCAAATCCAGAAAGCACTGGTTGCCTTACCGATCACACACTCAGAATGAGCATTCCAGTTCAGTTTGGCATCCAGTATCACTCCTAAAAATTTAACCTGTTCACTAAGATGAATCTTTAATCCTCCTAGCTGAAACGCTTTTAGACTAAACTTCCTTTTCCTAGTGAAAGGTACAATTACTACTTTTGCTAGATTAATGCTACGGCCCTCCTTAATACACCAAGACTGGGTAAGTTTTAGGGCCCATTGCATTCTTTCTGAAATGATGTTGTCAAATTTTCCCCTCACTATAATGACTATATCGTCTGCAAAACCTACAACCTCGAAACCTTTTTCCTCTAAGCTTCTTAGAAGATCGTCTACAACTAAGGACCACATTAGTGGTGAGAGGACTCCTCCTTGAGGACAACCTTTCGTTGCCCGTACTGTAATAGACGAACTTCCCAGCTCTGAAGTGATTTCTCTTTTTGCGAGCATGGTATGAACCCAGTTAATTATGTTCATGTCAAAGTTCCTTTTCATCATGGCACGAGCCATAGACGAATAGGAAGCGTTGTCGAAAGCTCCTTCAATATCCAAGAAAGAGCAAAGTGCTATTTCTTTTACCGATACAGCCTTTTCTACCTTTGAAACCACACTATGCAGTGCCGTAACTGTTGACTTACCAGACTGGTGAGCAAACTGGAACTCAGATAGTGGATGCTTGTTCATGTAATTTGAATTGATATAATCATTCAACACTTTTTCCATAGTCTTTAATAGGACTGATGAAAGACTAATGGGTCTGTATGACTAAGGATGCGCCTTGTCTCGCTTTCCTACTTTAGGTATAACTTTTACTTGTGTCCATAAAGTTGGAATATGGTTGAGTCTTAAACTTGCCTTAAAGATCTCAATTAATGGCGAGATCAACACTGCTTCTCCGTTTTGAAGTAATGCTGGAAATATCCCGTCCATTCCTGCAGATTTGTAAGGCTGAAAAGATCTCAACGCATTTTCTACCCTGGATTTCTTAAAGATTTTATCAGCCAAGTCATTTGCGGCGATTTTTGTTCTAATTTGAGATGTCCTAGTAGAACTTCTTTCACCTTTAAGTGATCCATCTCTGATTGGATCTACACACAAAACTGATCCAGGAAAATGTGTCTCCATCATTAAAATTAACGTTTCACTAGGAGTTTTTGTAAAAACTCCATCCTTATTTTTCAGATTCCCAAGTTCAATCGTATGATCCTTTGCAAGAGCAGTCTGAAGTCTTGCGACTTCCGGACTATTGCTTATGTTTTCACACGTTAGAGCCCAGTATCTTCGTTTAGATTTTCTTATTTCTTTATTGTACTCAGTAAGTACACTCCTATAGGGGGTCCAATCTGATGTTCTTTTCGCTTTATTAAACAACCTACGAGATGGTTTACGCAGACGTTCCAACTTAGAGTTCCACCACGGAACATCCCTGTTAGAGGACGATTCCTTGATAGGACAACTAATATTGAAAGAATTTAAAATCGTATCATTTACCTTTTGGGAAAATGATTCCAATTTCTGAACTGAATCAATATTTCCACCTTCTGTAAATAACTCCGAATTTAAATATTGTGCATATTGATCCCAGTTTGTTTTCTTCGGATTTCGAAATGTTGTAGTTGGCCGATTTCCACCACTCCATTCGAACACAATGTGTCTATGATCTGACAATGATGTTTCCTCAGAGACTTCCCACTTAGAAATACGTTCATAAATTGCACTATTGCACAATGTCAAATCCAAGACCTCTTGTCTGATAGCATTTGAAAAGGTAGGTTCGTTTCCCTTATTGCATATATCTATATTATTTGATGAGAGAAATTCTAATAAGCACTCACCTCGACTGTTGATATCCGTACTCCCCCACACGGTATGATGCGCGTTGGCATCACAGCCAATGATGAACGACTTGTTGTTTGCTCTGCAGTAACGGACAAGTGAGGAGATCTCAGGAGGAGGCACTTCAGGAGCATCACCTGGAAAATATGCTGAAGCCACTATGACCTCAGATTTCCCTCTTGTGGTAGGCACCTCAACCATGACCGCAACAATGTCCCGTTTGATGAATTCTGTAATGGGGTAGCAATTTATTGTTTTATCAACCAAAACAGCAGTTCTAGGTGAACTCTGCTTTTCATCATAGAACAACTTACAGTCCTGTGTATTAATACCTAGTATTTTTCCTTTATTGGACCATGGCTCTTGAATAAGTGCCACGCCCAGTCCCTCCTTTCTGAACCTCCTGCTCATAACAGCAGATGCACCTTTTGCATGATGGAGGTTCACTTGCAGGAACTTAGTTGGTTTCATTACGGAGTGTGGCACGCTATTCTTTGCTTGTACGGGGAGCGATAGACCCATCGTTTACCTTCCGGGAGGAGATTCGACTGCTTATCCCTTTGTCAGGAATCCTTGTTGTCGATCTTCCGCTTGTTGAAGATTGACCCTCATTGATTCCTGAGTTGCTATTCGTCTTCCTGTCTCCGGAGCGATTTGTCGTTTTGGATGGATGTGCTGCACTTTCCGATTGACGCTGCCCAGGATGCTTAATTTTCCGCAGTTCCGTTTCACCAAACTGGAAGTTCAGGACGAAGTTTCTTTCCGAAAACATTTTCAACGATTCTTCGTCGACATTAAGCAACCATTCAGCATGTTTTGATGAATTTGATCGGTTAAATATTCTCCAGCCCTTTGTGCTCAGTCCGTCATTCTGACTCTCTATGAGTCCTTTGAGCCGCTCATCGCTGAAATCAGCACTAAGTGGGAAAAATGCATGGAACGTATCTGGGCGAGGGATGTCTTTAACGTCCAGAGCAACAAGTTCGGCTTTCTCCCAGGGAGTTAGAGACCCAGTTACATCTTTAAGCCACTTCGCTGTAATTTGATCCTTGCAATCTAGAATCAAATAACCTTGCTTATAGCTACATTTTGCAAACTTTGGTTCAACTGCCTCGTGCCTTTGCTCCTCTATTTTTTTTAGAAGAGCCTCTTGCAGAGCATCGAGCTGCCCTGTCGTCATTTGGTCTGTAGGATAATTCCCCAATATTATTCCAATCTTCACCATTTTTACCGCATCACTATAGGAGCAACCATCTGACATAGAAACTGCCGATAAGTAACCAAATTGCTTTGGAATACGTACATCAGCTTTTCCTGGTCGTTGGTCAGCCTCCTTCATCGATTTGGCTTGGTTATTAGTGTCGACCAGTCCAGCACGCAGTTTCGGACAAAGGTTCATCTTTGTCCTCTTTACGACCGGCTTTTCTCCACTACTGCCTTGGTCACCATCTCTGGATCGCTTAGCTGCACTTGGAGTTAGAGAGGAACATCTCTGGAAAATACTTGTTTTCGAGCATCTTGCTTGCTCATTCCAGCTACAAGACATTTCTTCATTTTGTTCCGCTGTGCTTTAGAAAGGTTTTTACGCCATTTAATTTTTGACCCACCATCACTTAGATATTGAACAGTCTCAGGCTCACTTTTGGTAGCAGGTTCAGCTCCACATTTATCGACAGTATTCTTGATAGTAACGTTGATACCGCCTTCGTCACAATCACTACCCATAGAATCGTCATTTTCTGGAGTATCAAGAATAGACGAAGAACATGATTGAACTTCTACAACGGAATCGCTCGAGAGATGAGTTCAACAGTTACGTCGATTATGTCTGTGAGAGGACATCGATGGTTTTCATGGCAATTGCGATAAAAAAGGGCCGAACAATAACGGATCAAGGACAATCTCGTCGGAAGCAATCTGCGTCATAGCTGGAATGATCCCCATATGTATCGTATTAAAAGAGGATACAGCATGCTACATGCAACGTAGTACGAGAGGCATCCATAAGATTATAAGAACAGAAACGATGATCAAGTGGCAGCACGAGTGGGACATCTCAGAGAATGGCAGAAATCGATTAATCACAAATTTTACCATTTGGACGAGCAGAAAACACGGGGAGATTAACTTATATCAGACGCAATTCCTGTCTAGTCATGGCTGCCTCAGGAAATACCTAAACATGGTCGGACACGCCGGGGACTGTCCGGAATGCAATGAAACGGAGGAAACAAGAACATGTGGTATTCGACTGCCCACGTTTCGAGACAGTCCGTAGTGAAATGGTCACCGTTAGTGGACTCGACACTGCTCCGGACAACATAGCCCAAAGAATGTGTCACGACGGAAATACGTGGATCGCGGCCAATGGAGCGATAGCGCAGATCGCGTTTGATCTACAACAAAAGTGGGGCAAGATGATCAACAAGTGAGAAAGAAAGGGGTGACAACAAAATTTAACGAAGTGGAATCGAAACGCCAACGGGAAAATTTTTACCTTGGAGGAATTCTTCGCTGGAGTAAGCTAGGTCTACCGCCGGGGATCAGCAGAGTCAAAGGTGTTCGAAAAAGAGACAAAGCGACAGACTATGGGGGAGAACACGTTATAGCCGATGTAGAAGGAGGCTGCCTGTGTTTGTGCCTTGACCTACCCCACATTGGGATGTTAGGAAACAGTAACGTCCTTGGTTCGAGTACTACTTTACTCATGCCCTTTCGCTCAATTTTCAATACTTCTATTCTATTTCCTTTCAAAACTTTCTTTTCATATATTCCATTCTAGCAAACATTACTGTCTACTCTTAGTGCCTCATGGTGATGAGCAAACATCACCTTCTACATCATAATCGTTACTCCACGCAGGGAAAATGAAAACATAACAATTAGAGTACGTTATAACCGTCGACTACTTCTTATCGGTATAATCTCAAACATGTGAAACGAGCTATGGAAGAAGATTTCAACAGCATAGCCCCATCCCGAAGTAATAACTAACAGTGGTCCCGAGGAGGACAAGGGCTCAAAGAACAACGATGTTTCTTTAATTGGGTCGGAATGTTACCAAGGCCCAAATATCCTTGCTGGAAACGTTGAGATCAACTGCCGTGTATATATGAAGCTAAAGCTGACGCCAATACCGATATGTACATGGTGCATACCTGAACAATCATTAAAATTTGGATTAGAACTTGAGGGCCATGTTGAGACACAGTTTCGTACATTCACTTCACCTTCCGAAAAGCGTTTAGCGTTGGTGATGGTGGGTTCTGACTGATCCGCCGAGAAGCTGCTGAAGCGTGCCTGCCCTCATGTTTTGCATGTTTTTTTTTTATAATGGGATGGATAATCTGCATCCAGACTCTTGAAGAACGCAGGGTGTGGGGATGAGGGTGCCAATTCATCGACCCACTTAAAACTCACCCGTGCTTCTAGCCTTAGTCCACCCCCCCGCTGCCTCCCCCCCCGAAACCACCTTACGGTATTATTTCGGGGAGGAGGCTATTGTGCGTTAAGCTCCCGCGTATGTTTTACTACATAGAGCTTTAGTAGTTAGTTGATTCCTCTAGCCTGTCGCTGGTTGTTTCGTCATTTGTCCTGGAGCTTTAAGACAATCTGAGAGACTGCCGTGTTTTCCGCATCCCAGATGTCATCATCTTGACACATTCTCTGGACAAGATTATCCGGGGTCTTGTCGGGACACGACCGCTCATAGCCATCATGCCGTTCCTCGCGTCGTTGAAGCGGGGGTACACGAAGAACACATGTTTTGAAGTATCGTCCGCTTCCGCGCACACTGGACATGCGGAGGACTCGGCGTGTCCGTAGTTTTGCATATACTGTCTTAAGCAGCCGTGGCCTGACAGTATCTGTGTCAAGTGGAGGGTAAATTCCCCATGTCGCCGATTGACCCATCCAGATATTTCCGAAAACAGTCGGAACTTTGGTGCCGATGGGCATAATCCAAATAGAACGCATACCGCGTCGCGTGACACTGTGTGGTATGCGCTTACAACTCTCAGGCACAGTGGTAAGCGCATACCACACAGGGTCCTGTGGGTACTTTCGAGCTTGCCGAGATAGCTTTTAGCACGCAGGGTGATGGCCCATACCGGCCCACCGTACCTCATTATAGACAGGGTGATGCTGGCCAGAAGCCTACGTATGCTCCCCTGTACCGCTGAGCTAGTCGACATCATGCGGGATAATGCCGATATAGCCATAGAGGCTTTCTTGTTAACGTGGCTGGTAAAATACAGCTTATCGTCGAGCATTTTTCTTCATTTGATAATTCTTAAATGTACTGGATCCTTGTGTATTTTTCAACATCATTATATTTCATAAGATACATTTATGAAATTCATACTGAATTTTTATAGCAAATAATCATAATGTAATCTTATGAATATCGAAAGTTTATTTCGCTGAGTGTAGCAGTGTTTATGAAATACACCTACCAAGGCGTTTGCACGTATTCTTTCAAGTAAAACGTAAACAGTATTTCCTCAATCTGCTAAGTGTATTAACTAAGATAAGTATTACAGAAAACAGATTATAAATAAATTATATCTGGAAAAATAGTAACATTCAATCGTCAGGCGGTGTTGAAAACCGTCAGGCACATTAATCTGGCTTGTAATTTCTCCAATACTCACATACCTACCCTTTTATTTGAGGGAAAAAGGAACAGCGGGGTGTGTCCTTGTGAGTAGAACCGTTAATGTATGATGGCTATCAAAAGTCAGCCTCTGGAGCTATTTCCTCCTATTCATCCCTAAGTACCACGACCACCCGAGACAACGACAGTTCCCCTCTATCGCAAAATCTGAATGACCCTTAACCAAACATTATACCGAAAGAGTTTAACTACAGCAGAGTCTTTCAATCGACAAGAGTTATTCAATTTACTTGCCTCACTAGGAAAGCAATCATCGAAATGGTGATCACCCTCCTCAAAGTTCGCTAACCTACCTTGTTTATGAAATCTCCAGGGGATCGTTAGGAGAAATGAATAGCAATTCCTGATGTGCCGGATCTGATACTACGTATTTCATCAACTAGTCATCGTGGGCACATTGTTATAAGTAAAACTAATTGAAAATAAAAATAAACTAAATACTTTGTGCCTATCGCTTTGTCAGATAAACCTGATAGGATGAAAAAAAAGGATTTTTTCGGTTGAATAAAGATTCAATTCTAGAGCATTATGAACAATAAACGCTATGAACAATAAACGCTATGCTTTTTGTTCATTTATCTGTCGCGATAATGCATAAAAGTTCCATTATCATAGTAAATCAAGCAAACTTGTAACACTGTTGGTTATCGCAAGTCAGTAGTATCTGTGAAAAGCTTTTGAATTTGAGAAAAAAATACCCATCCTACTTAATGCTGCAATCTCGTCGAATAAACTATTGAACATCGCCATACAGCATTGTGGAAGCGCTTGGGCCGAAAAGGAAAATGTTCATTGTTGATTACCATTACCCATCAGATTTAAATCCTTCTTGTTTTTTTTTTAAAAAAAAGACCGTGCGTTTCGTAGTTGCAACTCCGCTTCTGAACAGAACTAGTGAAATTTCACAGAGAACCACATAGATGGAGCTAGGGCGTAGCTCGAATAGCTCTTTCGTATTCACTGAGCTCAGACTGTTGCAATGCAATTTTATAATTACAAGTTACTAGTATCACAATCATATTTACAATTCTACATATTCTTCTTACCCACTTTGTATTGCTTCAAAAAGAAACACAATAGTTTCCTAATAAATACATTAAAAACAAACAATATATTGAGAAATTAGTGAGTTCCAAAAGTTAAATCTACTATATAAGGACTGTATCGTTAATTATGAGTACACCTAAAAATTGCTGTATTAAATATGTTTAATTTATTTTGCAACTCAAATTCATTTACATTACATGAGTATTCAATTAATTTTTCGTAGATCTTTTCAGCTCTCGCACCTTCTTCTTGATGTTCTTCATGAGGTATTGTACAACCGTTCCGTTGATGGTTTTGCTTACGTTTACCCAGTATTTTATGCATTTGATGATGTCATCTGCTTCTCTAGCCTTCTTTCGCAGGTTTCCTTTCATCCAAGCCCAATATTTCTCAATGACCCTTATTTGTGGACAATTTGGAGGATTCATCGCCTTTTCCACAAATTGGACATTGTTCTCTTCATACCAGTCCAAGGTGGCAGGATGCCAAATCAGGCCAAAACAGTGTCGAACCTTTGTGTTTTCGGATTAGTGGCAGAATTCGTTTCTGTAGGGTAGGGTAAAGTAGTACTCGAACCAAGGACGTTACCCTTTGCCTAACATCCCACTGCGGGGTAGGTCGAGGTACGGACGAATCCGCCACCTCAATAGGCAAAAGTAACTTGTTGGTATGCACTCATGTACCACTGATAGCTTTGTGATAGTTTCTAGCGTTAGTATGCACTCTGTTTTTGATGCGAACATGGGGAAGGAACTCTCTCTTTTTTTGGGTTTGTTTTGATTCGCAACGGCTGAGATCACTCAAGTTTTTTTTCCAAATTTTTCGCACACAATCGATTTTTCTGAATTTGAGACATCCGTTTCATACTTCACGGTGTAAAACTGTGCCCCTGGAAGTGCCCTGTAGTCCAATTTGACGTACGTCTCGTCATCCATGAAACTGCACATGTCATTTTTGCTCAAAACGTCGTTGCACAGCTTCCGAACCCCAGTTTTCACGAAATCCGCCTGAAATTGGCTGCGTTTAGGACATTTTGGTTTCCGGTACGTCTTCAGAGATCTCGCTCTTTTGCGCGTTGGACCATTCCAATCGTCGTTATACACTTTCAAAAACTCTGCAACTTTGTTTGTCCAAATTTGGGTTTGACGCACCTGTTTTGCTACAACGGCCCGGTAAGTCCTTCAATGTGTTATGCATAACAAACCGGTTGATCGCATTTTTGGTCGCACAGACATTAACACCTTCTTCTTATGATTATTTTCTTAGCAACACTCCCCATTCAGCGCGGTACTTGGTCACAATCGATTTTGGCTTTTCTTCCGTAAGACCTCACATTGTTCCGCTTGAAATAAAACTTTAACTTTTAATGACGGTTTTCGTTTGTTTCCAAGGCAAGCAACACATTGACACTAAACAGCTGTCAAAATAAGTCGTAGTCTATTTCATACAAAACCTCAAAGATGTACTCATAATTAACGATGCTGTCCTTAATGCCATAAACAGAACTATCTAGATTACGGTACTTCGGTGTACGCATAGTCTTTCAAATGTAACCTGGATAAACTTACGAAAACGAACAACACTTGTATGAGTAATATAACTGGATGCTCCAAGACTACTCCACTTAATACGTTATGCGTTACGGCTAGGCAGCCTCCCATAAATTTTCGGATAAAATTAATAACGGCTAATGTAATAAAGACCGGACTCGGAAAAAGTGAGACACACAAACATGATCACCAAAAATTCATTTTAACTTGGATACTTTTCAAATTTTCAGGGATTCAATAACTATATATTAACTATGTTTTGGCATAATTTATTTATTGAATATCCTCCCCCAAGCTGAATGCTCGTACATTCCTCTTAACACTGCTTCTTTACACAATTTCTCCCAGTTTTTCTTCAAAGCTTCATCGGTTTTGAATGTTTTTCCGCTTTTCTTCAACTTCTTTTTCATTATCGCCCAAAACTTTTCGATCGGACGAAGTTCTGGTGTATTTGGCGGGTTCGCCTCCTTCGGGACCACATTAACGCCCTTCGCTTCGTACTAATCGATTACAGGCTTGGCGTAATGGCACGAAGCTAGATCCGGACAGAACAGCGTGGAGCCACGGTGAGACCAGAGGAAGGGCAGCAAGCGTTTCTGCAAGCATTCCTCTCGATAAATCTGCCCGTTTATGGTGCCGGTTGTAACGAACCCGTTGCTGTACCGTCCGCACTCGCAGATCGCCTGCCACAACAGGTACTTCTTCGCGAATATTTCTCATCCGGAACTATTCCGGAACCTCCATGCGGGACGTACCGACAAAAAACTTGAGGCCGGGGATTTATGTGGTGTCCGCCTTGATATATGACTCGTCGTCCATGACGAGACAGCCTGGCTTGACCAGCCACTCACGGTACAGCTTCCGCGCACGCAATTTGGCCACCGTGTTTTGCTTGTCAGTCCGGTTTGGCGCCTTCCTGACCTTAAAAACACGTAGCCCAGCCCACTTCATGGTCTGCTGGACGAACCACTTCGACGAATTGACCTTTATGGCCACATCTCGGGTGGAAAGGTTCGGGTTATTCTTAAAGTACTGCCTTATCTTCCGCGCCTTCTCTGGGTGTTCCGTTTTCGGTTTTCGGCCGCTTCCAGCGCATCGCTCGATGGTCTTTGTCTCCTGGAATATCTTCACAACGCGGGACACGGTGGAATGATGGATTCCAAGCCTTTTGCCGATGCATCTGTGTGACTGACTAGGATTATAGATCACCGCACCCAAGATTTGCTGGCGTAGCTCTTCTTGTTTCGAATGCATCTTGAAAACAACTTGACAGATCGCAATGCACACATAAACATATCACTCTAAACTTGTATTACCCAAAATTTTATTAAGCCGGCGTCGGTGGTGTAGTGGTAAGCGTGACTACTATTGGCACCCCAGTGGGTCTGGATTCCCAGTCGATGTCGGTGGTTTGGTCACGTCTTCCTTCGGAAGGGAAGTAAAGCCGTTGGTCTCGGCTCATAGTCATGAGTCGTTAGGTAGGGTTCAGGTGGTGGAGTTGTCTTCCTGGCGTCGGTGATTGTCACCATGTGAGGAAATAGGCCGACGAAAAAAAAAAATCATTAATTTTTACCCACGCGATAAAAAGTTACACCCGAAACAATGTGTCGCATTTTTGCCGAGGCCAATCTTTAGTGACACACGCACAATACTTGGCCCTAGCATGGACACAATTACAAGAATTAAATACATGCAACGATACTGCAACGGACAAAGAAACTTTCCAGGAGGTGTTTTTCAAGAATGATGGGCATTCAACGGACATCACGCATACAGTTATGGTCCAACCAAACGTGACAAGTGTCCAATTCGAATCTGAAGTGGTCGATAGAAAACGGACCAAGATAAGTACTTTTGCAAAAAACTGCGAAACAGCTGTCATTAGAGAAGATCCTTGGACAGCACGGAGATTACAGGAAGATCTACATGGCCGCTACGAAGGACGATAATTATTACGGCATTGGGGCATACGATGGAAGCAGCAAATGGAATATCAATATAAAGCTAAAATACACTGTCAGCAGTGTTTGAAGCAAGTTTAACGTTTGCGTTAAAAAAATGGACTTTTTCCGGATGATGATAAAAAACAGCTAAGACAGATAATTACTTTTGATAATTTTCCCATGAAAGCTAATTATTTAAGCTCATTTGCAAAAAAAAATTCTACGCCCTTGCAAGTAGCCTTCCGGCAGCTAACCTGAACATTCGCCATGACGGACGAAAACATGCGTGTAGGCATGTGTTTGAGTCCTTTTTTCGTTTTATCTATCAATTCCTCCTCAGTTTTCGCGAACACATTGTTGAAGTAGCTCTTACGCTTCAGGTTGGCCAAGAAATTCCCGATGGGACGCAGCTGAGGGACGATGGGCGGGTTCGCCGACTTGGGTACCATGTCGATATTCAGCTGCTCTATCTCCTCCAACGAAAGCTTTTAGAAGTAGGCCGACGCCAGATCCGGCCAGAACACCGCGTCTTTGCCCTTATGGTATTTTTTGATAAACGACGCAACTTCCAGCAGGCATTTTGTACTATAAATTTCCCCGTTTACGGCCAGTCCGGAGCGAAAGAAGAACGGCTTTGACACCCCCTTCTCGCTGATTGTCATCCACAGCAGCACGTTCATTCTTGGGGAACTTAGTGTGTGAAATGAACTTCACCTCGGAGCTCACTTCCTTCATGGGGGCAATCGAGTTGACCATCTTATTCAGCCGCTGCCGCTGCGTCATTCCCTGCAGCTCTGAAACCAGTGGATGTGACATCCGCTTTCTGACATGTATATTCATGTTCGCCAGGTACTTTTTCACTATTTGGCCGGTTGAACCGACCTCCCGGCCAAGCCTACGCTGCGATGTAGCAAATTTTCCCTCGGTCTTCCTCTTCAGCATCCTTTAAAGCTTCGTGTCGCTCAGAGTCGTCGGCCGTCCGGAACGGGGCTTTATTTCGATGCTCTGATTGTTGTCTAATAGTGCCAAGATGTTGTAGATGCCGGAACGGGCGTAAAGTGCCGCATGATGTCCGTTTTCGACGCAGCGGGGTGCCGTTCTTTGAACGCACACACTTCTGAACGGAGTTGCTTCTCTGTTTTTGCCATCACGGTTCGACTGATAGAGCTGTCAAATTTTGTCTGCTGACTCATGGGTTACTATGGTTGATGCGGCATGGGTAGATTCGTCAGTGAAGGTAACTCCATTAAAAATCGGCAGTTTTTGTCCATTTTTTAAATTCAAATGTTATTAGCAATAGTTTAATCGTTTATATGGCTTGGTTATCTTGTTGATGACATAATCAATGTGAGAATCAAAATATATGTTTTATCTCATGCACGTGATTGATTGTCTCATGATCAGTTTAAAGAGATTCGTCCTGATTTACTCGTTTCCGCGGTGTGTTTATGGTCAAGTTCAAATGTTTGTTCTTCATTTACTCAGAGATCGTTTCAGCAACTTTTTGAATGGGAATAACTTTTATTTCCAATCTTGTAGCACGTGCCCAGTTTGCAGTAATTCAAGCAGCAGTTTGCTTCCAATGACATGCAGGCAACCTTTAACGACTTTAAGTGCATTTACGTTATCTATTTGGGTGGCGTCATTGGGTGAAAACTTATAAAACAACATTAATCGGCTGTTTTATTTCGTCTCCACCAGCTCAATGGATTGATTAATTACTAAATTCAATAACATGCGCGCAGAGGTCTAAGTTGATGAAATCTTCACATTAAATTCACGAAAATGCATTTATAGCTTCCCATTGCATGTCCACCTCTTCTAGAGCCTAGCGTCACTCGTGATAAGGCCCTATATTCGTCAAACTGTTCGCCTTGTTAAGATAAACCAGGATATGCCAGAAGCTCAAGTTGACAGTAGATGTTTCAACGTTTAACTGAAAATAATATCTCAATTACCTGATGCATCGTAGTGATTAAAAACTAACAAATTTTGCAATTAAAACCGATCAACAATAATAGACCCTTAACGAGTATTACGCGAGCACTCTTTAATTTGTAGCCATAGATCAGCGGAACAGCTATAATTGCTACAAATGGAGCAATAAACGACGATTACGCTTAGTTGTATTGTGCTCATTTGGGGTTTGTTTGTTTGAATAATACCCGCTGCGGGTAGTTGTTCAACATTTGCAACCGATTTCACCGAATTTTGCAGTGGAACGGGGGGAATCACTGGAGAAGCTGCCGAAACGCCCTCATCAGCCCTAAAGATTCAGCTGCCATTGTACATGGGCATTTGTGCAATGTGTTTATGTGGCGAGGGTAGGACGTGCATGTGTAGTGTCCAAATGAGCGGACATTGTTTGGGTTACAATTGCTAAATAAAAACAATAAATAATGCACTGCTTGGGGACAACAGGAAAGTATGTTTGAATGTAGCAGCGATAATATCGTCTCTCCCGGTAGACCTAACTGGCATGGTTCAGATGATTCAATTAATTCTTGACTGCACCTCAATCGGAAAACAGTTCCAAATGACTCGCTCCTTGATTCTGCAAAATCCGAATGGTCGCGGTTGATTCACAAAATCGATGTTAACGAGGTAAACTCAATAGTTATGGCGTTAGTGTGCATATTTCATCTGGCAGACTGAAATTGTCATTGGACATCGTTATCAAACTTGCTACAAAATACACCCACAGGATCCGGATGTGATCCCCACTGGTCCGGATGGCGGAACTTGTGGGCAAGGAAGCACAACACAAAAAATAGAAACAATTCAGTCTCCGGGCGGGCGGGATTGCGTTTGTAGGTTGCAATTGCAGCCGTCATGTATCATACATGCAAAATGCACTGTCTCGTATGCTCCTGGGGGCTGTCGGCGAAACGGAAATAAAAACTCGTAAGCATGTGTCATTAAAATTACCCTTATTTCATTTTCAATTAAACACATTATGCCAGGGCGCTCTGGAACAAAAAGCATAAAGTGATCATTTCCCTTTGGTATTTATACTGTGTAGTGCACCACCATTGTCACCCACTCAACCATTGCAACGTGTATGTAGTGCACACATTGGTCGCCCTTTCCATCAGTGTCAGCTCAGTGTCAGAGGACAGTAGAACACAGTAGCGTCATGCCATGGTCGTATGCATGCATGTATGAATAGCTTCCGAAATGTTCTGGAGGATCAACAGGGGTAGAGGTGAGGAGAGTACCGCATGTTCTAGCCACTCACTCGTTCGTTTATTCGCACGAGGATAGTGGTACCCTACGGTTAATTGTGTGCAGCATATTCGTGCAAAATATCAATATCGCAACAGGGGAGGAATTTCTATGGCTCTTCCCAACACTCACAGAGCTATTTACGTTTGATCACGGTGGAAGATGAAAAGGATACGGGATACTACTTTTATTAACTATGATAACAATTTTTATTTACTCGGTCTTATTGACATTTGCGGAAAATTAATTATTTCCATGGGGACATTCCAAATGGTTCTGGCTGCTTTGTTGCATTCTTTTGTGCGTCTTTCTTTGTTTACAGTCACGCCTGTGGACAAATCAAGCAAAACAATGCATTAGGTCCTAAGTAACATTGAGAGATCCTCTTCGTCGACTTTCTCTTTGGTTAATAGCTTGTCTGTTAAACGATTTGCTGATGTTTTCAACGTATTGAATCCCTTATCACACTTTATACTACCGTACTGTATAGTGAAAATAGTTAAACATGTTTTTACATAGCCGTAGGAACGCAAAGAGAAAGTCGACAAAGAGAGTCTCTCAATGTTACTTAGGACCTAATGCATTGTTTTGCTTGAAATATGCACGTTATTTTGGAGGAGACATTCATCCATGATCAATTTGTGTTTTCCAAAATTTTGAAGACCTACTTCACGACAACTAAGTTACAGCAAGGCATAAATGAGGTGTTATTCTCATCTATCATCTAGACTACTTACTTTGCCGATCTATATTTTGGTCAGGGCTGGCAAATATCATTTCCAATGAAAATTGACCAACGGTTTTTACCGAATTACGAGAACATTGTTACCTGAGGGAAATACCACAAAAATGTTCCCACAATGTTATACGAATGCCAAATTAAGGTAGCACAATACCAAAATAGTATCTCTCAGGAATTTACAGGTATCTCAATAGCAAGTTTTGTTATTCGAGAAATATTTTGCTTGCAATTCTTAGGTATTTTGCTTAGATTTCGCCTCGATTAATTCCAAGCCAAAGCAGGCGTAAGCAACAAAATTGTTTGCAATCTTTCATGCGCCATACAACAAGGTTTTTAATCTTTCATAGAACAGGCTTGATTCAGGGGTTATCTGGCTCAAATTTACATGAAATTTACATGAAATAATACCATTATTTTCTACCAAATCTAACATTCTCTTTATGTGCATTAGATAACGCAGAAAAACTCATTGTTTCTTTTTATCTGTGCAGTTATCAAGATCAAAATTAGGTATTCATATGTTATTTTCTCCTACTCGGTGAACGAAGAACTTGATAACTGGCCTTAAGAGTGCTGCATAAGAGGTAAAATACTTAAGGAAAGCTGGTATTATCCTTATTAGTCTTACCTCTTATGCACCAGTCTTAATTACCAAGGTCAGTTATCAAGTTCTTCGTTCCTGCTCGGAGTAAAATACTTGAGGATAATACCATACAAATGTTTGAAAATGAGGTGAGACAATACCAAAATAGTGCCTCTCAGGTGTCTCAGGTAACAACATTAAAATTTCTATATATTGTAATTGATTGATCGAGTGATGCAGCACTTTTACATTACATCGTGGACCGACAATCACTTCTCTTGATCACAAATGCCTTTATGACTAAGCGGCCATTCATAAAGCACACAGACTATTCTGAGGGGAATGTAAGATGTCTGTCCAAAGTCTACAAAGGGCTGGTAAGATTTTCAAAAATAAGCCTACGTGGTTTATGAACAGGCCCTGAGTACTTAGAGTGCTCGGTCGCCAATATTTTTTTATACTTTTTCTACAAATTTACAAGCCAGAGACCCTTGCACTGAACTGACCGGCTTGTTGTGCCGCAAGGGTTCAGTAGAGATTCTTGGTCAAGACCCGAAGCTAAGAGTCAGTTCCATTGTGGACATCCAGTAGTTTTTCCACCTGCTACAGTGAATCGTGTGCCTAGAGGTCACATTGAGATTTTTACTATTCACATTAGGTTCGAAGTGCAGCGTATTTTGGGATCATTCTTGCCTTAGATCCATCCGAATAACATGGAAGGACATTACGGGAAATAGAGACAAAATACATTTTTTATATTTTCTGTTGTTGTTATGATATGATAGTATATTAAAGTGTTTCCCAGTTAGGATTGGAACATAGGCTATTGCGCATATTTCGGATATACACCGTGTCCAATATATTCTCATACACTTTTTCCATGCATTGGTGTCGTGCAACTACTCAACATGCTTCACGTGTGTGTTGGTGTAGTTTTGCATGTTTATACAAACGCTTAGGTTATGTCCGATTGTTTTCATTCGGTGTTTATCTTTTACCAGCGATGAAGAAGTTTTGTGTTGTGCTGATAAAAAAGTTTTTGAAAGGTGCCCAGGCGCTATTTTCAGAAATTTGAAAAACCTCGGATTAAAACGGGATTTTGTGTATCGAACCATTCGAAGGTACCGTGACATCTGTTCGTGGTATGACCGGAAGAGAGTGGTCAGGGAACGGATTAGACGAAAATCACAGCGCTCTGTATTTAAAATCGCCGCAGATTGTTTCGAGACCGTCAATGCACAATATACTTCAAAATGAGCTCGAATTCCAAGCTTTCAAGAAACGTAAGGTTCACGGAGTTTCGGAACCTTCCAAGCAGAAACGACTCGAAAGAGCAAGTCTGTTTTTGTCGCAGCACGGTGGGGAAGAATTGATCTTTTCCGACGAAAAGTTATTCGTCTTGCAACAATCTCACAATGTTCAGAACGACAGATTGTGGGCTCTCTTCGAGAACTGTTCCCGAGAGTGATAGGAATATTCCACGGTTCCAAAGTGCTGCGTCAGTGATGGTTTGGGGAGGAATTTGCAAGCGAGGCACATTACCACTGGTTTTCATCGAAAAAGGCGTTAAAGTGAAGTCGTATATTATAAAAAGGAAGTTTTGGAGAAAGTTGTGAAGCCATGTGTACAAGAGGTGTTTGGAGATGATCACTACGTGTTTCAGCAGGACGGAGCGCCATCGCATACTGCAAATCTCGCTTAGGGATGGTGACGAGAAAATCTGACCGACTTTTTTTCCCAGTTCACCAGATCTGAATTTTTTGGATTATTTCGTATGATCATACATGCTGGGGAAGGTAAATGACCACATGGCATCTAATATGAACCAATTCAAACCCGTAATCAAACGAATTTGGGACGAAATGCCGATGGAAGTTGTGCGTGCAGTCTGTGACGGTTTCGAAAAACGTCTTTAGCTGGTCAAGAAGGTTAAAGGTAGTGTTATTCCAAAACATATGCTGTAGTTGATCAGTATTATATTGCAACATAATGGGCAAAGTTATCAATAAAATCTGGATTATCGATTTGAAATAGAGTTTTATTTTGTATGAGAATATATTGGACACGGTGTATGTCCAATTATCACTTTGATCCCTTCTTCTCCTCTTATGATTAAAAAGTATCTAGTGCCTTTAACAGAAGAAACTGCAACGGAATCTGGGGTAGGTTTTTGCAATTATTTCATATCATTTTCCATTTACGGTTTGCAAATGGACATTTTCCTAAATTTGAGCTGATCTGATTCATGCAGCGCTGTGTGCCATTTGGTTGGTGTATGATTTGTACAATTTCAATAGATTTTACAAACTTTTTCAGGATACCTCAAATCAAGATTTTGGTGAATTGCTGCTATCGCTGAAGAGGGACGAAAACGTGCTTAAGACCGGAACTACAGAACTCTACACTTTAACACTTTACAATGCTTCTTGCATATCAGGATCGACCGAATGAAGATCATATATAATAGATACGATAGATGCTTTTAGCATTTTTCATTTACATAAATATATGCACTATTATATAAATATCTCATGGGAATGCGAGGGACCATCAGGGCACCTGATTGAAGCACTCTGGATAGGGAGAGTGTTAATGCCAACTCCCCATTGCTAACAGTTTGTGAATAGAGGGTGGGTTCTTCTCCCCGCTCAATGGGGCATCCTCATGTTAGATGGATTGCTCTTTGACCAATCATGTTGTTGGAAGAAGATTATTTATATCCCTAGTATAAGTGATGTTGCTTCAACCCACCAAACCCGTATTTGGCCCTTCATACAATGGCATGATTAGGATAATCAGTGGTTATTAAAGCTTGGTCAAGTCTAACAGAGAGGAGAGCCCATTGCTTTCGGACTTCGTTTCTGTGCTACAATGGATGGTAGTATATATCATACATCATGAATTAAGAAGCGATTGGTAGTCCTACGTCAACGTTTATGTTTTTAATACTGGTGAACACGTTCCTGAGCCAAAAAAAATATCCATTTTCTTTTTGAATGTGCAGCCTCCGGTAATAATAATAATGCCAGGGGTCTGGCCACTCTATCCTATTTATTTGCATTTGGCAGTTTGCAACACATCACGGGCCTTATTTGAATAAGGCCGGTCTGAATAACGCCAGTATATTACAAACAAAGAATCTTTTGAAGTTTGGATGCTAGAGATGTTGCCTAAGTATGCTAATGCTAACCACAGCCATTAAGCTTGAATCTCAGCGTGTTTAAGATTCCATAACTCGCAATTTAAAAGAAATCGCCAAATAACACTAAGCAATTAGAACTATCAAATCTGTCAGTTTTATTGCCGCTGTGTGGCATCTTTTTGCACGTCAGAACACCTTGTCAATATCGAGTGGCGTGTGGGGAACGTCGGCATGATATTTTGACATGCTAGCAGATGTCGCAACTTCGCCACATCAGTGGGCACCTTGGCATTAGTGAACAAGCTATTGCTAACGCAAGCGCTTGCCAGCGATTTAAAAATTTACCCAAAGTTATCGATTAGTGTTGTTCTTGCTTAAACGTCTGTTTGTGGTAATACCAATCATAAAGAAATCAATCTGAAGGAATCTTAGTTAAGAACAAATAGCAAATCAAATCTAATGTATCAATAACATATCTGAAGGATGCTCAACTGAGATAATGAAATTAATTCAAATAGCTAATATATCGCTGCAGGTCAATAATCAAATCTGATAGAGAACAAAAATGATCTAGGAGGGCCAATAGTTGACCTATTAGATTTGTACTTGTTGGTTCTTTTTCTTTCAACGACTTCAACAAAACATAGTATTTTTCTGCTAACTTCTTAATTAGCTTGCCTTTCTATATTTCAATTATTTAAAAAGTCATAATTTGCTATTTTGGTTAACATTTATTACTTCTTCTTATTCTGAAACTAAGCGTTTGGATTTCAACTGAATTCTTATTAAATCACTTTGAGATATCTATTGGATGGAAACATGGGAATCGTTAAGAGGGCATCGTTTGTTTTTAAAAACAAAAAGGGTTAAAAGAAAAATATTTCGTACTCTGAAATATCATGATATAATATTTGAACTAATCGTTCAGCTTAACTGATAACGTTGAGATCAAAGATAAATTTGACTTTTCCGCACGACAACGCAATAATATCTTATATTCACCATGAAAATAGAACTCAAGCCCCAAAATGTTCACGGCAAAGTTGTTATTTATAATTAGGGCTTGATGTTTTGAAAACTTGAATCAAGGTGATCCTTGCTAATATTGAAATCAAAAATCTATCCGATACATTTTTGACAAAGCGCAATTCAATGTTTTATAAAGACGGTTCATACTAAATTTAAAGCAGCTTCGCTCAAAAAAGCATAGTCGTAAGTCTTGAGTATCAATAGTTATAGTTGATTCCATGAGTTTCGCTAGAGAGGTTTACAAAAATAAGCTTTCCACGCACAGCTTCTTCGTTTCAACAGAATTTTTTTTTTAAATGTCATTACATCATAGGAGAAAAGACGGGTATACCAATTTGATTGTATAGCGGAAGTGAATTAATAATTATTTAAAAATTCCCTGGAGCTTTCAAGAGAACTTATGATGATGGTGTATCATCTTTAAATGCATACTTAAAGGAAACCATCCCGAGATGTAGGTTATATTATTTTTAGTATTATTTTGCAGTGCAGTGAATAGACCAAACATTTTTCGATGCGCAGGCTTATCTTGCTGCTTGAAGTTTCATTTAATTCTTCTCTTGTCTTATTCTGCCAGCGTAACATAGAATGATTTTTGGGTTTTGAAGCTAGAATACGATTGAAGTTAATCCATGCTTCACAACTATATCATTTGTTTTTTTTTAAATGTGTATGTCAATTGAGGTATCACATGACAAATATAACTCAACTTCACTTTTACTGAACTTATTAATGACACATTAATATTGATGAAATAACGAGGCAACCTCTTCACATTGGGCCGGGCCGTGCCCGGGCCGGAACCAGAAAGCTTTTATTTCACGGCCGGTATATTTTGTACTTTTCACACTGTACCGTGGCTGTTTCGGGATTCTATGTTGCAGATTGAACGCACACTTCAATGAAGCTCAGTTGTTTTTGTTTTTCTTCATATATCCATAATCCCTTTTAATCGAAAGGTCGGTAATAATTGTTTGTAATGCATGTGGCAATATTTACAAATTCCTCGGCCGGATTTTTTAGAAGACGATTACCAATTGATGAACTTGTCGACAAAGTCGATACGTCTTAAAAAATCATCCTTACCAACCAATTTATGGAAAAACTTTACTGATTGAACATGAAGCATTTCCCTGATACCCGGAATATGGCGTTGTCTTTGTTTCAAAAACCAAATTGCAATGCTCTGGCAACTTGTGGGTAGCGTATTTGTTTAAAATGTTTACGGGGAACAAGAAATGTCATAGCATTCCCCTTAACTTTAATCAATAAAGGGTGTCCACGATGAAATTGCTACACTATGAAATTGCTCTAACTTTTTAACCGTTGGGTAGAATTTAATGAAAATTTGGGTGGATTTAGTTCATAGTGCATTATTTACATCCTGCAAGTTTTAAAGTCCTGTGATCAAAACTCGCGGAAATGGAGTCGAAAGAGCAGCTCGTGCGTGATAAAATCTTGCGCATTCATCACGAGAACAAGGATCTCTCGCATCGTTCCATCGCTAAAACGTTGGGAATCACGAATTCCACGGTGTCGCGAGTGATTAAGCGGTTCGAGGAACGGTTGACCACCGATCGGAAGCCCAGAAGTGAAGGAAAATGTATTCCGTACAACACCAAAAATCACAACCGCGTAGTTGGGGCCTTCAACCGACATCCGAACGCCTCCGTTCGGAATGTGGCTAAGAAGCTGCACCTAAACCGAAGTTTTGTCCAGAAGGCCAAAACTAAGGCTGGGCTTCGAACGTTCAAGGTACAAAAGGCCCCTAATTGCGACGAGAAGCAGAACAAGTCCGCCAAAACCCGTGCCAGGAAGTTGTACCTCAACATGCTGACGAAAGTTGAATGCTGCATCATGGACGACGAAACATATGTGAAGGCCGACTTCAAACAGATCCCCGGCAACCTGTTTTTCACGGCCATGGATAAGTTCAGCGTTCCGGAGCATGTCCGCACTCAGAAGATGTCCAAATTTGCGAAGAAATTCCTGGTTTGGCAAGCCATCTTCACGTGCGGGAAGCGGAGTGCACCTTTCGTGACCCAGGACACGATGAACGGACAGGTGTACATAAAAGAGTACCTCCAGAAGCGGCTGCTTCCTCTCCTGAAGGCCCACAACGTCCCAACAATCTTCTGGCCGGATTTGGCCTCATGCCACTACTCCAAGGACGTGCTGAAGTGGTATGCGGACAATATGGTCAATTTCGTGCCGAAAATGTTCAACCCTCCCAACACTCCGGAGCTCCGCCCCATCGAGAAGTACTGGGCGATTATGAAGCAGCACCTTCTTAAACGACCTAAGGTAGTGAAGACAGTCGAGGAACTGAAGAAAGTATGGGTTTACATGCAAAAAACGGTTGATTCACAGGTTGTGCAGAATCTTATGGCCGGGGTTAAGGCCAAGGTGCGGGCATTTGCGTATGGACTGTAAATAAAATACGAGTAAAATGGTAAAATGAAGTTTAATAGTTATTTCTCAATCCCTGAAAATTTGATGGCAATCGGATGAAAACTCGAATTTTGCGAATCAATTTTGTGTGTGGCAATTTCATCGTGGACACCCTTTAATTACAGGCCAATATTTTAGTGGATTTTCGCAAAATTATTATTGATCTTCATTTTACGTTTTTGGACACATTTACATTATAAATGATCGATCGAGTCTGGGCAATACCTTAACTATCATTGGGGATTGAAAATCATTTTTTAAAATCACGCATGATCTGCACTTTCTGAAACCCTGTAGACTCTTCTGGGGCAGGGGGTCTGATCAAAGTCCACGCTACACATGACCGAAACATGAACGAAAGGGTAGTAGAGCCTGATATTTTTAAAAATCAGTCTACATGGCTTATGAATAGGCCCCAAATAGAATACCCGACTCTTTAAAACCCGAGACCCGAGACTTTAAAACAAATTTAAAAAAATGTTTAATAATTTCAAGCAAAAATTCATAGTTAGATAAGATTTAGTCATAGTTTTTAGCTTCTACATTTTGAATGACACCCATGTGTAGAAAACTTGTAAAAATATTCTGAACCGCTAATGCAAGAACAATGTAAAAACAATGTATCTTAATAAATAAGGTTTAATGGTTACTCATCATTCCTTTGTTATCTGTTTCTGTATCATACATTTTTGACTGTTAATTTACGACCAACACATTAGTTACGACCGTATTTATAGAAATAATTCCTTAAACTGTTGTTGTCTATGTGGAAGTGTACTTATAGTTGCGAGAATTAGTAAGCATTGTGTATATTGTCTAAATATAGATCACTTTTGGCATCGTTAACCATTGTGCTGCCGTCTACACTAACCATGCTTTGAAAGGTGTATGCTCTTTGCCACTGGCAGAAAAAAATGTCGATTTAGTGGTACCGCAACAATTGAAACAATAATTATGAAGTACCGTAACTATAGGAATACCTATTCCTATTCATGGAGGAGCATTTCAATATCAAAAGTAAATTCAATTGCCAAATATATGTTTCCCAAAAAAGGACAAATGTAATTAGTGTGTTTATTGATATTCTCGGGGTAAAGTTTGTTTGGTTTAATATAAATACAATAAATTACACTTGATATTGTCTTTCCTTGTTTTCGCCCATACGCGGGGTAACGATCTGTGATGATGTTGTTGTTTTGAGAAGGAAATAATTTCTCATCACCATGAGGCTCTAGGAGTAAACAGCAATTTTTTTGCTAGAACAAAGTTGTTAAGAGAAAGTATTGATAGTTCCGTTAGCTCACGGCAGGCTGTGAAAATTGAATAGAAGTAGTTTGAAATTGAGCGGAGGGCATTGTGAGGTAGTACTTCGAAACAGGAACACAAACTTTTACCAAGCATCCCCATGCGGGGTAGGTCAAGGAATGATCGAATGCACCACCTTGACTGGTAAAAGTTTGTGCACTTGATCGTGCTTTTTTAATAGTTCTAACGAACTGTCTATTTGTACTCCCAAATCCCCTACATGGGAGAGAAACTATCTCCCGCTTCTTTTTGGGTTTATTTTTGGCATACGACTTCTGCTTTACGTAACATCAATTTTCACAGCCTACCGTGAGCTAACGGAACTATCAATACTTTCTCTTAACAACTTTGTTCTAGCAAAAAATTGCTGTCTACTCCTAGAGTCTCATGGTAGGTTGTGTTTATCATTTTGACTCAGGCATATTCATTTGCCAATATCTCCCTTTCAGAGGGTCGATTTGATAATATGATGTATGATGAACTTTTAGTGCATGAGTAGACCTACAACTTTGTTTAACAGTACATTGCTCTAACTCCTATATCTTCGACATGAGAGCGTATATTCACAGTGATCTTCACGATGATAATCGCGTGATCTTCACCGCGAATTTCATCGCGAAGATCACTGCGAATATACGCTCTTATTCCTCAGATATAAGAGATAGAGCTATGTATTGTTAGACCAAGTTGTAGGTCTGCTCAAGCACCATAAGTTCATCACACATTATATTTTGAAATTGAGCTTCTGAGAAGAGCTATCGGTAAATGAATATGGATAAGTCAAAAATGATAAGCCGCAACCTTGCCTCATGGTGATGAGAAATTATTTCCTTCTCAAAACAACATCATCACAATAAATTAGCTCCCCCACGAGTTGGCCATTTGCTCTAAATGAAGTTAAAAGAAGAATAAGTTCTAGTTTGTCATATAGGTAAAAAATATCGTTGCCAAGAAATATTTATGAGCAGCCCGGTCAAACACCGGTAAGGCAATGTGGAGGCCCGGTGGATAAATGTGAACGGTCGCATACAGCACCATACAATGAATTCGAAGCATAACTCGGCCGTCACCCGACCGGGCTTCGACCCGGCCTAATGTGAATAGCCCTCTATCGTATCCTTCGATTAAATTTATTTTCAAAATCAGTTGTTCGATCCATAGAGTGTTTAACTTTTTCTTTGACGACATCACGATTGACACATTAATTAAGCTCTCTGGTTGCGTTTTTCGTCACAAACAAACAGGTATTTCCCAGTCGAGTTTATTCGATTTGTATAAGAAACTTTCCATATTATACTATGATCATTAAATTGCTTTAACAAACGGCGTGCGTCCTAGAAGTCCCAGAAAATGCTGAACTTATAATTTTATCCTATGGACGACCCTCTGAATCACATCAAAGAGATATTGAACCACACTGGCTCAATCGTCAATTGCATACAATTAACATCGATGTTCCAGTTAAATTCACTGATCCTCGTTTTTGTTTATATTCTCACACAATCTATCAACATCTTTACCATACATATTAAATCAAATTCAGTGATCATCAATAAACAAATCCTCCACAAATCGTTAGCCCCAGTCAGACCCTCTACAAATCGTTCCGATCAACAAGGACGGAACATACAAATATCGATGTAGCGTTGCATCATTGTTTTTTTCAGAACATGCGTTCATCACAAAGTGCGGTGCTCGGATGAATTTGAAGCTTTCGATGTTGTGATACTTTCGTAGCCTGTGACAATTTCTGCGCAACGTAGCAAGAGTTATGTCTCATCACTGCCCAGCTGTTTGACGTAGATGTAGCGAGAGAACCAGAAACTATTTTATTCATACTTTGTAACTAAATGTAAGCATCGAGGTTTGTCACGCTGCGTTGGAGGATACCGAAATTCGTTGTAACGATGAATCCTGAAAAGCTTGCAAGAACATGCTGCGTGTGGGAAAAGATCCTAATGAACTCTCTAATGTTTTACTTTCTCGTCATGAGAAATGAAAAGCTCTAATTCTTCATGCTACATCACCTCATCAATATCCATATTTCTTATAAACCGCAGGGGCTTTGTATCTAGACGGGTATAGAGTTGATTGAATCAATTTATTATTATTTCTAATTATTTCGTCAACCGATGAAGACTAGAACGTTTGCATATTCAATTCTTTTTCATTTATTTGTTAATGCTATACGATTTACATTTTCAAATATGTATTAACAAATGAAGCTTAGATTAAATAGAGTGTACTTTGTTTTATTGTTACGTGTGATATTGAAATGTTATTTTAGATTGAGAAATGTGATTTTAGATGCTGCGACATGGTTAAGTCAATAGTTTCACATTGTTTGTTATAAATGGCCATAATTTAATTTAAAAGTCCCTATATGGCATAGTTCGATCGATAATGATTAGTTATGAACAAAGTCCGATTTCCTAGTTCTCGTGAAGGTGTGTAGAAGTTTAATTGTTATAAAAGTACAGTTGAATCAATGTGCTGCAAGACGATATTGTTATCAACTGAAATAATTGCAGATATACGTCACTGTTTCAACGATTGAATATTGATAAGTATGCACCACGAAATTATGATGGAAAACATTTATTCTTCCATTCAATGAAAATGGAAGAATAAATGTTTTCCATCATAATTTCCAATAATGGAATTGTTTTTTCACTAACTCTATTATGAAAATTGTTTTTTCACTAACTCTATGCGTGCAATACGCGTGTTTAAAATTGGGAACCAAACAATACTACAATATTCTAGAATAAACCTAACATACTCAATATAAGTTTTTATTATGTAGGGGTGATCGAAATAGCGGCTGAAGTATTTTTTTAAGTGCGAAGTATGTTGTTTGCCATATGAATAATTGTGTTATTTTGATCATTAAAATTTAGTTTGACGCCCAAATTTCAAGTTCTTTCACATTTTTCAGTATTTCCATTCCTAAAAAGATTGCTGATATTTGATGTATGCCATTTCTACTCAATGACATTAATTTACATTATATATGTAGTCAGCCTCAAAATTGAGCACACACCCATGACGTGAAGAACTTTTCGATTATTTTGGGTGCATAATACTTACCAAAAATATTATTTCTGTTGTAGTTCAATTCTATAATTGCTCAACTTGCGGAGCATGGACTTCAATAATTGAAGAGGATTCCTACAAAATTTGAATCGAATAAAATTCCAGAAATTTAGCATTTTTGATGTTACAAAATCGAGCGTTCACTTACAAATTACAAATTTTCAGCATTCACCTACACTTACATATTTTAATTTTCAAACCAACATTGGCAATTTGAAGTGAACTTTTCTAGCAGTGCATACTGTTAACAACTCTCATCTGCATTGGCAGCGATCTCAGCTATTTTCGTCTGGATGTTTGTATTATTTCGATCAAAATGGTGACCACCAGGAAAGAAACCGACATTGCCACGCGCACTCAAGTGATCAGCATGGGCCTTCGTGGAAAATCCTTTGCGGCAAATAGCGGTTGCCATTGGAACAAGATATACCACAGTGCAAAAAATCGTAAACAATTGGAAATTCGTGGGAACTTTGAAGAACCGCACAGGCAGAGGCCGCAAACAGATCTCGACCACTGCTGACGAACGAGAAATCGTGCGTACAATAAGAACTTAAGACAAGCATTCCGAAATTGGCCAACGCGGTCGCAGACAATATCGGTAGATCCGTCAGTGCTCAAACCATCCGGCGTGTGGCTCACAATCTTAGGAAAAGGGTTGTTCGGAGCCTCTTCTTTCAAAAGCAAATATTAAGAAGCGACTGAATTATGCAAAAAAGCATATCGAAAAGCCTTTGGAGTTTTGGAACAAGGTTGTTTTTACCGACAAGACGATTAATTTATTTGGATCCGATGGAAGACAGATGGTTTGCAGAGAACCGAATTTGTCGTAGGAGATGAAGCGTAATCTCCATTGGGCACTTATGGTGGGAGATTAGGGACCGATTGAATAACATCAATAAATCAAAAGCAAGAAATAAAAAGGAGTCCAAATTAACGATTCAGGAGCCAATTAAAATTGAATTTGATGTTGTTTTTATTTCTTGCAAGCATTCAATACAAGTTTCATGTATGAACTTTTGTCGTTTTCAGAATGAACAAGATTTCATTTACGTATAGTATTAATTGAAAAAATTGCACTTAAAAAGTTTGCACGGCATCAAAACCGATAATTTCCCTGATATGAGCCACTAGTATTTTAGCGTAGCTGACACCCCCAGATTCCATATTTTTACGTAGCTGAGGATTCTAAATGAAATTGGTCATTGATTTGATCCAAACTGGCATCAGACATAGAATTTAAGCCATTCCACACCGTTTCCGATCAATATTGCAGGGCATTTGCCAGAATATCTTACATTTTTCGAAACACAAGCTACCAGATTGGGTTCCAAAACTTTAGATCCGCACAATATAAATACACTTTCTTTCTCAAATAAAAAATACCATATTGTGATTTTTGATTATATAATGCTCAAACATAGTAAGTAGCAATGTTTTCTTTCCATTTAAATATGCTTTATTTTTCGTAGGGTAGGCGATTTCTCTAACTTTTCCCTTAATACTCATAAGCTACTGCACAGTGCTTTCTTCTACCATTTTCACCATAGATTCAGTTTGTTTGGTGCTTCGTTTTGGCTGCTTCTGCTTCCGACGAGTCTGCAAGCCCTGGCGAAAGAAGAAGAAGAAGTGCGTCGGGTAGTAGTGCGGAAGTCTTGGAGCCACTGGTAACCCCCCCCCCCTTCTCAGCAACCCAGCAACGAACACAACAACTAAGAGTGCGAAGAAAGATCCCGTGATACCCTCTGACGGACTTAAAGGGACAGCGGCCGTTATAAAGAATTAAGGGACGGACACGGGACTAAAATCTCATTCCCCTGAGGAAACAGCTGAAACAACAAAAGGAACAACTATCCAGAAGACAATGCGAAATGCCACAACCATACCAGCCGCGATCACCAGAAATCAGCCATGTAGATCCACCCAACTAGCCAATTAGAACCGATTCCCATCAATGCCTCCGAACACTCTATCTTACCCTTCAGCATACGATTAGTGAGTTGCCAGGTCGAGTGGTCCTCGCCCCCCCCCCTCTCTCTCTCTCTCTCTCTCTCTCTCTCTCTCTCTTCAGAAGCTAGGTTATCGCGATGGTGATCATCAACAACGACTCCTCGCCACCAGTAGGCGGCCATTAATATCCGTCACCATTCGTGGAACATGCCTGTAGCAACGATGTTTCTTCCCGACCAAGCCAACCAACCAACATGTATGACCACTTCTTTTTTGGAACCAGCCCTCCCTCCCAAACCTCTATTTTTCCGGCAGTTCCTTCATCTCTGCCTGTAGCGGGTTCCTCACCGTCTGCTTTTGTTGCGGCTACGACTCCGATCATGCTCGGCAAACTCCAAAGGAAGAAACCCAGACCAGTAAAAAGTACGCATCTGCCACTAAAATGTAACATTAACAGATTGTACAATAACCTAAGAGTCCTTGAGATCCTTGTACAGGAGATAAATCCAACTGTCATAGCAGTCCAGGAAATAATCGGATCAACATGATTTGGATAAATTCGATTTTGAGTGGCAAATACAAATGGTACGTAAAAAGAGGCCAGATATTACAGCATTCTATCGCCATCGGGGCTCTGACAATAATTCCAAACGTTCAAATCTCACTCAAAACAGACCTCCCAGTCACCGCCGTTTGCATTCTACTCCCGATTCCAATCACCATAGTCAACGTTTATCTTTTTTGTGGAAGAATCGATAAATTGAAAGCAAAAGTCCTCGACATCATACAAAAATGTGAAGAACCAGACGGTAGACACCAGGGGTAACACCATAGCCGACCTCCTTGAGGAGGCTGAGCTATCAATCCTCAACGACGGAACAAGTGCCTTCTCGAGAGGCCATTACCATTACCCTGTCACTACAAAATACCAGGCCTCCCAGGCGGTGATATCCCGGTGACCAAGAGGGAAATACGTGAACGTCGATTTCTCACAAACAGTGGGACAAAAATCACTGCCGGACGCAGATCACTGCACTGGTGGTGCAAAGAAGCAAAAACCGCCGTGAAACGCCGAAGGAAGGTACTGCGAGCGGCCAAAAGGCTGCTGGCCAACCGCACAACAAAACAGGAAGCATTGGACCTGTATAGGAAGGAGAACATCAAGTGTCGAAGAACCATTCGCAAAGCGAAGCTGGGAAGCTGGACCGAGTTTCTCGAATCTAAACTGCAAAAGACCTCTGGGGCAAAATTAATTCATGGAACGGCAAGAAGAGAACGTCACATCCAATCCTCCGTCATAACGGGCTCATCCACAACGACCCGTCCGAAATCGCCAATATACTGGGAGAGTACTTTGCCAGTCTATTCTCCATTAACAAATACGAATCCGAGTTCATCAAAAAGAGAAGAGCTGATGTCAACAGCTTCAAGGTTAGCCCAGATCACGAAAGGATGAAGTTCACCAAACCTCAGAACGACCAAAGAAGGCTCGAGATTGCCTACGCAATGCTGAAGAACTTCCCCATCGACGGGCATGTCACAGTCGTCGAACCACATCTGGATGAACATCGTCTTACCAATGGCCTGGAAACACAGCATCACGGCTTATATACCGAAATGGAACCCTGCAAACGAACCATCAAAGTTTCGCCCAATTTCGCTGGCATCGTGCGTCTCCAAAACCATGGAACGCATGGTGAATAGTCGACTGATGGTCATCCTGTTGGACGACTTTTCGGCCGGGTAGAGGAACCAACACATATTTTGGGACATTGGGTAAAATTCTCGTCGACGCCAGAAACGACGGCAAGCACATTGAGATCGTCGCTTTGGATCTGAAGAAAGCGTACAACCGCGTCCTCTGGAACTCTGGACGGATGGGGCATACACGGCAACATACTACACTTCATAAAGGGCTTTCTAACGAGCCGAACTTTTGAAGTAACGGTAGGAAATACGCGATCCAGAGTCTTTCAAGATTAAACAGGGGTCCTTCGGATCTTGGTTCTGGCAATTTCACTCTTCCTGATCGCGATGAACAGCATTTTCAGCAGCCTGACAAAAAAACATATTCGTCTTCGTCTACGCTGACGATCTCCTTCTGGCGAAGGGAAACACCCACGTAACTCCTCGACGCACCCTTCAAGCAGCCACGGTGAAAAAGTATGCCAAAACCAAAAGTTTCACCATTCTCGCCACGAAGAGCGTCCGATCTCATATCTGCCAGACAACCCACAGAGCTCCCAACACCGCTATCACCATTAATTCCACCAAAATACCTTCCAAAAGGACGATCACAGTACTGGGAATCACCATCGACAGCAAGCTGACCTTCGAACCTCGAACAGAAAAGAATAGGGTGAACCTGATCAAGACAATCTCGAAACCTCACCGAAGCAACAAACGAGACATCCGTCTCCGGGTCGCCAACGCCATTATCAACAGCCGTCTGCTATACGGGATAGAACTGACATGCATCGCCAAAGGGAATTTGGTGAAAGTTCTGGCTCCCGTATACAACAACACCGTCCGAATCATTTCCGGCCTTCAACACCGGCAGTAGCGGCCTGCATCGGCGTTGGACGGTTCGTACTGATGGTGCACGAGGTTATCTGCAGTCGCTCATCGGGACACACTCAGAGAGTGTCGTCGAAATACTAAATACTGGCAGATCCGGCCATCAATCCTAACCAACATCCATCCGAAAACCAACCTAATGTGGATCCCCGGTCACTGCGGAGTGGAAGGGTATGAAAGCGCAGACCAGCTTCTAGGATCCAGCAGCTTTTTAACACGCGATGTCCTGTCGGACGACGTAAAAAGGTGGCTGAAAACCACATTTAGGTCACACAGGGAGCCAAGCGGAACAATTTTTCATAAGGAAAACCAAAGGGACAATCGATAGATCCAAGGATGACACATCGTTCTATCTCGTCTTCGAACAGGACATTGCAGGCTGTCCCACAACATGGGTCACGGCACTTTCAGGACCATATGTGAAACCTGCCGTATACCCTACACCGTTGAACACATGCTATGCGTGTGTCTCCAGCTGGAACCTCTGAAGCATCTCTGGGGCATCATCGGAAGCATCAGGGACGTACTGAAGGTCAACGTCACAGGGACCAAGAACCTGGATGCCCTCTAAAAGCTGACACTGAACGACCAACAATTAGAGCACCGAAGAGATATCCCGCAGGTTTTTCTTCCGAATCACCACAGCAAACAACAGCACACCTGAAAATAAGAGCAAAATATATTTCAAGGGATAGGGATAGACATATACTTTTTTTTCTTTTTTTTTTGGCGTAGAACCACTGCGCCCACTGAATTGACCTTTTGTGATAGACCTACTAGGCTAGGGCTCAGCTAAAATCTGAGTCATAGGGGGACCAATGGGCAAATGATGTCTTCGGAAGTTTAAATGTAAAACATTAGATCTATGTTTTGGTTTGAGTGGTGACTAGGGTGGTCCTCTTCTGTTCATAATACAAATTTCAACTCTTTATTGTTATGATTTAGAGGATTTTTTCCTTGTACAGAATTGTAGATATTTTAATTTGATGAAACTTTGCTGAAGAGATTTAACTTCTATCTCATCTATCTCTATCTCATCTTGAAAACTTTGCAGAGATGACTTATAGGCGCACATTTTGAATATACAAGATAGTTGCTAGTTTTAAAGAAAAAAAGTTGGAGGGCCCCCCCCCCCTCCTGGGGGCTGAAATGTACAAAAAAATACGGTTTAGCTAGATATCTTATTCCCTTATTTGGAAATATTTACAAGATCTATGCAAAATTGTTTGTCCCCTCTTGTTCCCTTTAGGAAAGACGTCACTCGCTTCTAGATATCGGTATCGAAGACAATGGCTTCCTTCGCTCAATACACCATAGCACTTCTACGTAGGATAAAAAATAATAATTTTGGTGACGTCTGTTATTGTTTTTAGTTTTTAGTAGGATAATCAACTCAAAACTGTATTAGCACCAAATTAACTAAATTAAATTTCGATCGGAGGAGAAACCGAAATCGGACTCCTAAACTTGAATGGGACCCGTCCGGACCCCCCTCGTTAGCATATTTGACGAACTAGCCCAGGAGGTTAAGAGTCATCCTAATAAAGACAACAAAAAAACAAACAAAAATGAAACCGCGACGTGTTAATTTGTGTTTTGATGAATAAGGTTGATTTTTCATTTGTTTAGAAGGATATGTCTTGAGTCGAATTTTTAAAACTTTTATTTTCTGAACAATACCTAAAATAATATTTTTCTTCCAAAAAACCTGCTATAACGATGATTAAGAAATTGTGACTGTGCACATTTTTTTTTTGAGAAAGTGTGTTCTCCTCTTGACTGTAGCGCGAGGAAGAGCACCTTGAGTCTTCCATAAAAAATAGACGTGTAGGATAAGGATGATGCAGTCTCTATTGAAATCTCAAGATATTTGGTTAAGTGGTGCAGAGTTTGAATGAGTGTCCGGGTTTTTTCTTAGCTAACCTTTAAAACTCTGAACATAGTACATCATTATAATTCACGGGAATTTAAACCGTAGAATTGTATTGTAACCAAAATAGTATTTCGTTGACCAGTAAGTTCGATCCTGAATTGCTAGTTTGTTCGTGTGTTCTTAACTCTTACCTCGTATTGAGATTTGTGGTCAAAGGAAGCTTGGTTTCGCACAGGATTGCAACCCTCGATAAAAAACGAATTCGCTAAAAATTTATGTCCACAATTAGGACGCACAGGTAAATGCACTCGTGCAAATTGATATCCTAAAAACGTACGACCACTACACACCTTAAATCGAAGCCATAAATTATTGTTTTACATCGCTTACAATCATTTCATTTTTATTGCATTTTTGCGTCGCAGTCGCCACCGAACCGCCGCGCCGTCATCGATGCCATCGCCATGAATGGAGGACGTTTTGCACTCGCACTCTCCCTCCCGAAAAACATAAACCATCAACTCGGAAAGCGACTGCTCTCTTATTTTTATTTCTTATTCAAGCGATTGCTCGAAAATTCCACGATCTGTGTGAGTCGTCATCCCATCAAATAGGTATGTATGAACCCCCAGCGACATAAGGACCTGGAGAAGGGAGGGGGTGGGGGTGGTGTGAGATACCGAACGTCGATGATTTTATCGTGTTTTCTTTTGCAGGAATTGTTCCGAGGGTACGTGACGAGTGTGACTTGCACCCTTCATTCCGTTTGCCACTTCACGAGACGACGGCCAGCCGTGGGAGGTATGGATATGTTTCCTACAAATTAAATTAAACGAAAAATAAACCACAGAAACACATTTCGGTGAAAATTACGTTGCAATGTTCGCTTTGAGATTAATGATACGTGGCTCCTTTGGGGTTATCGTAGAGAATTTATAATATTACTCAATGAGTTAAGTGGGAAAGTGTGGCTTCGATGGATGTTCATTTTTGGTCGGAGCTGACCATGCATCATGTGGCCAGTTTAATGGAAAGGGGTCATTAGTCCAAGGGACTTCTTTTGGCTTAGTCAGTAAAGGCACAGCAAAACGAAACACAGTTTTTTTAAGGACCCGGTCAAGAGATTTTCAGGTTTAATTCTTTCAAACATTGCATAAAACCCCACACTTTAACTTCATGAATCGAAAAAGCGGTTTCAGGAGGAGTTTAGGACAACAATACCTTTTTTAATTTTTTTGGCGCAGGTTTGTCCTGGAAATGTTTGGAACGTCTTGCGATTCAAATTAAAGAAAGTGATAAAATCGATTTTTTTAACGAACTGTCCTGCATTCATTGGGATACTACAACCTTGTTTTTCTAGAAGAGGTTAGTTTTGATAACAGATCCATGTTACGCTCAAGGGACTACGGAATTCGAGGACATCGCTTAGTGTTTCGAGGAGAGTTTGTGCGGAGGCCTAGGGAATCATTGCTTTGTTTTATTGAGCGAAACGGAATGCTTAAAGCCTTTTCTACCAACGGAACATTCAACCGAATGCACTTTTTTGAATGCTGTCGGAAGTTTGCTTAAGAAATGGACCATGTTCAGTGCTATCCGGGTATACATTCGATATGAATAATGGATATGGAAAATTCACTGGGTTCACAACGCAAAAATCATTGTATAATTTCGATCAATTGGAAAATTACCTATCTTCCTGCCTACGTATTGCCAATTCTATTATCTTAGAGGAGGAAAATTTGATCCAACAGTTGCGGATGTAGCTCAGTGAAACAGACGAATAAAACACGATTGACGCTGAAGTGTTCTAACTAGTACGGAATTGTTTTTCGTTTCGTACTTTAGAATCATTGAATACAAGATATGATAAAAACAACGTCGATTTTTATTTAATCAAGTTACCACATTACCACATGTCAACTACCTGACCAGCAAACTCTTTTTCAGATACTGCCATTGAGGTTTCCATCGCACTTATGAATGAATCACTCTTGCGTCCTCGCTGTTCCAATGCTTCGATTCTATGCTTCACAAATGTTACTTGCATGTTCTTGACCAAAACCTCAAGTGAGGAAAACGCATCGTTGAGTGGCATAATTTCGTCACAAAACTATGCATTTACATTGTGAACTAACGCCAACCCACGCTTGACACTTGAAATTTTTGGACCATCTTGTGTCCTAAAGGTTTTAAAACTTTTGAGGTTTTTTTTAAACTGAAGATGAGACATGCAAAGTTTCAAAAATTACTTCTTAAATTCACTGATCGGCTTTCCATCAATATGCCAGTGGGCAATATGAGCGCCTTTAAATTCGAGCAGAAACACCAGCAGTCGGCTGCTAAACAGAGCTAAACTGATAGGCAAAATAAAGTGCCCACCTCATCGTTTTTTCAATTTCTCTCATTTACTTGGTTCAAATTAAAGAAAGCACACTGTATTTTTTTATTATCTTATTTTTTATATTCTTATTAAGTTTCACTTATGGAATACTGCAAAAAAAGCAGTTTTACTTAAAGAAAATAAATTAATTTGTGTTGAAAAAAAAACAGTGACAAAATAAAGTGCCCACTTCATTTAGGCTACAGAAAACATAAATTAAAGTAAAATAAAAGCATTTCAATAATTGATGTGTCCTCCTTTGGCCTTCAGGACCTCCTGCAGGCGATTCGACATGCTCTCGACCAGGTTCTTTAGGTGCTGTGGATCTAGCTCTTCCCAGGCGCGCTCCAGGGCTTCAAAATAGTTATTTTTATTGGTAACACCAGTTTTGTCAACCCTGGCATCGAGAATCGCCCACAAAGTCTCGATGGGATTCAGGTCCGGGCTTTGTGGAGGCCATTCCAGCGGTTTGATCCGACAAGACCGGAAGAAAGACTTGGTCTTCTTGGCAGTATGCTTCGGGTCGTTGTCCTGCTGGAATACGAACTTCTCTTCAAGGCCCGTCTGGATCAGCGAAATTTCCAGATTTTCTCGCAGGATGTTGATGTAAGAATCTGCCGTCATTATCTCATCGATTTTCACAATACTTCCCACTCCACCCCACGCAAAACACCCCCAGACCATCACATTTCCTCCTCCATGCCTCATCGTGCCTTGGATGTGGCGCTCCTGGAGCTCCTCTCCCGATCTGCACCAAACACGAACCCGCCGCTTTCGGTTAAACAGCTCGAATTTTGATTCGTCCGTCCAGAGAACCGTTTTCCAGAACTCTAGGGGCTTATCAGCATGCTCCTTAGCAAACTTAAGCCGTTTGACTTTGTTTGCCTTGCTGATAAATGGGCGCTTCCGGGCAAGTTTGCTATTCAACCCCTATGCTACGAGACGGCGACGAACAGTTCGACCGGAAACTGATAACTGAAGGGTTTCCTGGATCTCGCGGACAGTTACCTTCGGGTTCTTCTTGACTTCGCGCATGATCTTGGTGTCCGTTCTCGCATCCGTTTTCCGCTTCCTGCCTCTGCCAGGGGATCCACCACTGATCCAAACGTTTTAAGCTTCAGAAGAATTTTGCCAACTGATACTGTACTTCTTAGCAACAGCCCGGTGCGATTCAGCGTTTTGCACATCACGAACGACCAATTTTCGGATACACAAGGGAATTGCTTTCGAAAGCACTGCGTTCTCCATTTTTTTCAATTGAATCAAATGCGATCACGTATACAAATGCACCAGGTTGAGCCGTTTGCTTCAAAACATGTCAAAATATCAAAACATAAACAATCGAGGGGTCAATTGAAACTTATCGAAAACATATCGATTTTTGAAGTAGGCACTTTATTTTGTCACTGTTTTTTTTCAACACAAATTAGTAGTAGTAAAATTGTATTTTATTTGTCCGTTTTTTGTCTTATATACCAGGTTTACAAGTTAAGTGTTTAGCCCATTGGGCTCTTCAGCTTTGTTTAGTGTTTTATGTGTTTTATGTGTTAAGTGTGTTTTGTGTTCAAATAGTTTTTTCAGTTCGGTCCTTGGGACATTGTTAGTTTTAAAATTTGATAACCTAACTATAAACTAATCTAAATCTACAATTTGAAAATCCTAGGGGTGGGGAACCAGATTCCGAATGATCTGGTGATCCGATGTTAGGCAGCGTGCCCTGTACCGATTGATAGACTCACTAAAACGATCGTCGAGCATTTTTATCTCGGCCAGACGGTGGACCTCAGATGTTCTTGTCCTCGGAGGGGTGTTCATTATCATCCTGAGGAACTTGTTTTGTACTCTCTGGAGTTTCAGGAGATGTGTTTTTGCACAACTCTCCCAGATTGGCATTGCATACTCGATGACCGGAAGTATAATTTGCTTGTAGACAGCAAGCTTATTTTTAAGGGATAATGTAGACCTTCTGTTGATCAATGGGTACAGTAGTTTCAACAGAGTATTACATTTTGTGACAGTTTTGTCAACCTGATCCCTGAAAATAAGCTTGCTGTCTAGAGTGACACCAAGATAGACAGCTGATTTGGTCCATTCCACCGTTGTGTTGTTCAGGCTTATTTTACAATTCTCAGGCGGGACAAGTCTGGGAGAATTAGAATGTGGAAACAGGATGACCTGGGTCTTCGCTGCGTTGATACAAATCTTCCATTCAGTGAAGTATTCTGACAGAACATTCAGGCTTCGCTGCAGTTTCGCGGCAAGCGCTCTTATTACCCTACCATTGTGGACGACTGCGGTATCATCGGCGAACAACGACAGAGATCCATTTTCAGGGAGCGGGGGTATATCCGAGGTGAATAGATTGAACAGAAGTGGACCTAATATACTTCAATGCGGAACACCGGCGGAGATCTCCTTACCACCGGAAACTGCACCATGCAACGAAACACGGAATGTCCTGTCAGAGAGATAATTTTTAATAATCTTCACCAGGAAGATTGGAAGATTGTATCGCTTGAGCTTGTACACCAAGCCATCATGCCACACATTATCGAAGGCCTTCTCGATATCGAGAAGGGCCATAGCGGATGTTTTCGAAACAGACTTGTTCCGCCTGAGGATGTTCATGACTCGATTAAGTTGATGGACTGTTGAGCGACCATGACGGAAACCGAACTGCTCATCCAACAGGATATTGAGCTCGTCAGCAGATGTTAGAAGCCGACGGTGGATCGCTTTCTCAAACAGTTTAGATAGACCTGAGAGAAGGCTGATTGGTCTGTAGCTTCTGGAACATGAAGGATCTTTCCCAGGTTTCCGAATCGGGATGACTTTGGCTGACTTCCAGCACGATGGGAAGTAGCTAAGACGGAGGCATTGGTTAAACACCACCGCCAGATGGTTGTAGAACTGGGGGCTCAATTGCTTGAGCTCCAAGTTAAAAATGTTGTCGAAACTGGGGGCCTTCATGTTCTTAGAGGTCTTGATATAAGTCAACAATTCGTCAGCTGAGATCTCCAAATCTTCGGAGAAGTCGTTAGGACTTTGGTCGATGTTAGTTATAAGCGCGGTAACGGCAGCTTCGTGTGGACTGACGATGTTCTGACCGAGATTGTGAGAGCTGACGAAGTGTTGACTTATCTCATCAGCCTTCTCTGCAGGTGTTATCAACCGATCCCTTGAGTCATTGACGTCTAATGGGATCAACGGTGGAATGGGCCTTGGCTTAGTTTTTAAAATTTTTGTCATCTTCCAGAACGGTTTAGCACAATCTGGGAGAGAGCGAATTTTGTCAGCGAAATCATTATTTCTAAGGTCCACCATTCTGGCCTTAATAATTTTGGTCACTCGATTACAGTGACGTTTGAGCGTTGGCAAACCAGTTCGCTGATATTGCCTTCGAATGGCGTTTCGCAATTGTATTAAATCTTTAGTGGGTCTATCAATGGGTACAGAGTCGCTCACCTGATCTATCACCGGTACATGTTGCTCCCGGGCCTGGGAGATCGCTTGCTCGATGCTCTGCAGCTGTCGTTCGATGTCATCAACCGAATCAAGGCGCATGTCGAAATCGATGTTGTCGTCAACGTGTTGTCGGAACTTTTCCCAACTGGCGCGATGGTAGTTCCGTCTGGTGATACGATGCCGGTTGACCGAGGAGCCAACTTCGGCCACCACCGGATAGTGGTCAGAACTGAGCTCTTGGTGTACGATCGGCTGGGCGATGTTGTTCCCCATGTTGGTGAGGAAGATGTCGATTGTCGAATGGACCCCGGATCGGCTCAACGGGGTGGGAGTATCCGGGCCCAGGACGGTGTAATGTCCCTCTTGCAGGTCTTCCTGTAGAATAATTCCGTTCCGATTCCGCCGGGTGTTCTCCCAGGCTTCGTGTTTCGCATTTAGGTCACCGGCGATGATGAACTGCCCCTGCCTCCGGGTAAGCTTACGGATGTCGTTTCGCAGGGCCGTTGTTGTTCCGTTGGTTGTACTTGCTTGCTTGGGACAATAGGCCGCGATGATGGTGATAGGGCCGACAGCAGTTTCGACTTCGACTCCGATGGCTTCGATAGACTGCAGCTGAAAGCTCGGAAGCAGATGGCAGTTGATGTTGTTACGCAGGTCGATCGCAACTCCTCCTCCACTAGAGCCGCTACGATCAAGTCGCACAATCCGGTATCCTGGGATAAAGATGCTGATTTCCGGTTTGAGATGCGTCTCGGTGACGATGGCAATGTCGATGGCCTTCCTGTTAAGGAAGTCACCGAGCTCCACGGTTTTGTTCCGGATGGAACAAGCATTCCAATTAAGAATGTTGATGGTGCGTTTACGGTCCATACTTAAAGATGAACGTCATCGTCACGGATGTGGCGGCTTTGAGCTGTTCCTCCTTGGAGCGGCAGGAACGTAGTTGGCGATAGAGCTCTTGCACGAACTCGACCATTTGCTCCGAGTCGTAGAGCTGACCATCGACGGGTGATTGCGTGGAGGTATTGCGATTCGGATTGCCCCAGCCTGGAGGAGGAGTCGGGTTGGGGGCGGCGGCGGCTGCGGCGAAACGATGATGAACGGAAGCTGACGGGCGGTTTGCTTGGCGGTGATTTAATGGGATCGGCGGTAGGTTGGCACCTGGTACCGGAGCGTCGGGAAATTTTCTTCATCCAGTCGAGGCGGCGGACGGCGTTGCCCAGGCCGGGACTTAGTGGACGCCTGTTTGCGGATCGCCAGAAACTCTGCACGCTTGGGACAAGCTCGGTTGTTACCTTCGTGATTACCGCCGCAGTTGGCGCACTTTGGTGGTGTTCCTTCATCCATTGGGGCACAATCCATGGTAGTGTGTGCTCCGGCACACTTGCCGCAACGTGGTTTCATGTGACAATTTCGAGTTCCGTGGCCAAACACAAGGCAGTTGCCACACTGCGTCACGTCGTGCTTTCTCGGGCGATACCGGTCCCACTCGATAATCACGTTGAAAAGTGCCCGTATTTTCAACAGGTCCGCCATCGTGACGGAACCCTTCTCTAGATGGACCAGATAGAGTTGGTCTCGATGATTTCCTGTTGTTGACGTCTGATCGGGAACACTTTCTCCGGTTTCAGAGCAGCCGCTTGCAGCTCAGCAATGATTGCCTCCGGGGTGCATTCCGGAAGGCCACGCAGAATCACCTTCAGCGGCTTGTTTCCTGGTGCGTCGTGAGTGTAAAACTCATGTTTCTTGATGACCAGGTGAGCACCAACAGCACGGTAGTCAGCCTCCGTCGAGCACATGATCTTTGTGCCGGTACTGCACAGCTTGAAAAGCGGTTGAATTTTGATTGCTGCAAGCTCAGCCCTGAGAGCAGCGACGTCCTTTGATGTGGTGAAGAGCGGGGGGAGCGGGAGGACCTCCTGTACCGGGAGCATGGAAAATTTGTTGCTCGCTAATAGTCGAGCGTTTGGGTCCGCTGGATCGGCGTCATCTTGGCGCAGCCGCTTGGAGCTGCTCGGTTTTGGTATGGAGTCAGGAGCTGATGCCACTGGCGTGGATGTCACCACGTGTTGATTTTTTCGACCCATTGCCACGGCAACAGGTCGAGCGAACAAACTTGGTGAACTTTGCAGCGCTTGCTTTTTTCTTGCCAACACCAAAAGATGAGCAAGCGCAGGTGATAATTCGCGAACCGAACACGCAATCGCGAGAAAGCGGGCGAGGGGAAAAACGGGAGAAAAAAACTGTTACTGCGAGGGAGCGAAAAACACGACCGATCGTGTCGCTTGGTAAAACTGGAATGATTCAACACAAATTGATTTTATTTTCTTTAGGTAAAACTCCTTTTTTTTCAGTATTCCATAAGTGAAACTTAAAAAGAATATAAAAAATAAAATAAGAGAAAAACTAAACTGTGTGTACTTTAATTTGAATAAAGTAAATGAGAGAAATTGAAAAATCGAAGAGGTGGGCACTTTATTTTGCCTATCAGTGTAATTTCCCTTTAAACTCATTTACGGGTGCAGGTGAGGGATCTGGTGTGCTATTTACCTCATGGCTCAAAGCACTTTTGGGTTCACTCCAATGATTATCCAGCACCTCGATATCTTCAAATAGTGAGTCGCCGTCCAAAGGGTCTTCGCTATGGGATTCCGTACTTGAGGCCATTCGTCCCTTTTGCAGAAGACTCCTATTTATTGCAAAGGATAGGTTTTGGTTTAAAAATCATCAACTTTACCAATTTTGTTGAACAGTCTCGATTTAACACTTATTTTATAAATGATATACAAAAACAACAACATACATTTCTTTTTATCACTCGATAACCATGCTGTCAACGATGTTCAAGATGCATTAACGTAGAAAGGTGGAACAAGTGAAAGCAAAACCGATAACGACATATGTTAGCAATGAAATAATATCAGTTGAATCTAAATGAGGAAACATTTCGCACTAAATTTATATCCAGGTTGTCGTTTAAGGGACAAGGTGTTGATAATTATTGTAATTTCGCACCAAATTGTAACAATAGGAAAACAATAGAACAATACCAATAATAGAAGATATCGTACTATAACGGAGCAGCAATTCAAATACCACTTGTGGCGAGAAGAGTTCCATAAAGCAGAATGTTTCCTGATAAGGACTGCGCAAGCGGAAGCATATGTGGATGAGTCTAAAGTGTAGTCGAAATACCAAGAACAATATTCGGACCAATGGTACCCGTTGGACCAATGGTACGGTGCGTCAACACCACTACATCGAGAACGTCAACACATAGTCGTGAAGAAGGTGTCAACCAATTGCGCCTCTAGTGCAAGGTTCATCGGAATCGACCTAGGGCTCCCAGGATGGCGCCGTTACCGACCGAGAAGTTCTCCCCTTATATTCGTCGCTTTAGTTACGTACACCCAAAAGTTGAAAAGGTGGCAAAAAATGCAATTGCAATTTTTGCAACCATAGCTTGAGAAATCCGCATGATTCAGAAAAGACAATTTTGCCCATCATGATCCACAAAGCGTTTTATGGTATGAACGAAGAAAATGCAAGTGTGTGCAAGCGGTTGGCTGCACACAGATTCCTCGAAACAAATTTATCGCTGTGTGCTTAGTGCCTCGATAGTCGAAGCAACCGTTGGATCATTGTTCAACAGTCAACAACTTTTCAATATGGGTGAGACAATACCACGGAATGCGTTGCGCTCGTGACCACTGTTAGAATTCCGCTGTCAAGTGTTCTATTTTTATTTTCACTCGTCATCGCACTCCGATAGCCCTCTCTTCGAGTTTGACCTTCATTATGAAATAAACGAAGCTATGCAAGTGTGTGTGAGAGACATTGGCTTCATTGCTGTATCGTCGAGTGCCTCGACAATCGAAGCAACTGTAGGGCTTTTATTCCATTACTTTCATCTAGTGAAAATGGCTGAATGGATACAAGTTTGAGCCATAACGCAGACGGCCCCGGTTCAAATCTCGGTTGCGCGATCGTGTTCGCTTTTTTTGTGAGCCATTGAATTTCCGGACTCCAATCTTATACTCAACACTAATACTCTGCACAACCTCACACACACATTCAATTTTTCTAATCGAATTGTGTTGCTTTTTTGCCCACGACCAATGTTGCATTTTTTCTCCAAGTTGCGATCCATTACGAGAAATGAAACCAAATCATGCGAAATTGCATTACAATCTTGCTTTTTTATTTTGGGTGTAGGGGTCGCCTTTGTCAGACCTGATAAAGTGAGTGTAGGATGCAGTCGACAGAAAAGGTGGATATTTTTGTTCACCTTCTTGGTAATTTGTGCAGTACGTGTCTGCAGCATCCTGTCTTATGGCCATCCGGAGATTCATGTGCTGCCATGAAGCTCCACTGTAATTCATCACCGTCAATGGCACCAACCTGGAGGCTGCAATCATTCGGATCATTGGAGAAAAGTGTGCTGAAGCAGTTATCGATACTCGCACAAAGTGGCTTTTATCCCTCCTGCCTCTCCTCAGGAGTCAGTCTAGTCAGGACCGTGAAGAGAGATCTACAGGCGCTTGACGATGGGAAAAGGCTAACGGATGAAATCTTCCAACGTCGATTATGGAGGCGGAGGATCTAGTAAATTCTCACCCCCTCACATACGTTGCCGAATGGTCTATAGATGCACTAAGTCAAAATAATATTTTGAAAGGTGTGTCACTGAACGAACCGCTCATGATTCCGCCGCCACAACATTTAGCTGAGGCCCTTCCAACGCCTATCATCGGTCACAGCAACTGGCCGAACAACTATGGAACCGGTGGATTGAAGAGTATGTGCCGTTGATCAACTGTAAGTTCAGCACTTGTCATTGGTGGATGTCATCACTCTTGAGTATAATGATACGCCTGTACTCAACTGCTTTCTAGTTAAGCATGTTTATTCAATTCCCTTGAGTTATCCGGTGTAGCCTAAGCAGCTAGTGGGAATCAGTTATGTAGTTGGTTATTTACACGAGCACCAATCAGTGATCGATATTATTTTTGGGCGAAGAGAGAGAAAATGCAAGGAAATGCTCTTAGCCGTAAGCTTGCTTGGCAACGATGCACAGTGGCGGGCCTCCGGACAAAACGTCGTATGTTATCCGAAATGGCTAAAACTCATAGGTTAACGGCATACGCTGAAGCATTCTTGACGGCAGCCATTATGAACATCTGCTGATTTTGAGTTAGGTAAAAAGTAATCAATAATAAGTTATCATGATGTGTTATTTAAATGCAGATTTCGATTAAAAGGCTAATTTGGGGGTTCTGAAATTACTGTTGATATTAAAATTAGCTTTATTTGTGTATTTTTTGTTCTTAAGGTGGTTAAAAAGCTATAAAATCATATGAATCATTAAAAAATATCGATTATTTACGTTTTTCTTTCACTGGATCGATTCAGTTACAGTACGTAAAAAAAGATTATCCGCCACTACCGACAAATCGCAATTTTTCTGTTTGCCGTTGAAAAGTGAGCTGTTTGTATAAATGTTGTTGTGTGATTTATTCAGTTTTATGTGCTCATCATTTTGCCATCGAATTTACATGACATTTTTCTTCCTTTGTAAAACTATGGTGCGATCAATGAAACGATTGAAAAAAATACGCAAAAAAAGTTTATTAATCTGAATTTAGTTAATAATATTTTAAAGTGCATTTCGTACCTTTATTGAAAACAAGCGGGAGATAGCAAGTCCATCGAGGAAAAAAGTTAGAGGTAGAGATTGAACTTCTTCAACAATTTTCACCAGATATGGCTCATAAGGTAAAGAAGGTTTTAGATTAGCTGATATTGATATAAAATTTCAGCCATAAGTTGGCTTCGATCATTTGACACTCTTTGTTGCTGAAATATCGGGCTGAATGCTCGGAACCTGCCGTCATTATTTACAATAACGAAAAAGTTCTACTTGATGCAATCAGTTCTACTTTAGAGCAAAAAAGCATATGTGTGTCTTAACGTACATTAAACTCTGACGTTATGTCCATCATCCTCTGTGCCATCATGATTATCATAAATACTAGCTCACGTTCTATAAATGCATTTCTTTAATTCCGTACCCACAGACACATTCAAATGGTCTCTTGATCTACCCGCTGAAAAGACATTACTACCCTAAAACGTACCGAGCAAAAGCATAAATCATAATTAGAAACGACAGTCTTGATCAACATCATTCAACGTCAGTTTACGGTCCTGCTACCTAGCAGGAGGAACGACAGTTTGCGTTTACCTTTTCGTACTTTCGGCAGCAAATGGCAGAAACAAAAAAGTTTTCCGTTGAATGTGTCAGTCACGTGCTTGCGGAGTTGTCTTCTGCTTTGCTCGTGGGTTTTTTTTAAATGCATGAATTTCTTATGAAGTCTATCTTTTTCTTCAAGCCGTATCGGGAGCTGGAAAACCGAATGAAAATACGTATAGATGAGAGATCAATTCGGTCACTTGATCGAAAAGCCAATATGCCTACATAGAACCTGACACACTTGAAGGGGTCGAAACAAACCCACTCGCTCGTCGGTGAAAAGTTGTAGATTGATTTACGAAAGAATCACAGTGGTGCTGCTTGTATCGAAAGTTAAATTCACATTGCGATGTTATTGAACCTAGGATGGAATATAGTATGTTTCTCTACAGGATGCGGCAGAAAACAATGCGAAAATGTTTAAACTTAGGTATTGGGTTAATTCGTGTAGCTAGTGACTAATTTCTTTCGAAAGTGTATTTGTTTATGTTTACTTTCAAGTGCTGCATCCAAACATTCTATTTGTTTTATTGCAAATTCGTCAAAATGTTCGCGAAAGAAGTGATCACCAGTTTGTCGCTCGCCCAGAAGAAGCCGAAAGAGAATGCCAAGGTGGTAGGGTGCCATTTGGCAACAGTTTACCGCAAAGTCCCTGTAGGATGGTCCTAAGCAGCGGATGCCGACAAGCGGACGTCCGCGCTTTGCACGCACGCCGAACGTGATCAAATCGGTCCGTGCAAAAATTGCTCGCAACCCGGTGCGTTCCATAAGAAAACTTGCAAAGGAAGCCAATATTTCGGAGAAATCCATGCGGAGAATCATCAAAGAAGACCTGCATGCATCTTCCAGAGCCAGATTGAAACGCCACTTGATTACGGACCGGGTCAAGGAACTACGAGTGACTCGTTCCAAGAGATTGCTTTCCTTGTTGAAGAAGGAAAAAATGATAGTCCTGTTCTCCGACGAAAAGCTTTTCAGCATCGATGCTGTGGCCAACAGCCGGACGGACCGGTTCATTTCACCGCGAAAATTGGAGAACGTTCCGGAAAAAGTGAAATTCAAATTTCAAACCAAACATCCGGGTGGTGTCATGATGTTTGGCTGGGTGGCGTCCAACGGTTTGAAAATGACGCCTGTTTTCATTGATGCTGGAGTTAAAATCAATACCAAAGTGTATATCGGTATTTTGAAGGTCCAAGTGCTTCCCTGGGTGAAGGCCAACTTCTCCGAGGACCAAAACGTTGTCCTACAGCAGGATGGAGCGCCGTGTCACACGTCCAACCGAACCCAACAATGGTTGAACGATAACATGAAGTTTTGGCCGAAGGATTTGTGCCCCCCCTAGCAGTACAGATCTTAATCCGTTGGATTATTCGATTTGGGCATATGTTGAAGCACGAGCGTGCAAAACATCACACCCTAGTGTGAAAACCCCGAAGTCAACCATAACACGCACATGGTAGTCAATGTCGGAGGACAACGTCCGAAAGGCATGCTCTGGCTTCCGGTGTCGGCTCGAGGATGTTATTTATAAAAACTGAGGATACATTGAATAAACTTGTTGAAAAAGACTTTATAAAGATAACTGCAATCGAAAATGTTGATATTATTGCTTGAATTAGTTGAAAATTGTATTTGAAAGAAATAGAACACATTTTCGCATTATTTTCTGCGTCTGTAAGACATTAAACGCGAGATGATAAGCAGAAAAATACTACAAACTACTAATAATCATTTTCACAATAAAGTAAACATATTCAATTTTGATTATTTTTAAATACGTGTAAAGTGAGCTACAAGCTTAAGACACCAAACATGTTCGAACAGAATGTCCATTTCATCGCATAAAAATGTGTTTTTAGATATTGTAGGCTCCACTGTGCACCGATGGAAAAAGCCAATCGCACCCCTCGAGGGCCCTCGGGAGAAAGAAGGGTGACATAAAGCTTCGGTGGATAAAACAAAAGATTCGAAAGAGTAAAATGGACTTTGTTGGCTTGGAATTCCTGTTCCTACACGGCAGAACAACATTTACCTAATGTATAAAGGTTAGGGCGCCAAACTGCCAACCAGATGCTTCCGCTGGAGACAAATCATAATGAATAAAAAATGAGTCAAGCTAGAAAATTTGCAAATACCATTTGTGGCCTTCAGGTTTAGAGTTGTTTTTATTCGCAGTAAAGGAAAGTTTATACCTTGGTTATTATTCATGCCAAAATGGAGAAAATAGTGATACAATAACCAACCTGATGAATACAAGCTGTAGAACCCTCAAGAACATATTGGTACTATGAAAAATGTAAGCATTTCGAGAGAGGTTAACGACGACGACATAGCACTAGGTAATCAGTTCTTTGAGATATGCAAACATCACGTGAGAAACGGTTTAGAATCTTGTTTTATCTCAGGAAGAATGCAACAAATAACCGCTATATTTTTTGATATTTGTGGCTTTGAAAACGCGAGTTTGGCCATTACAGGACCATTGGCGGAGCTAGACAATTAGTCTGGAGGGGGCCTGGAGGGGGCCTGCCAGAAGGATTTTTTGGTTTTAAGGAACATTGAAAAGAGCGATGAAAGTAGCGTAATTGTTGGAGACAGGTTGTTTTTATTGATGAATCAGAACACGTTTAATCGAATAATTAAGTCTATTCTGCGCCTCGTTGAGCCGAGATGCTTTAGGAGAATCGAGTGTGGAGAATATATGTCTCACAGGAGGTGACTGTAGTCACCTAACTCGATTCTCTTGAGGCGTCTCAACCTAACTGAATATTTATAAAGTTATATTTAAACTAAATAATCTTAAAACTACAAAGAACAACATCCAGACATCCTACAAAATTGTCGATTACCTGTTAAAGAAACAAACAAAAACATCAAATATCTGCATTTCCGGTAATCGCAAGTCAGCCCCATCTGAATTTTTATCAGTTTTTTAGTAAGCATCGTGAATCAGTTTATCTTTGTTTGTATTTTGAACTAAGCTATCCAAAATTATGCCAATAGCTTGAACTGATTCCATGTGTTCATCATCATCGATTTCAGCTAGTTCTGAATTACTGGCCGACAATTTTCGAAACTGCCAAATTTAGTCGGTTTGCAAGGCAATGTATGTAGACCGCCAGAGGAAACGTTTTTCCGCTGATAGTTTGTACCCCGTCCCATCGTAAGATTGAGCAATTAGGGGCAGCTCACCGAGACCACATTTGTCTTAGAACTGCAATATCACCTGAGCCAAAGCTCTTACTATCGTCATTTGTCTTACTATCGTTTTTTGTTATGCTAGTTGAGGAAGAAAACTTAGCGTCACTTTCAATTGTTTCGGAATTTTTAACTTTAGAAGAATGGAATCGAAATTCTTGGTGTTCTGAAAGAACATTAGAGAAGTAAATATGATGTCAATATAATATCGGCCCTATGGTTTTCGTATGATAAGTGATATTTTAAAATTAAGCGTTTTGGTATGCTGCTATTAGCTTAAAGTTGCGGCTTGCTGAAAAGTTTGAGAATACCTGGGGTATGGTGCCCCTATAACCCGTGGTCAGGGGTGCCAATATTTTTTTCAAAAATAACTTTAAAAATGAACTAAAAATAGTCATTCCGGGAAATGGTGTCTGGAAAATGGGCTCTAGGAAATGACCTTTGGGTAATTAGGCATTACCACTGGAAAATTACCTCCAGGAAATTACCTCTGGAAATAAAGTTGGAAAGTGAACTTTAGGAAAGAGCATCTATAAAATACGGACAAGTAATAGTTTCTCGAAAAAATAAGGAGAAAGATAAACTCAGGAAAATGGCGTCTGGTGAATGGGCTCTAGGGAATGCTTTCCTGGCAATGAACTCTGGAAACAGCATCTGGATAAAAGGAAAGTAATTATTTTCATAAAACGAGAAGGACAAGGATCTACTATGGAAAATTGGTCAAACCGGGAAATGACCTCCAGGAAAAGGATTCATTGAACAGGCGTCTGGGAAATAGCATCTGAAAAATATTTTCCGGAAAACAATCAACTTTAAAATCAAAATTAGTCATCCCAAAAATAGCTTCTGGAAACTGGATCCCGCGAAATGACCTCGGGAAAAGGCCCCCTAGAAAATGGTTTCGGGAAAGCATACACACTTAAATTTTTTCACAGATTACTGTAAAATTTTACCGAATTCTCATGAGCTGAACGTTCCGTAATTCGATTTTTACAGTAATTTTTATTACAGATAGTTGTAAATTTTCACCGAAATCCGTTAAATCTGATTACTCAACATTCAGCTGTTGAGAATTCTGTAAAATTTTACAGATTTCTGTAAAAAAATGTAAGTGTGTTCATTTTCCGAAAAAACGCGTGCAGAGATCCGCTTTTCCGCAAAATATTTTAAGACTAAACGCAATTTGGAAATCCAATATAGCGGCTTTTGTTAGCCATACCGTGAAAAAAAGTTGCCTGCCCCCTCCCTCCCTGCATTTTAATCCTGGCTACGCCCATGTCTAGATAATGTCTAGTTAGAATATGCGGTGATTGAGTATATTTATCACCCTACTCCCTACCCACTCATTAAGTTATTGTGCTGTAAACAACATTTAACCATATATGGGCTGGATTCGATCAGCTTATCATGTCGTTCGTTATTAAACACCACGAAAATAAAAATAAAAAATAAACTTACTCTAAACAGCCGCAAACTCTCGAGCGAAGTGGATATAATGATGATATATCAGAATTGTCATGGATCTAATTGCCGTTAATCATGGTTTTCTCGATATACCAACTTTACATCCTATAAGTTAAGAGAAAAGTGTGCGGAAGATGGTATGCACACTTTACTCCTTCAGAAATAGTTACTAGTTCAAACGAATTCTGAAGGGAGCAGTGTACAAAAAAAAATTCTCAGTACAATTCCGGAGAGATTATGAATAGTGTTTCATTTCAAATTAGAAAAATATAAGGGGAAAATCCTGGGGGGGCCTACAGAATTCTGGAGGGGGCCTGGCCCCCTAGGCACCCCCAGTAGTTACGCCAATGTACAGGACTCTGATACGTGTAATACATCATGATAATTGCGATTGTTGTTATGCACTCGAGGACGCCAAAACAGAACAACAATAAATGCTTGCCAATATGCATTTTTTTCATAGAATTTTGTATTCTGCTCAACAAACAAGAAACTATTCAGTTACTTCATTGATAAGAAAATCAATAGTTTGCATTATAAAACGCGACGCGAAACAAAACAAAACACTTGTTATTCCTACTACTTTAGAAATTTACCTTATGATCGACCATCTACGGGACTTTGTCCGACTGATTACAAAAATTTCCGTAAGCAGTTACGCAGTCATCAGAAGCGAAGAGATAGTTACAGAATTTTCAGCATTGTCATATTAAAATGACATGCGTGATGGGAGTATCGCCTTCATTCACGAGCGGTTCGACAGACAGACGCTTAAGCAAGCGCAAAATTAATCGATAACTTTGCGTAAATTTTCAAATCGCTTTCAAGCGCTAGCGTAGTCGAGGTGCCCATTGGTGTGGTGAAGTTGCGGGATCTGCTAATATGTCAAAATATCATGCCGACGTTCGCCACACACCACCCGATATTGACACGATTTATTGACGTGCTATGAGATACCGAGAAGCTGCAACAAAACTGACAGTTTTGCTAGATGCTAATTTCGTAGTGTCATTTGGCGTTTTCTTTTAAATTGACGGTTATGGAATCTTCCACACGCTGAGATTCAAGCTTGAATGGCTGTGGTTTGACGCTGCAGCTTTATTTAGCTTTATTAACTATCTTAGTCAGGTGACCGTACGCTGCACACCTTGTCCGCGAAACCTCTTGGAATTAATGAGTAGTAAGCCGAACCTGAGAACCAAGTTCGAGGGCGCTCTTGCAACTGAATACTTCCCGGGACAAACGAACAGTTACAAATCTTCTAGGACAGCCTACTGCGATTCACTTCCCAACAGATGATTAAATTTGATTAAAAGCTGAGTAAGTTTGTATTGTTGTAATACAAGCATCAAGCATTTCACCTGAATAAACTCTCTTCTTTCATAATTAATGTTTGTTGAGTTTTCATGCAGTAGCAAATATAATCCCATTTTCTTCTGTCATACATAGTCGTCCTGTTACAATATCATATCAATCTTCATTCCAGAAAAAAAAATCCACAAGCCTAGATTAGGACGTATCAAAATTAACTCTCCATTTCTCCTGGTTCTACGAATGTAGAATCTGCGTATTCATAATCCCGTAGAACGAGTAACATTGTGTGTTTCTTTCTTGATGCCCGCCGACACACGTCACTTCTAACGGGATTTATGCTTTGAAACGCGTGACCTACTTTTGATTCGAACGGATTGTTTCGCTGCGTTGAAAATGGGGAAAATAGTGTTAGTGAGAAATGGCACCCTTTGAAAATACTATCATTTATTAGGCTGTTTTATAACTATTCGATAATTCTGATCAATACATGATTAAGCTCTCATTGGAAGAAATTACGGCTTCGATATTTTATTTACACTATCGGTAGGATAAAACATATTACGTTTGGCATTATCTTCAAAACGAAAAAAAAAAATGAAACTGATGTTTAAGTATATGTCTGAAATAAAAAAAGATAGTTACTTCGAATCGCCAGTAAGGTTGAGGTTGTGCAAAACCTAGAAATTTAAAATTTAAAATCCTACATATCAAAGAGCTGTCAGGTAGATCTGATTCTATACATTTTGAGCTTAGTACAAAACAATGATCAGCTTTTCTCGGCGAAAAGCAAGACCGGTAAGCTGCGAGCTTTAAACGTCACAAATTCCTATAGCGCACATTTCCGATATGGTCGATGATTGTCAAAAAACCCAAACATGTGGCTCCTTGAAATTCGATTGATCCTAAATCAACACAGTCAGTCCTATTATGTTATCACGTTAACGGCATTTCCAGGAAGGGCCGATACTGGTGACGTGTTGGACGTACAACGACGGTTACGATTGACGGGACGGAGGCAAAACACCTACAAAGGAATGATAATTGAATTAGCCTAATTACAAAATAACATTTTCATTAACAACCTTTTTTATGCGTCGCTGAGCAAATGCCTCGGTCGGCGATTAAGGTTGTTGGTTTTTGGTTCCAGAAGAAATTAATCAATTATAGGTGAACCGTTATGGGATCGAAATAAGGTGATAACGAGAAACGGGCACGAATATTGAGTTCCAATTTTTGCACGGGGTTTGAAAAAAGTGTTACCCATGTTAAAGTTTACAGTGTGACGGGTGACACTGTGACGAGTGATGAAAGCTATTTAAATATTCTTATTTATACTGCTCAATTTCTTTTGTTGTTGTTTTTTAAGTAAAAGCCATTTTTTGTGATAGAAGTGTGAAAGAAAAATCCAAATGAGAATAACATAGGACATACAATGAAATGTATTGTTACAATACTACAGAAAATAATTGTCATTGAGATTATCGCTGGATGATTCGTTAATTCTACCATAAAAATACAGTACTTCTCAAAACTGTTAAAATCAACTTTTCTTTTTGAAAATTGTCCAAAAACGGTTGGTAAACACGTTAATTTATTTTTATTCCTTTGTTGATTATTCTTTCTTTTGTGAAATATTTCATTGATATTTTTCGGATTGCATCCAAGTTTTGATACAAGATCGATAAAGTAGAATAATAATGAAATAAATGTTTGTTTGTGAAAGACTTTGTTGTTATTTCATTACAGACAAGTTCTCACGCAAGAAGAGCCTCGATGCAAGTAGCTTTCTTAGCTTCGTCACTCCCAACGACCAATATACATATAAATATACATATGCTTTCACGCACAATCCCATCCAACGTCCAACTCCAGATGTCTATGAAGGTAGCATGAGTTCTCGGCATCTTCTTAAGTAGACATCTGATCAACACTTCCCTCCCATCCCTTGCTGATCATAAGGATCTGGCCAGGTGTTGTGCAATGAGATCGATGGATGAAGAGCCTGTCACACCCAATGCAGCTCTTCTGGCGCTTCCATCGTCTCTGCAACAGCCAACCCAGGATTATGTATGGTCAGAACATGCTATGCTATGCCATTTCATTACAGAGTAGTTATGGACCTGTTTGTCTAGTTCTAGGTTTTTGTATTGTTATCCTTCTTCTTTGAAAATCCTAAAAAAAATTAATAAAAGGAAATTGAACTGAAACAATCAAAGCTGATATCGTTCTAACATAAGAAATGTACCATGGACCACTAAATACTCTAACAGGTAGTCGATGGGAAGTGTTGCATAATGTAGTACTTTTTGCAACTCGAGAGTGTTGCATAAAGTAGCACTTGACATTGATTGTTTAGAGACAAAGTAGGCCATTATTCTTCACGTCTGAGTGGTGAATATTAGTCCACTGTGATAAGCTGTTGTAAAAAAATGATTTTGCAAATAATGTACAAGAATCCCTTTTGCAAAACATAGGGGCAAAATGGCCCAATATACGGGAATTAATATTCCCCTTTAACAATATGGCTATTGAAATTTTGCGTAGACATAGTTTAATGCGTATTGTTTACACTATGTGAGTTGATTTCATCAGGTGCGCAAAAGTTTTCAGAATGGCGAAGAAAGAACAGTGCCTATGCGAAAAAGTTTTAAACGAGAACTCTACTTTAAAAATAAGGATTTGTCGCATCGTGCCATCGGAAAAAAGTTGGGAATCACGAATTCCACGGTATCTGCTATCATAAAATGGATCGAAGAACGTCTGACTGATCGGAAGCGAAGATCCGAAAACAAACGCGTGGTTGGGGCCTTTAAACGGAAACCGAACGCCTCAGTTCGAGATGTGGCTAAAAAGATGCATGTGAGCAAAAATTTCGTGCAGAACCCCAAAACTCGGGCTGGACTACGTAAGCTTAAGGCTCAGAAGTTCCCAAACCGTGACTACAAACAAAATAAGGTTGCAAAAAGCGTTGTTAGTTGTACGACCCGAGGTTAATGAAACCACACTACTGTTTAATGGATGACGAGACATATGTGAAGGCGAATTTCAACCAGATTCCAGGAAACCTGTATGTGACTACCAAGGATAAGTGTGACGTTCCAGAGAATCTCCGAACACCGGAGATGTCGAAGTGCTAAAAGAAATTCTTAATTTGGCAAGCGATTTGGACTTGCAGAAATCGGAGTACACCTTTCGTTACCGCAAGCACGATGAATGGACAGGCGTATTTGGAAGAGTGTCTGCCAAAGCGGCTTCTCCTTCCTCTGAAGGCTTACGACGGTCTGAAGATCTTCTTCGATTCTGAAATTTCCAACTTCCAGCTTGTACGTAGATTTACCTGATTTAGAGACGAATCAGTGCACATAACATCCAACGCGCATCGTGGAAAGCACTTTGGAAGCCCCCGGTTCCTCTGCCCCAGTCGCGCCAATTCCAGCCACCGCTCAGCATCAGGAGTGTATCGAAAATAAGTTATCACCAAACTTTCTTAGTGTAAAGGTAGTGTAAAAAATGGTTGACTTCAAACCACAGGAGCATATTGCTTGCCATACCAGTAGCTTTCGACCGAATTTCTCCACTTGAATCGACCTGTCCGCATCGCTCACATCCTCCCCAACGGCGGCAGTAAAGTATTGTGGACCTGGAAGGGTTTTTGAGTCCTCCTTTACATAGGTCTCATCGTCCATCAAAAAGCATGCATCTGGACGCTGCAAAAGACGCGAATACAATTTCCGGGCCCTTGTTGCTGCTCGCTTCTTCTGTTCTGCACTTTGTTTCGAGATTTTCTGCTTCTTGTAGGTCTTCAGGTGGTTTCGCCTCTTGATACGCTGGATCATTCCGACACTCGTTCCTGCTTTTTTGTCCAAATCACGCATTGACATTGATTTGTTCTTCATGATTAGAGATACCACTTTGTGCTCCAGTTTCGGGTTGGAAGAACCGGGTTTTCTGCCTCTTCCTGGTAGCTCATCCAAAGAATAGTGTTCCCCAAACTTATTAATGATGGTTTTAACACTCGAATTATGAATTCCAAACCGCTTCGCCAATTTTCGCATAGTAATACCCTTCTCACTTAGCCATGTGTCCAGAACCTTAATTTTCACTTCCTTTTCAATACGCGACATTTTGAAAACGCAGAATTTGAACCGCACAAACAAGTAAACAAAAGAAAGCTGACAGTCAAACGCACAGCATGCAGTGTTCAGAGTATAAAAAACCATCATAAATACATGCGTACAACGCAAATGTATGTGGATAGCTTATATTCGATACACTCCTTAGTCGTCTCGGACCTGAGGCCAGATGCACACCGCGTGTCTTCCAATCTGCTCTAGCGGCTTAGTACATTCACGATTTATCTTCTCCTTTGCCTGGTATTGCCTCACATTCACATTCTGTTATCGGTACTTTGGCTGCCTCACGCTCAAACATCAATGCTCCAATCGCCATCACGAGATCGTCAGAGCTACGGCATCATCGTCCTCACGGAGCCCTGGCTGAATTCACACACACTCTCTTAACAGGTATTCGTCAAAGATTACGAGGTATTTCGATGTGACAGGAATGCCGATAATATTCGTAAAGCGACAGGTGGGGGCGTACTAGTAGCTAGAAGTACAAAATTTAAAGCAAAGGCTCTTGAAAACCCTTTTGGGACTTGTTTGGAACAAAATGAGCGATCGTACATTATTCCTTTGTGGACTGTACCCGCATACGCGAGCGTCACCTAATTGCAACCCATTGCCAATCGGTTTTCCAAATTTTGGAAAATGCCAGAGCAAAGAACGACGAAGTTATGGTGATAGGTGACCTCAATCTGACTGGGATTTCATGGAAATTATCTGACAGTGGGTTTCTATTTCCCGATGCCAATCATTCTTTCAGGCATTCCAATGCTTCGTTCCCTTTGGACAATTACAGCTCAGCCACTCTCTCTCAAATCAACCATGTCACCAACCAGAACACGCGCAGCTTAGAACTCTGTTTTGTGAGCGCCCAGAACATCGCTCCACTCTTATGCTAAGCTTTCTTTCCTCTAGTGAAAATAACTCTTCATCATCCGCCTCTGTTGGTTACGTTACGCTCAAAGGTGGAACATGATTTTGAAATTCCACCTACCAGTTTCCTACTATTCGTTCGTGCCAATCATTGCAATACCGCTGAGTGACTCTCGCTTTTCGATTGGGCTAACATTTTGGATACAGTCAATGTCGAGTCAGCCGCTCGAACATTTTCCATCGTTCTGGCATATGTCCTAGACAGACACGTTTCTAAGAAAATCCATCGTCATACGTCTCGTCCACCTTGCGAACTTCGTCGCATAAAATCTGGCAAGAGAGCTGCCCTCCGAAAATTCACAAAGCACCGTACACTATTTCTTAGTCGTCACTATGTTAGGAAGCATCACGAATACAAACGAGTCGCGAAACGTTACTTTCTCCAGTATCGGCGTGGAATACAGAGGAAGCTCAAGTCACGTCCTAAACAATTCTGGAAATTTTGTAAACGAACAACGCCACGAAATTGGCCTTCCATCGTCTATGTCGCTCCACGGCAACAAGGCTTCCTCCCGCAGGCTATTTGCCAGCTATTTTTCCGAGAAATTCTCTAGCGTTTTCACCGAGGAGACGTTAAGCGATGACCACATTAGACTTGCGGCCAGCTACGTTCCACTTGCCAGTCAAACCTTGGGCTTGTAATTATGGAACCGTTGCTTGCTCACTGCAACCCATATATTAGTACTGACCAGCACGAATCCATGGTTGATCGCTTCACTGCCACTTACCTGCTGTGCAGTTCTTCCTACATTACTGACAGTATGGCGAAACGTGCCCAAACGGAAGTCATTTACACCGACTTGTCTGCAGCCTTCGATAAATTGAATCACCGCATAGTTATTGCCAAGCTAGACAGGCTTGGAATCAACGGATGCCTGCTGTAATGATTACAATCGTACCTCACTGACCGTCATCTAGCTAGTCATAGGAGATTGTCAGTCTCACATGTTCAAAGCCACGTCTGGCCGCAGGGACCGTGGATTTGGGAACCGTGGACATCAATTTGGCTTTTGAAGGACCATAACTATCATACGCAGATGACCTGAAACTCTATCTTGGAGTGCACTAACTCGATGACTGTCGCTTTCTCCAACGTCAGTTGAATGCTTTTGCTGACTGGTGCAATTTGAATCGCATGGATGTCAACCCGGCCAAATGCACGGTTATCTCATTTTCCCACAAGAAACAGACTGTTTTATTCAAGTTTGTTGCCCACCAAAATTTAGCGCGTCAGTCAAGTCAAGGACCTAGGGGTTATTCTGGACACCCACCTCACCTTTAAGCAGCATATCTCATATCATATCTCGATGTACGCAAAACCTCCTGCGTTCTGTGGCTCATCTTCCGGATTGCTTAAGACTTCACGGACATCTACTGCCTCAAATCGTTGTACTGCTCCTTGAGTCGTTCTTTATTAGAATACTACTCGGTTGTGTGGATTCCCCATAACAACAACGGTGTCGTTAGAGTAGAGCCTGTTCGACGACGGTTTTTGAGATTTGCACTACGTAAACTACCGTGGACGGATTCCTATCGTTGGCCAAGCTACAAAAGCCGTTGCCATCTGATTAACCTGGAGTCCCTCGTCGTGCGGGTGGCCATCTGCAGGCGACGTGGGATGATTATTGTCTCGTTGTTATCAAGGGCGGTATTTTTCGTCAACTCATAGGCTTCAGGAGCCTCGCATGGCGAGGTTGAGGGGAGCATCAGCCCCAACAGCCAATTGCACCAACGCCTTTCTGGAAAACGACTGCTCGCCAGTGTACCTTCGAGAGCGGCTTTCTTCCGTCAAATGCGTTCCTACAGTAGATCTTGCTCTGCACAGCTCCACGACTGCCGAAAAACTAAATCAATATGCGAAGGTTTACCCGTTATATATCTACTTAAATAAGAAGTCTGTGCTAGGATTATACTGTGCATTTGGTAAATTTACTCTGAAAAATCGTCAATATAAAAGATCACCTTGTATTTACGTTATTTTCAATAGCCAAATGTTGAAAATCAAACAATTTTAATATTAAAACTAATGCGTAGAAATATTCCAGATATATTGGTGAAATGAATTTGTCATTAACGTGCATGACGTCATGAAATGAATTTGTTATTAACGTTCAAAACCTAAGTACTTCAAATTCTCGTACTCGCAAAGTGTACCCGTGTATTGAAAAAAAAAGACGTAGTCCTTCGTCAATTTTTTTTTCGTTCCCAAGGAGATTTCTTTTACTACCTAACCTAGTACTTGTGTTTATTTTCTGTTTCAAACTGTAAGGTTTAAAAACTTCAAATTATTTCTCAAAAGATGATTTTAAATTTCTTTTGGACTGAAGAGATTTTTAGTTTGCCCGTTTTGAGTAAGTCAATAGTCAACAAAACACTATTTTCGCCAGGTTGATTCCCTGCGGTGGTGAGCTTCATCTCTTTCTCGAAACGTTTTACTTAAGTCTCACTAAGCATAGTTCTCCTTAGTTGCCGGGTGACTGGGGGCAATGAGGTACAACATCAAACAAGAATGAAACAAATCTTATTAGGTAGGCAAATATTTTTTCAACTCTCGTCATTTCTCGGGCTGAGAGTTGCTGATGGCAGCTTTTGCCATTTTCCACGTGCGTGCGCTTTTCCATGTATTCCAGGCGAAGACGAAAAAACAACACAAACCTCAAGCAAACAGGAAATACGAGAGACATCATTCGAGAAGGTTGTAACTGTGCCTCCATCATCATCGTCGTCGTCGTCGTCTTCGTCGTCGGTGTCCGGACCAGAATACTTTTGCTGTGTAGGTTTGTAAGCGGTTATGAAACTCTGCAACGCGCTGGAAGGAGCAAAAAATACTTACTGAATAAATTATCAATTTGAGAAGGAAAATTATATACGAAGCTCCAAGCGCTATGATTGTGTTGAGTTCCATCGAAATTATAGAATAATATCATTTATTAAAGAAAAACACAGGAGAAAGACATTAAGTATATATGGAAAATTTTGTTGACTTGCAAAGCTCTAAAACATGATGCTGAGGTAATGTATTTAAAAGACCAAATATTTTTGGGCTATGGAAGAAGAAAAGATATGTACTTATTTAAGGTGTGCATCGCTAAGTGATTCTTGGAAACGTAAGATTGTATAATTGGAATAGCTTTGCGGATAAGATTCTTTTGGTTTGTGAGTGGCAGATTTTCTCTAAATAGCACTTCATTCTGATGAGTCTATATATAAACAACTGGAATGCGGGGTTTTCGGCATAAAAGATAATATTTTACGATATTTGTGTAAGTGAAAATAACAAGAACGCTCTAAACCAAAGAAAACCCTACTTGCTTTGCATTTGAGGTTCGTGGGGTGAAACTAATCAACTGACTACACAATTAAAATTGATTAAACGTGTTTTTCAAAATTTAGATTAGATGCAAACTATAACCATAATTTGACTTGGAAGTGTCTCAATTATGATTTGCGATGTTTTATGCGGTGGAAAGTATATTTTCCTAGGGTAGGGAACGGCTTAAGCACCCCAAAGACGGGGTAAACGTTAACCTACAACGCTCATTTTTTGCAGTATGGTGCTTCACCACATGAAGCACCATACTAAAAAAAATGAGCATTGTAGGTTAACGCTTACCCCGTGCTTGGAATAGGGTCTTGGGGTGCTTAAGCCGTTCCCTTCCCTATGTAAAATCGAAGCGGTTAAGTTACCCTTCACCGAACAATCAACAGAAAATTACATAACTTTAGGCGAATGTCTGATATGAAAATTTGTATGAATTTTGAAGGTAATAAAGAGTTCGATTAGACGGATTTTCTTGATTATTAACCATTCTTATTTCCGGCGCCGGTGGTGTAGTGGTAAGCATGACTGCTACTTGGAATCCCTGTGGGTCTGGGCTCACTCGCAGTCGAGGTCGGTGGTTTTTCTGAGGCGAAAATATCTGGTCACGTCTTACAGGGTGCGGCAGAAAATAATGCGTAAATTTGTTCTATTTCTTTCAAATCCCATTTTCAACTAATTCAAGCAATAATATCAACATTTTCGAGTGCAGTTATGTTTATAAAGTCCTTTAAACAAATTTCTTCAACGTGTTCTCCATTTTTATTAATAACATCCTCGAGCCGACGCCGGAAGCCAGAGCATGCGAATAATCCAACGGATTAAGATCTGGACAGCTATGGGGCCACAAATCCTTCGGCCAAAACTTCATGTTATCGTTCAACCATTGTTGGGTTCGATCGGACGTGTGACACCGTGCTCCACCCTGCTGTAGGACAACGTTTTGGTCCTTGGAGAAGTTGGCCTTCACCCAGGGAAGCACTTGGTCCTTTAAAATACCGATATACACTTCGGTATTGCTTTTAACTCCAGCATCAATGAACACAGGCGGCATTTTCAAACCGTTGGACGCCACCAAGCCAAATATCATGACACCAGCCGGATGTTTGGTTTGAAATTTGAATTTTACTTTTTCCAGAACGTTCTCCATTTTTTGCGGTGAAATTAACCGGTTCGTGTGGCTGTTGGCTACTGCAGTGATGCTGAAAAGCTTTTCGTCGGAGAACAGGATTATCATTTTTTCCTTCCTCAACAAGGAAAGCAATCTCTTGGAACGAGTCACTCGTAGTTCCTTGACCCGGTCCGTTATCAAGTGGCGTTCAACTCTGGCTCTGGAAGATGCATGCAGGTCTTCTTTGATGATTCTCCGCATGGATTTCTCCGAAATATTGGCTTCCTCTGCAAGTTTTCTTATGGAACGCACCGGGTTGCGAGCAATTTTCGCACGGACCGATTTTATCACGTTCGGCGTGCGTCCCGGCTTCCGCTGCTTAGGACCATTCTGCAGGGACTTTTCTATGCGGCAAACTGTTGCCAAATGGCACCCTACCACCTTGGCAATCTCTTTCGGCTTCTTCTGGGCGAGCAACAAACTTCTTTCGCGAACATTTTGACGAATTTTCTAAAAAAACAAATAGAATGTTTGGATGCAGCACACAAAACAAATGTATTTTCGACAGAAATTAGTCACTAGCTACACGAATTGACCCAATAATCAAGTTTGAACATTTTCGCATTATTTTCTGCCGCACCCTGTACAGGTTCAAACTTTGGGATATCGCGTCGTTCTGATTGCTAAAACTAAACAAATTCAGCCAGGTGAATGTAATTTGGAACTGTACGGATCTCGGACCTACACCGTAAGTGCACAAAGTTGATTTGAAATAGTCATTTTTATAAGTTATGGTTAGTGGTTCAACCTCTTATGGATCAGTCGTAGTTTATTTATGGACCGTATGCAAATATTTCAGGGCCCAGTACATATCCTTCACTGTGGATAATTTTTGTAAGTTTAAGGAAGGTTATTGAACTTTTTATAGTAATTTTTTATAGTCATATTCCTTCAGCGGTGGAATTCCCCTTCCGCCATTACGGATTGATCTATTTCTGGTGTGAATATTGTCTAACTAATTTAAGGGGAAGAATATTGATGGATTCCGACAGATTGAACATTTTCGGCAACCGCTATTTGTATTAGCTAGTTATCACTAGCTATCACTCTTAGGACCTTCCGTCCTGTAACTTCACCTTTACTTACCGACTGTAGTAGATGTACGATTTTAACAGTCTCGAGTGTAGCATTTATCTGCAATCATGCAATGCGTTAGTAGCAAAACACGGCTAGCAAAGCTCCGGAAAGTTGAAACCTTTCATCTTCAAATTCAAACGCACAAACTACATCCAAGTGGGAGCCTTCACAACCTACAACTAGCCAAGCAAAAGCTTTCCTTCAATGGACTGCATTCATAGAGTATAGATTTGCTTCTGCACATGTGCCCAATTTCGATCTATCGAACAGTGAATGTTATTCGTTTCTCAGTTTTTAAAACTTAATAATAGGGGGTGACCCCAGCGTAGTGGTTAGCATCCATAACTTTCACGCTAAATTCACGAGTTTGAAAATTTTGAAAAAAAGAGAAAATAATACAAGAAGAAGCGAATAATTTGGAAATTTTTTTGTCTACTATTAACTTTTGATAAATAAACAAGTTTGTGCATAGTCAATAGTTGATTCTTGTACTCTTTGATGGAAATTAAACAATTAAGTTGAGTCACATCAATGTACATTCTATCTATTTTATGGCGTATTTTGTTATTAATTGCTATTTTGCACTAAACATAAGGCACACTTTAATGAAATTCTGTGTGGAATTACAGGTTTACCTTCACTTTAAGAAATAAATAAAATAAATTTAATGTTCTTTTAAAAAAAAACTCAGTTCTGATCGATAAACCAATTGACTTTAGCATTGATATATCGTGTTGGAATAATCTATGCTGTGTAAAAATCTAATCGAGACATAAAAGTTTAAACAATGTAATTAACCGGGCTAAAATTGTTTTTAAACCCTACCCATAAAGGTAGCATACAGATGCACGAACAACCGTTTGTGGCGGCGTGCACTTTCAAAAAGGATTGAACTGGGCCCCGATGTTTCATGTGCTGTTCGACTGAAACAATTTACTTTGAAAACAAGTGGAGAGGAATTGTTTTGCAACAGACATCCTGATAATCTAATTGTTATGCTCTGTTCGTGAGATGGGTTAAGAAATTGTACGAGTTTGGTTGTGAAGAAGGATGACCGTTTGATGTTCGATATGATTTCTTAGAAGCCTGTACTCAGCTGATGATAAAATGTGAAGCGAATAAGTGTTTTGAAGTATTTTGGAACCTTTTTTTATGCATAGGGAAGCGGAACCTATTCTCACCATAGGACATATATTCATCACATTCTGCAGCCATCCAACTTCAAACGTTAATAGATGTTTAATTTCTCCAATAAATGGACGCAGTAACCAAGAATAAAGGGTGATACGGTCAAAATTTGGTCAAGGGAAAACGCGTGTAAATCGGTGAAATCGTTTATTTATAAAGTCAAATTAAATTTCTTTTTCAAGTTCAATTAGTATAAAATTCAGGAAAAATATTCAGTTAGACTTCCGCTTTTCCAAATCCGAATTGCCGGGCCTTACGCTTGACCCCTGCCATCAGATTTTGTACAGCCACCTTGTCCACCTTCTTCGCCGCAGAAAGCCAGTTTGCCTTGAACTGCTGCTCGTCCTTAGCAGTTTTTTTGGTCTTCTTTAGGTTCCGCTTGACAATAGCCCAATATTTCTCAATTGGGCGGGGCTCTGGCGTGTTGGGAGGGTTCTTGTCCTTGGGAACCACCTGCACGTTGTTGGCGGCGTACCACTCCATGGCCTTTTTACCGTAATGGCAAGATGCCAAATCCAGCCAAAACAGTACGGAACAACCGTGTTTCTTCAGGAAAGGCAGCAGACGTTTATTCAAACACTCTTTCACGTAAATTTCTTGGTTGACAGTCCCGGAAGCTATGAAAATGCTGCTTTTTAAGCCACAGGTACAGTCGAAAGTCCGGCTCGTTTTTTGGCTCGATGCACGGTTGTAGACGATACACCCAGCTTATTTGCGGCATCTCGGAGAGATAGGTTAGGGTTTCGCTTGAAACTATCGGCAACTCTCTTTGTCGTCTCAGCGGCTTCCGGTTTTCGATTTCCCCCCGATCCAGACTTTCTGGCTGTCGACAAACGTTCCCCAAACACTTTAATTACATTTGTAACGGTTGATTTGGCAACTTTTAGCGATTTTGCCAACTTTGCGAGTAGCTCGGATTTTCGCGATGCGCGAGCAAAATTTTGATACGCTGCTCTTCTTGCTTGGACGGCATTTTGACAACTGAAGAGTGAATTCCAAAATCAAAACAGGAGCAACATTCTACACACACACACCTTCAAAATGAGGGGTGTTCAGGTTTTTTAAATGCAAAATTGAAAGAAATACGTCAAGTTGATATTGACCAAATTTTGACCGTATCGCCCTTTATATAATCCTGGCAAATAAAATTAGGTCTTGAATGTAAGTAAAAGCTACAAAAACGTTTCGGAGACTTAAATTTCGTAAAAATAATGAGCAGGGAGATTTTCAACACAATTTCTTACCTTTGTACTACAAATTCGTCGTATTGATCTAACCGTACTAGGAAATATTGTCGAGCCAGATTCCAAGTTTTCTCTTTAATTGCACTATATCCTCACACATTTTCGTTTCGTAATTTTTTATTACACTAGCCACACAAGAATCCACGAATACGTGGTAAAATACTAGAAAACTATGGGATTAATTTTCACAATAATCTAAATACGCTTGCACCTATTCTGAACCGTGTTAACAATCGACGTAATCGCTTGATGTTGCACTGCTCGCATACTGTATAGCATACACATCAACGCTAGTGTGCGTTTTCAATCATTCATAGAGCATTCTACGCCCAACGTTATGGTGAGTCTTGTTGTCAATATTCACATTGAAGAATAACAAACAAACCCTTTCAATTTGTCTTGGTTATATGCATGCTACCCAACACACGTGAAGTGCTGTCACATGATCTTTTTCATTTTTGGATGTAGTAGTCAATAGCATTAACTTGTTTGTATTTTTTTCTTGATTAAAATCAGTACAATTAACATATGTACACAGATGGGGTTAATGTTTTTCGTGATACTATTAATATAGGCAGGTAGAAACGGCTTACATTCAAGACTCTATTCCAACATCGGGTAAACGTTAACCTATAACGCTCATTTTTGCAATATGGTGCTCCATGTAGTGAAGCACTATACTGCAAAAAATGAGCGTTGTAGGCTAACGTGTACCCCGTGCTTGGAATAGGGTCTTGGAGTGCTTAAGCCGTTACCTACCCTACATAGCAGTTTCAACTTGTCCGTATTAAATTGGAAGAAAATGATCAGAATCGAATGTTTTGTGTGTTGCTAAACGTTTAACGGTAAGTGGACGAATAAATTGTGAATAACTTGTGTACTCAGTGTTCGGTATTCAGTGCATATTCACCGATTTCCACTCGAGGTCTGCTTATTGAGTTCAAGATAGGTTCCGCTTCCCTATGTGTATTCCAACTCATGAGTTGAGGATTATTTCAGGCTAAACTTTTATCCAATTGCATCAAAGTATCTCTCGACTTCCTTATATTTGAAAATCATTCGATGGTAATCAAAAATAACAATTACAATCCGTAAATCTCGCTTCCTTTCCAGTTTTGAGACGAATGACCAAAAGGTTCAGCAGAAGACTTTTGTCATATCCTATTCAAGTTTCAACAAACAGCAACATAGGGATTCCACTTCGTTCAGCGAAAGAAGAAAGTTCGTTCGATCCAGCGCTCCGTTATCTTGGAAGATTTATTCGAGTGCGATCCTTGTAAACTGTCAGTTTTTTCTCAAACTATATTCACTTCAGTGAATAGAGTGAAAGTGAGTTTTTTCCTAAGAAGGCAGTGTGGTTTTCCAGTGAAATTAGCAAATCAAGCAGTGCTAGCTGGCGAATTATCATCCCGCTTTTTTTCGCCTCATCTCCGCGCGGTGACGCTAACCAGCGATACACCACTACATCGCCAACGGTCATCCGCCAACGAGTGCACCCGAAGGCAATCGCATCAGCGCACCGCTCCCCGCATAGAAGTGCGACGTTCGCGCATACGGTGCGTCAGCAGCAGTAGCAGCAGCAGCAGCAACAGATCAGTAATATTAGTTAAGTTTTTTTTTCCTGTCCCTCAGTCCACTAGAGTTTAGCTTTAGTTTGTGTGTTCCTTGTTTGTGTCTGTGTGTGATTTAAATTGTTGTGGGGCGTTCAACGCTCCCACGAGTAAGGCAAATCGTGCATGTTGAAGAGGTTTCTTCGACATGGACGGTCTGTCTGAAAAAGTACTTTTGCCACCCGATGATGGGGAGGCACAGAAAATATTCAGACCGCGATCGTATCCAATGAACTCGGTCGGTCCATGGGTTGTCTACTTTCAGCCCAAAATGAAACCTTTGAACGTGTACCAAATCACTACTGATCTGACGAAGCGATTTTCAGCCGTGACAGAGATCACGAAAGTAAAATTTAATAAACTCCGTGTTGTCGTCTCTAACCTGAAGCAGGCTAATGAGATTGCTGCTTCCCAGAATTTTACACACGAATATCGAGTTTATATTCTAGCTCGTGATGTGGAGATTGTAGGAGTGGTCACAGAGGCGAGTCTCCCAAGGAACATAGCTGGTTTTATCATGGTTTTATAGCATTCTTGAAGTCTAATTCATGCTCTTCAGAACCCTTATAAAACTAAAACTGTTACTTGGGCTGTGCCCTGAAATTTTGAAGAAGTGGGCGGTTGGCCGATTCAAGAACCCTCTGCTGTGTGAAAATTAGTGAAAATATCGCACTGCGAGGGTAAGAAAAAAGTTACCCCCACAGACTCGTTTCGGGTAACCTTTTCTGGCTCTGCCCTCCCTAACTTTTTAGAACTGGACAAACTTCGGCTACCTGTGTGGTTGTTTGTACCCCGGGTAATGATTTGTCAAAACTGCCAGCAGATAGGGCATACGGCCTCCCATTGTGGCAATAAGGCGCGCTGCTCCACTTGCGTGGAGAAACATGAGGCTGGTCCCTGTGCAGATAATACACTTAAATGCGTTTTCTGCAAGGGAACTCCTCCTCATGCTCTCTCGTCGTGCCCGGCGTATAAACAACGCGGGGAAAAATTGGAACGTTCTCTGAAACAACGTTCAAGGCAATCTTTTGCAGAAATGCTTAAGAAAGCTTCGCCACCCGATACCAATACAAATCCTTTCGCTCCTCTTTCAGATGACGAGTCTGATTCAGATTTGCTCGAAGAGGGGACATCCTTTAGTTTTCCGGGAGGTGCTCCACGGAAGCGAAGACGCATCCGAGCAGGGAAAGTAGCTGAACAGAAGCCCCAAATCAACATGCTCAATCCAAAGAGCAGTGTAAAGAAGGATAATCCAAATCCTCCTGGTTTTCGTAGTGCCAACTACACACAGGATTTCCCATCTCTCCCGGGGACATCTAAGTCCCCTGATGCCCCGATTTAAAGAACAGAAGCCCCCCCCTTCATCTGGGCTGTTCTCGTTCGATGATATTGTGGAAGGTATTTTCAAGTACCTCGAAATGTCTGACCCTCTTAAAAGCATTGTTATGGCAATGCTTCTCACTGTGAAAACTTTTTTCAAGAAATTAACATTAAAGTGGCCCCTCCTTGCAGCTATCATTTCCTTCGATGGATAATTTGCCAAAAGAGGTCGGGGATTTGATCACTGTTCTACAGTAAAATTGTCGAAGTCTTGTTCCTAAATTGGAATCATTTAAATTTTTAGCTCACAATATCGGTTGTGATGCATTTGCTCTTTGTGAAACATGGCTTTCGCCCGAAATCGATCTTCCGATTCATGATTTCAATATTGTTCGGCTTGATCGTGAGGATTCACGTGGAAGTGGAGTACTTTTGGGGATCAAAAAGTGCTACTCCTTCTATAGGGTGAATTTTCCTCCAATTCCAGGTATTGAAGTTGTCGCATGTCAGGCTGTTATTAAAAATAAAAGCCTTTGCATTGCTTCTGTGTATATTCCTCCTAGAGCCTCAATTAACCGAAAACAACTTTCAGATATTTGTTCGGTCCTTCCTTCTCCACGGTTGATCATGGGAGATTTTAACTCTCACGGTACAGGCTGGGGTGAAGTGTACGATGACAACCGATCTTCCCTGATATATGACCTCTGTGACAACTTCAATATGACAGTTCTCAACAATGGAGAAGTAACACGCTTGGCTGGTCCATCCTCGATTGGCAGTATATTGGACCTCACACTTTGCTCGAATTCATTATCGTTGGACTGCACGTGGAATGTGATCCAGGACCCCCACGGTAGTGATCATTTGCCTATTAAAATTTCGGTTGCCACTGGGTTCAATCCGCCGGAATCCATCAACGTCACGTATAATCTAACTCGTAATATCGATTGGACAAAGTTCAAGACAGCAATAGATAAAGCCGTAACGATGGTAGAAGGGCTTACACTGCTGGAGGAATATAACTTCCTCTCCAACCTGATTTTGGAAAGCGCGCTTCAAGCTCAAACTCGACTAGTTCCAAGAACGCCATTTCGCAGGAAACATTCTTCTCCATGGTGGGATCAGCAATGCACCGAGGTTTACCGTACCCGTAGTCCAACGTGTTTAAAGTTTTCCGTAGACGTGGAACACCTGAGCACTTCGAAGTATACACGGCTCTCGAACGCGAATTTAAGAGCCTCATCAAGGCCAAGAAACGCGGTTACTGGCGACAATTCGTGGACGGGTTATCGCGCAGACGTCGATGGTACTGCTAACCAGGGCTCGTAGCGGACTTATGGGAAATAATAGTGACTTTAGTGACTAAAATCTTAGAAATAGTGACCAAATAGTGACCCAATAGTGACTAAATAGTGACCATAAAAAAGACTTCCGAATATTAAAATGGACAACTAAAATGAACTTTATTTGGTCGACAGACATAGGCTGTGGTCCCCTTTGGCCGTCCAGTTCGACCACATACTGAATGGGGACCATCGGTATGTTGTTCTGCTGTTGTCAGCTTTCTTCACTGAAAAAGCTGGTAATTAGGCGACCCTTCTTTTTCGCTACAATATCTTCTGCATGATCCGCGGCCCTTTTCTGTGGCCTGTTGCTTGCGCACTGTAGAAACGCCGCCAGCATTGCCTGAGCTAACACGACCTCCTGCATGTCACGTTTCTCAATCCTTTTTGAGGCGGCAGTTGGCTTCTGCAAACAATCTGTAAAAAATATTTTTTTTATTTAGATTCACAATTTTAAGTTTACTCTTGGTTGTTGTAAGCATACCTATCAGCAGTTTGCTTTTCTTTCCTCTTCTTTCCGTAGTTCCTTCAGTTCCTCCTCTTTTTCTCAATAGATACTTTCGGAGTTATTCATCTGCTTTAATGTTTGTTTCTCTAAATATTCGCTCTTTGCTCCTTCAATTTCTCTCCGCTTCAGCTGCTTTCTTCGCCCTCTCATCACTCCAAATACCTTATGATTTTTGCGTAAAGCTTTAGCGCCATCATGAGCAGTTCTTTTGAAAATTGAACCAGATGTGGTTGTTTTCAAACGTTCGCATTGCGGATTGACCGTCATGAACGCATTCAATGTCCTTTCAGACATTGAAGCCCGATTTTCCGTAAGGATCCTGCGGATGCCAGAAACCTCGCTCAACATCGGCGTTGCCAGGAAACTGCCAAAGCCACTTTGACTACCTTGAACCAATGGATGTTCTGTACACCACCGGCTGTTTTTAAAACAAAAATGTGTTCCAGTAGTCATCAATTCTGCCGATATCGCTTTCTCCCTTACCACCTCGAGCTTCAGAAGAGTTCCATTCGTCGACGAGTAAAATCGTAGTTAATTTCTACCGGCAAGGAATTGGCCACTTGCAAGATATATTTCAAACTTCGGTTGACGTCGAATTGCTGATGGATTGAGGCATTTGGCAGTATTTGATGAACATATTCTGTAAACCAGACTTTTTGATAACGTGCTTACCAGCAGCAACATAATGTTTTTCTGACCTTGTTCAAGAAGCTGAGTTTGTCAATATCCTTCATTGTTTTTCAGCTCGGTCATTATCATCTCCAACAACAACATTTTCGAAAGGCAGCAGGTTCTCAATATTATCAAAATATCCGCTGGAAGTGATGTATTGGCAGGCCATACATCTGACTTACAGGTTCTGCTTTAACGATGGTACGTACTAACCGTTCGAGCTCAGAATACAATAGATGGATAAGTGGTTCTTCTCTCTGGAAGAAACCTACAAATAGATTCGTTGTAGTATAAGTTTTCGGAACTATAGTTTTAAAGGTAAAATATAATTGTATCGAACAAACGTAAAAGGTACTATAGTAATTATATCAAATCACTGAAATCATTTTGAATCTTTGAGACTAATATAACCCTACTTCAATGATTTTATTACTTATCAATATTTTCTCATCATATTGTTTTAGAGTACCATATTTTTAAGGATCTATAGTATATAATAACAATGCACCTAAATTCTTTTGCACGATTTACCGCGCGAATGGATGCAAAAAAATTCTAGGTGCATTGTTATTATATATAGTTAAAATACTCTAAAAACAATATGATGAAAAATATTGTTAGTAATAAAATGATGAGATTATATTGGTCTCGAATTCAGGCGATTTCAGTGATTTGATGAATACTATACATGCAACACGTTTGGTGTCTGATATAACGCTAAAATCCATGGTTCGAAAACCCTGCTGGCGAACCGCTTGTCATCTATTGTATTCTGGTTTACTAATTTTGAATCTTTGAGACTAATATAACCCTACTTCAATGATTTTATTACTTATCAATATTTTTTTCTCATCATATTGTTTTAGAGTACCATATTTTTAAGGATCTATAGTATATAATAACAATGCACCTAGAATTCTTTTGATTTACCACGCGAATGGATGCATCGATTTGAGCCGACTTTGCGAATAAATCGAAAAACGTTTATTCGCATAGAAAATCCTTGCTGTCATCGTACATTTCATAACAAAATCAGTTTACGGTAGAAAACACATCACCTATACAACCATATTTCAGCAACCTCTACAGTGTTTACATAATAGGAAAAATAAACTAAAAAGCAAATAAAAAAATAAGCTAAAAAGTTAAAAATTTGGAAAGCTAGATCTAGAACAAATGATCTAGTGTGCGGTGCAGAAACATTCACCAGTGAAAATATCGGAAAGAAAAATACAAAACTTTATAAAATAACACCATTTGCTTTTCTTTTGAGGCTTTTGTCGGGTCAACTAGTATTAAGTTTTGGTATTAACTTAGGATGAATACTATAAACTCAATTCATTTTCACACAAGAATAAATAAATTTCAGAATTTAGAAGGGATTCCTCTAAGAAATGTATGTAATTCATTAAGAATTTCGGTGTGGAGATTATTCGAGATTTTCTTAGCAAAACAAGTTTTTGAGTTCTTACCCGAAGCTTTTTGAAAATTTTCTAGAAATCTAAGCCGATATTCATTTATCAATTTTAAAAAAATCTTGCTAAGATCTTCTAGAATTTTTTTCTAAATAGTGCATAAAAATATCTTCGTGAATTGTTTTTCTATCCACTTTTTTTTTTTCAGGGATACCTGATTCCTTTGGAATTTCTTATCGGGATTTACTTGAGAAATTTTCCCCACTTTCCGTTATTCGTCTAATAAATTGACAGACAGCCTCCTGAAAGTCACTATAATAAAGAAATAAAAAAATCTAATAAATTTCTTCCAAAAAATACGGCTTTTGGCTCCTACTCTCAAGAAATTTAGGACGAGCAACAGACTTATGAAGCAACAAGTAACAAGTACTTCAAGTACTTCACAGCAATCATGTGCGAAAGAAAAAGACAAAAAACAATCAAAATAAATGCACTGAAGTACATATTCCAAACTAATTCGACAACTAGCTTATCAATTTTGAATCATTAATTTTATTTTATTTGATGAAATACAACGTTTGCCGTGACAACAACTTGTAATTAAGTAATTAGAAAACAATTTATTTGTATTGCTCGAATGAAAGCCTCATTGTAACAGATTTTAAATTAAATTGTTTTACTTGAGACCCGCAGCTATAACTGCATTTTTGTTGAAATAGAAATATAATCAAGCTATATTTAGGGTCCTTCCTTAGCTCAGCGGAAACATGCATTATACAAAGCAAGACCATGCTGAAGATTGTCTGGGTTCGATTCTCGGTCTGGTCAAGAAATTGTCGTGTTGAAAGTTTTCTAGATTCCTTGGGCATAATGTATTATCATGCTTGCCACACGAAATACGAATGCGAAAATGGTATAATTGGCATTAGCTCTCGGTGAATAAAAAATGTGGAAGTGCACATAGAACACTAAGCTGAGAAGCAGGCTCTGTCCCAATCGGGATGTAATGCCAGAAAGAGGAAGAATCTTAGTTATTTATTACATTAATTGCATTAATAAATTAGTTTATTATATTTTGAATATAATATAGGTATATGGCGAATGTTTTGATTTGTTACCAGACATCGAAGAGAGCCACGAGGGGCACGCAATAACCTTTAAATCCGACGCGGGCAAAATTAATTACATTAATTACAACTTTCAGTACTTTAATTACGCCGTACTTATTGTCATGATACATTAATTACAGTCGTAATTTCGTAATTAAAGTCCAATATTTTGTACTATCAGTACCTTAAATTACATCTTCAGTATTTTAATTACGTTCAGTACAGAAAAATATTTTTAATTACTTTCAGTCCAACTTTAAAGTTCATTAATTACGAGATTAATTACATTAAGTACAATGCTTGTACTTTAAATCAGCGCACCGGTCCGCATGTCGACATTACGTGCCCCTAGGAGGCATATTTAAAGAACCCATTTAATGGAATAAATAGTATATAATATCAAAGATACCTTTTGAATTGTTACGTAAAAACCCTTTACACTGTTTCTATTTAACAATTTACCATTTTATTATTGAATGATTTATTAGATTGAGATGATGTTTCATGGATCTGAATCCGATCCTTGATTTTATCGACAACTAGATTTATTAAGATAGGTATTACTTACCAGTAAACCTGAGTGAAGATGCGTGCACTTGATGCTACGAACAGTACTTCAGCTTTCATGGTCGGGTTGTTCAAAAATTTCATTATCCTGCCATAGGATGGTGTTTTTGTTAACACAGCGCGTTTCTTAGGAACAAGCTGGTAAAATATTTCACCAATGCCGGCCATTGTTGAATGATTCTATTCGCTGATTCTTCCAACGTCAACCACCGAGAGGAAACGTGTTTGATGAAACTGTTAGTGGGCAATCTCAGTTCAGCCTGCACTTTCTCAAAATCTTCTAACCTTAACGGCCATCCTTTGAAAAAGTAATATACGGCAATGAAAGTAAAAGTTCCGATGCATGGAGTCCCCAACTCGCCGATACCTTTTTGGAAGGCGTTGTGAAGCGTGTGAATATTACAAGTTCCAATATTCAACAGCGACTTTTTCGTTCGTCAAGCAGTTGATCATTCATTAGCCGTTCAATCTTCTTGTTCACGTTGAGTCGTCACTGCCTGTAATGAAGTTGATAAGATATGTTGAAGTAAGGTAATTTGTGAGCAGTATAATTATGTTCCAAAAGGTATGAGTTGTCTCAAAAAGAAATTTATCTAATTAGTGAGGGGCCCTTAAGCAAAGGGTGTAAGTGACATCTTGGTCGATATTAAGTTAAATATCCCAAAGTACTATAGATATCAAACTTTCTAATGCTATTTTTAGCACTTGGAATGTGATTTTTAACGGCCGTTTTTTAAAGTACCCTTTTTTAATTCATCGAGGAATATTGGTTTTTAATTCCGAAAAAAAAAATAAAAAGATTAATGAAATTAAAAAATTAATATGACTACACGGTTCGTATAGGGAAGCAATTGATAAATTTGACTATATATTGTATGTTCGGAAGTAAATTAGAAAGTCTCTACTACCGAAAATGGATTTTGCTTCGAATCTAGGCAAAATACCTAGCTAGTGGGGGCGCTCAAATCATGATGATGCGCTGTGGTACTACTTCAGTTGGTATTTTGCCTGGGTCGGGCAAATCCATTTTCGGTAATGAAGGTTTTCTGGCTTGCTTCCGAACATGTGGGGTGCATTCCATTGATGCTTTAGGGAACATCCACAAGTGGCAGGTCCCCCCACTATTGGACTATAAGTGTAAGGATCAACATATTTGTGAAAAATAATTGTTTAAATTGGTTTCTCAGTCAATTGGAAAAGTAATCACATTATTCAAATATTTTATCAACTACTTCCACTATTACTAGTGGCGATTATTTAACCTCAAATCTACTTGTTCAATAGGAATAAATTTCTAATGTTGAGGCTTAAAACTGTATTTTGTTTGAATGAAGATAATTAATTTTGAATACAAACAAAATTTAGAGTATATAAATTGTGCAGGTAGTTTTGAGGTTACGAGGGAATCATTGTACTGGTTATAGCAAAGCATGCTTACCTTACCGGAATTCAATAATTCTGCGAACCGGAACAAAAGCTCGACGCTGGTTTCACACAGAGATGGCTGAAATAATTTATGTTCCAATTACTACATGTATGCTTCAACACATTTGATTTATTATTCATTTACCTCAACCTAAGAATGACCAGATAGTCACCGGACTTGGAACATAACCACATTAACGGTGATCGTAGACCGGGGCTCCACACGGAAACGCACAGCAGAATATTCAGCTCAATTCCTGTTGCGACGACGGCGATCCAGCAGAATAGTTCTGGGTTATTATAAAAACGGAACGGAATCAAATACGATACGGACTATAAATTTGACGCGGACTAGGACTACAAATTCGGCACAAACTACAAATTCGGCACGACGCGGAAAATTGCAAATTTCGACGCAACAAACTTTCAACGTTCTGCACGCACCAAGACACCACACGAAATCGATGGCTATAGTTGTTTTCAGGTTGAAAGTTTTCAAAAGCGCGGATGAAGAAAGCGATATAGATTGTTGTACTGTCAGATCTACGTTGTGGTTAAAAAATACGCAATTTAGTGTTTACTATCGGAGTTAGCGTAATTGGTTGCCAGAAATTTTTTATCGTTTGATTTTTCTTGTTCAACAAAGGAGGAACGAAAATAGTGACTTTAGTGACCATTTTAAGTAAAATAGTGACTTTAGTGACTTTTTATGTCAATAGTGACTTTTAGTGACTAGCATCAAAATAGTGACTAAGTCACTAAAAAGTGACTCGCTACGAGCCCTGCTTTGGAATACGGCGCGGAGATTGCGTAACAGAATTACGAACAACAAGAACGAGGAGTACTCGGACCAATGGATCCTCAAGTTCGCGCGAAAAGTTTGTCCAGATTCTGTGCCAGCACAAATGTTTCCTCGCGAAACCACGAATTTAATAGATGAGATAGCCAACCTTTTGAATGGTAGAACTCTCTCTCGCGCCTCCTTTCGTGCTTAATACGGCTCCAAGGAGCTGACAGGATCAAGTTCAACTTGCTCAAGAAGAACCTCCCAGACGTCGCTAGAGGCGCATGTTGAACTTGTTTAATCAGTTTCTGAACTCAACATTGTACCGGATGATTGGAGGCGGGTGAGGTTATTGCTGTTCAAAAAACCTGATAAGCCCGCGTCCGACCACAACTCCTATCGACCCATCGCGATGCTATCCTGTATTCGAAAGTTGTTGGAGAAAATGATCCTTTTCCGTCTGGACAAATGGGTTGAGGCAAATAACCTGCTTTCAGATACTCAATATGGTTTCCGTAGGGGTAAGGGAACGAACGACTGTCTCGCGTTGCTTTCCACAGATATTCAGTTAGCTTTTGCTAAAAAAGAGCAAATGGCTTCTGTATTCTTGGACATAAAGGGGGCTTTTGATTCAGTATCTGTTGAAGTTCTTTCAGATAAACTCCACGCTTGTGGCTTTTCACCATTATTGAACAATTTTTTGTACATGGGTCTCCCCCAGGGATCCTGTTTACGCCCCCTTTTGTATAATTTTTATGTCAAAGACATTGACGGTTGTCTAAGTGAAAACTGTACGTTGAGACAACTTGCAGATGACGGCGTAGTGTCTGTCATGGGACCTAATGGGGTCGATCTGCAAGGACCCTTTAAGGATAATTTGACTACTTAAGGGATTCAGGATAATTAGACAATTTGTCTATTTGGGCTCTAGAGCTAGGTATCGAATTCTCTACGGAGAAAACTGATCGGTTTACAGAGTTATCTCTCCGGCTCCTCACCAGATGTGAAATTATGAACCCCCAGGTGATCGAAAATTTTGAGAAGCTCCTTGAGTTGAATCCTCAAACCCGCTTCATGACCTTGTACCATTTGTACATAACACAGGATGTCAGCCCTTCGCTTAATATTCCCAATTGTGTTTGCTTCTCTGACTTCGGAAATTCGGTTCATTTTGATTTATCCATGAAGCAAGAGCTTCGTGGAATCCCAGAGCATCATCGTCCTATGATTGCTCCGGTGATATTTGCTGCAAAGTTTGGCCTAGTTGATTCCACCAAAACGTTTTTCACTGACGGGTCTTTGATAGAGGACTCCGCTGGCTTTGGTGTATACAATGAAAATTATAGCGTCGCTCGCTCCTTGTTCTGTTTTTGTCGCGGAATTGGCAGCAATTCATTTTTCTTTAGAAACTGTTGCCTTACTTACCCTACTCTTAGTTCTACAGAGGCTATTCGCTTGAAGCCGGTAAAGCACACCTCCTATTTTCTTTTGAAAATACGAGGTCTTCTAAGTGCTCTATCTTCACGTTCTTTTATTATCACCTTTGTGTGGGTCCCTTCTCATTGTTCGATTCTTGACAATGAAAAAGCGGACTCGCTTGCAAGGGTGGGCGCTATGGAAGGCGATATTTATGATCGACAAATCGCCTTCAACGAATTTTTCTATATTTTTTGTCAGATATCACTCGATAGCTGGCAGTATAAATGGAGTAGAGGAAACTTGGGGCGATGGCTACATTCTATCACTCCTAAGGTGTCTAAGAAATGTTGGTTCAGGGGATTGGATGTGGGTCGAGACTTCATTCGTATGATGTCTCGCCTCATGTCCAATCATTATTCTTTAAACGCTCATTTGTTCCGTGTTGGGCTGGGAGACAGCAATCTCTGTGAATGCGGACAAGGTTACCAGGACCCTGATCACGTTATTTGGTTTTGTCCTGAGCATCGTGGAATCAGATCTGAGCTTTATGATTCCCTTCGGGCTCGACGTAGACAACCCAATGTACTGATTCGAGACATTTTGGCTGCACGCGATCTGGAGTTTATGAAACTCATTTATATGTTTTTGACTAACATTAGCCTTAGATTGTAGTTTGATTGACTTACTTGTTTAGGTTAAATTTTTGAGGAATGTGTGCGCCAGTGTGTGATTGCGGTTGTGTGTGTGTGTGATAGTTTTTTTTTAGAAAGTTTTTTTTTTTTGAAGTTCGGAGGCGACCCCGGCGTATTGGTTAACATCGATACCTCTCACGCCTAAGTCACGAGTTCGAATCTCACCCCCGCAGAAGTTGCGAAATGCCCAAAAGTGGTGTTTGACTGACTACGACGGGAGATGAACCAGCCCGAGGCTGAAAATCTCGATAATCAAGACAAAAAAAAAAAAAAAATTTGAAGTTCTAGATAGAAGAAAACCATTGTTCCTTATGCTTTGTTCAAAATTTCCACCCCAATGTTCCCATCCTTAAAATTGTTATTCCTATTAACCTCGAGACGACCGCGAGTAATCGGTTCTATCCCCTTAATATTAGTTCTAAGATAACTGATGTATATAAACATGAAAACTTGGCTCTGTTAAAGTTGATTCAATAGAGCCTGTACAAATATATGAAATCTTAAAAAAAAACGAAAAGGTGAGATATGTCAGTGACATATCTGCAAAGTCGACGTAGGACTGCTTGTTGATGTGGAGGAATTGTAATAGAATTAATAAATATCTACTATATTTTGTTCAGTCTAAAGACTCATCAAACCATCTGTTATTAGTTTAAGTTTTCCACGAAAATTAATATACTCAACTCTTTATAACTTTTGAAGTGGCCCTAAAAAGAGCCGTTTGGTATTCAGTTATTCGCTGTTCCTGGAATGATCCGAGTAGATTGTCGAGTACCGGTAATTGTCGAGTACCGGTAATTGTCGAGTATAAGATGATGATTTGGTAGACAGTCGAATGGGTGGTCGTTGTTGTTGGTTCTGTTCCATGGAAGAAAAGCATATAATATTAGTCTTTAGGTGTTTTAGGAGCGTTAATATTGTGTATGAAAATCTTGAATTCAACTCGTTAGAACTCCTCAAGTGGCCCTGAAAAGGGCCGTTTGGTATTTTGTCGTTTGTTGTTTATGGTCCGAGTAGTACAGACAATGGTCCAGTGCTAGGTGATGGTTGGTTGTCGAATGGGTCGATGTTGTCATTCCAGTTCATGTTCCACAATATCTGCTACCTGTTGATTTAATGGTTCGGGTGCTTCGAATGCGAGTACAGACAACATAGGTCTATGATTCGAAAAATATGAACAATAACGTCTGCACTCTACGCCGATATTTTTAACAAACGTTAAATCTATACAAGAACCACCAAGTGTGGTTGCTTCATTCCGAAGGTTTGCTAAAGTAAATTTTAAATGTTTTTGCATAAAATCTAGAAAATCTATGTTTTAATGTTTGGAAACGTCAATGTTAAAGTCTCCGGCCAACACAACTGGCGTATCTTGCGCAGCATACCTGAACAACTTGCGAATCAAGAACAATTTTAAATTCTTGGTAGTTGTTCCTGGTGAAATGTACACCACAACCAGCAGAACTTCAGTGTCCATTACTGATATATTAGCTGCACAAATGTCCTCAACGTTATCGACAACGCAGAACATCTCGTCATGATGTTCACTGAGCTGTTGGATCTTGTGGGTAGCAGCCATAGTGGTAGCCTTGTCCTGCTGATATATTGCTACACCACCTGCTCTCAAGTTGCAGCGTTTGAACTGAACGATGTAGTGGTAGCCTTCAATATCGACTAAGGAGTCATTGTCTAGCCAAGTCTCACTCAGTGCGAGGAATTCCACGCTTGCCAAAATCCGATCTGAGGCGATATCCATCACGTGAGCGTTCAAACTTTGAACATTGATGCTCATCAACATGGTGGCAGAACCCTTGCTTTCCAAAACTTGGTATAGTTTATCCCCAAGTGTTTGTAATCGATGATTTTCTAGACGCTGCAGCTCGTTCCTGAGGTCTACCATCTTAGGTGAGTTGCTACCTTTAGCATGATGGAACTTAAAGGCATTGGTTGGGTTTGTTAAATACAGCCCCTGGATTGACTGAACACGTGACAATCCAACATACACTAACTGCTGGGTACCGAGAGCTGCTGCCACGACCAGCTGGGTACTGTTGGGTAACCAGAGCTGCCACAGCTGGGTACTGCTTAGCAGGGCAGCGTTGCCAGGTATACCGATTTATCGGTATTTATACCGATTTTTATTCTCAATACCGATATACCGACAAGGGCTCTGAAAATACCGATTTCCAACTTTTTATACCGATAAATACCGATTTTTTATGAAAGTTATTTCAACATTAAATATGGTTTATTATTTATCAGCGTGTTTTTTAAAATTTCTTACCCCTAATTAATTATTTTTCAAAAAATATTTTCTCAATTAAAACTGCACCATTTGAATGATTTGAATAGATAAAAAAAAATAAAGGAATAAAAAAGCCTTAAACGAAATAAAAAGTAAGTAAAGATGATATCCAGTTCATTCAGTCACACATAACATTTCATTTTTGTTAAGTTTCAACATTATCCTTTAGCCAATGGCATCTATTTTCGTAACATTTAACATTTCTTATACGTCAAACATAAGGGAATTAAATGTCAACTATCAAACATCGCCTTGAGTTTCATACGGAGGTAATTGCATGGATCAATTTCTCTTATTCGATTTTTAACGAATTTCTTATACAAAGCAAGTTTCAGTATTTAACCTGTAAGACGGAGTTATCCTTTATCGCAACGGATATGCCAACTCGTTTACCTGTAGTTATCAATTATTTTCGGATCAAAGAAGAGAAATCGCTATATGCAGTACGCCCGTTCGAAACTCAACGCGAGAAACATTTGAATTAGTCTTAAATGCATGTGCGATGAACAAATTTGAAGTGTTATGGTTGTATGTCTGTGATAAAACTATCGAGTCTAATTATGATGTTAAATGCGTTAACAAATGAAGACAGGTTGTAATTTTAAGCAAAATAAGCTCATCAGTCCTATATTAACAAGCAACAATACTTCAAACATTTATGCTTTTTAATATGGGATTTTAAAAAGAAATTATCAGTTTATTGTACCCTATCAATAGAGCGCTACTTCATCGTAGTCACCTATTTTCGTTCTATCAAGCAAAAAAAATCAAAAATATCGAATACACTATGCGCTCAAGAAGCAGTGTTGAATAATCGATCATATCTTAGCTTTTCGTGACTAACAAATCCAGTGGTATGTATGGAAAAGTGTATACAATTGGAAGCGGTATACACTAGAATTAATCCGTTTTTGTGTTAAAATCTATTTAAAAAAAAGGGATGTGCTTAGCGAGGTGCTTAGCACAACGGGAGTTGGCTCAAAAACCTAATCACTATACGTGATTTTTGTTATCTTAATATCATCTTAAGAAGTGTGTATTCTAAAAAATATATATTGTAAAGTATATTTATTCAAAGTATACATATTCCACCTCGAGATTGTAAAAAAAAATGGCTAATGCATTTTTTATTTTATTTTTCATGTTTACGCCAAACTTTGTTCATATAAAATTTGAAAAAAAAAAAAGAAAAATGATCGCCAAAATATATTGTAATCTTATATCAAAATAAAACTATAGTTCACTTGAAAAAAATCTGAATTTAAATAAATACCGATATTTTTTAATAGGCAATACCGATATTGTATAAATCTACCTGGCAACGCTGTAGCAGGGTGCTACCTAGCGGGATATTGCCACCACCAACTTCTCCCACCGGGAGATCCGCGCAGCTCCAATGCTCCCAGCTACTCGCTGATCTCGTTGTCCGCTCTGCTGTTTGCTGATTGGTTAATACGCTCCACGTATCACGTGATGTGGTATTTTGGCGCGAGTGTGATATTCTTCATTTCCCGCTCATTTCTTCTACGGGTGATTCATATCGAAATGAATATGAAAACAATATATATGTATATATGATAATTAATATGTATATAATTTTATTAAATATTCTAATAATAACAAGAATTATTGTTATTATTTTAATAATAATGAAAATTATTATTTGTAGAGTTTAAATCAGTAAAGATATTATCTTTCAAATGTCTTTACACATAGCTAGAATATCATAAGAATTTAATTCATTTCTTCTATATTCTGTTTCTTCTCTACAATAAATTAAATAAACTCTTCTGTTGCGAAAATTGTGTTGAAAAGGACCCTTTTTATTAATTGTCGGGGAGAGGGGGGGGGGGGGGGTCTTCTCGAGTAGCAAGATGGACTGAATTTTCTCCGGCCTCTTGGAGTAATGTCATGTTGATGTAACGCCATGTAGTGAAAATGTCGATTAGATCAAGATAAAATATTAATTTAACAAACTCTTTTATTGGGAAAATTGTTTTGGTCGCCCAGAAAGAACAGGTTGTATTATTTATCGGGGGGAACATAGGGATCAAATTGGCTTCTCGGTCGGCAGGATGGCCTGAATGATTGGCAGGTAATCACCCTGTGAAATTTTCAGAACAGAGAAAATCGGGATTTACATATAGATAAGCAGCATCAGCTTCGGCCACTTTATCCGCTCTTGAAGTAACGCGAAGTAACATTACAACCATGCGTTGTAATGAAAATGTCGATTATCTTATGATAAAATAATATTTTAACAAACTCTTTAACTGGTAACATTGTTTTGTTCGCCCTGAAAAGGACGGGTTTTTATTTAATTGTCGCGGGGCAACATGGTACACGTTCGAAATGTGCTTCTCGGTCTTCTCAAGATGGCCTGAATTTTCTCCGGGCTCTTGAAGTAACACCATGTTGAAGTAACGCCATGTAGTGAAAATGTCGATTTGCATATTGTTTTGGTCGTCCTGAAAAGAACGGGTTGTATTAATTGTCGGGGGAACATGGTACGCGATCAAATTTGCTTCTCGGTCTTCTCAAGTAGCAGGATGGCCTGAATAATTGGTAGGAAACCACCCTAAGAAATTGTCAGAACAGAGAAAATCAGGATTTACATATAGATAGACGCGGCTCGGCCATTTTATCCGGGCTCTTCAAGTTACGCCATGTTGAGACGGTGCGTTGTAATGCTATTTTCATTACTCGATTAGCTCATAAGATATTAATAAAACAAACTCTTTAATTTGGCAAATTGTTTTGTTCGCCCTGAAAAGGGCGGGTTTCATCAATTGTCGGGGAACGCGATCGAAATTTGTATGTATGGCCTGAATATTTGACAGGAATCCACTGTATGTACTGCCATCGTCAGCTGCTTTTTAAGTCACGACCACTTGGTTTAGGGGGATGGATGTGGGTCGAGACGTCATTCGTGTCATATCTCGCCTCATGTCCAATCATTATTCTTTGAACGCTCATTTATACCGGGTTGGGCTGAGCGACAGCAATCTCTGTGAGTGTGGACAAGGCTATCAGGACGCAGATCACGTTATTTGGTCTTGTGCTGAACATCGTGGAGTCAGATCGGGGCTCTATGATTCCCTTCGGGCTCGAGGTAAACAACCCAATGTGCCAATTTGAGATATTTTGTCTGTACGTGTTTGGGAGTACATGAAACTCATTTTTTTTTCTGTGCGTGTTTTTTTTCTTTTTCAAAAAATGTTCAAGTCAAAAGAAAACCATAAGTTGTATAGTTATAAGTGTTTCAATAATTTATAATTTAAATTTAATGTGTTATGTGAACCATACTTTAAATTTCCACCCTCTTTCCCATCCGTAATTTGTAATCCCTATTAACCTCGAGACGGCCGCACTTAATCGGTTTTATCCCCCTAACTTTAGTTTTAAGATAAATGATGTATGAAAACATGAAAATTTGGCTCTGCAAAGATGATTCGATTGAGCCTGTACAAATAAGTGATTAATTAAAAAAAAAAATCACGACAGGCTGGGCACTGCTGGCTACCGACCGCCAGCTGCTGCTGCCACGACCAGTTGCTGGGTACCGAGCAATGCTGCTGGGTGCTGCCCAGCACCGGGAGATCCGCACAGCTCCAATGCTGCCGAACGAATGAGGCATTTGTTCGGAAATGTGTCTTTTATCATGGCATCGGGTACCATTGCATGAACAAAAGGGGGTATCAACTAAAGCAATGTGAATCAAATTCATTAAAAGGGGAGGGGAATCAGATGTTTCGCCAAACACTAGCGTAAAACAGAATCTACCTCTCGAGAACAACGAATAAGAAGAAGAAGACAATGGGAGACGTCTCTTGTTTAGATTTGAAAACTGTGCTAGGAAATTTGGTTAATTTACTCTGCGAATCAAAATTATAAGACATCACCTTACATTTACGTTATTTTTAATAAGTTAATGTTAAAAATCAATTAACTTGATTACTAAAACTAATACGTAGAATTATTTCCAATCGATTGGTGCAAACGATATGAAAATCGTTTATGCAATGACTCAGTTATTATCGCTCAAAATATCCAAAACGACCCGTAACGCGGTCGATTTCAGAAATTTTAGAACGGCGCCCCAGTATAGAAATGAAAGACGTAGTCCTACGTCAAAAAACAGCTACATAGTTGCGTGTTGCTTTTGTCGTGACATTCGCAGCTAGCAACAAGTCGGTGTTGAGCTTGGAAATTGATTTCTTAGCTAACGCCTTAGGGCATCTTCAGCGGTGGTCCAAATCGCGGATGGGATTTATTTGTTTTAGACCAAACACAATTGTTTTGCCTTACCTTAAATCTGGTACATGTTTCGATCTATTGTTGCAGCAATTTGAAACAAGAAACATACCGTTGCAAAACACTACACGCTACTTGATAAAACCAAATAATGAGTAAAATTTCAGCTTTTTCTAACTCAACTTTATTGAGTATATTCTGAGGTATAAATATGAGCCGAAAAGTGGCCGTATTTGGTGAAAGTGATGCTGGTGCCGGACAGACAGCAGTCTTGCTCGCCTTGGATGCTGATAACTAACTCAAGTTGCCTCTTCGGATATTAAAAGTCACTTTTAGCGTGACATAATTAATCGACGTTCCTTATGTGTTTTATATACTGGTTTTAAAAAGTATTGGTCGCCTTAGTCCGGAAAATAGTACTCTATTTAGTTTTTTGAAATCTTAAAAAACGTTTCATAAAAATCTCAGTCTGTTTTCTGAATTATGCGTGGGAGGGATATGACGGCTGTTTTACGATGGCTGGAAAAGACAATATTGTGCAAAAACGTGAACGAGAAATCTACCCAAAGCATAATTCGTGCACTGTGCCAGCCATAGACTGAATCTTGTAGTCAATGACTTGAACCAAGTCTCATAAACTCGGAATTCAGCGAGCAATGTCAGAGGGATATCATAAATTTCTTCAAAGAATCTACGATTCGCCTCAAATATATTTTAAATATCCCTAACCTCTGTAAAACACGCTGGTGTCAGAAATACGAAAGTATTCCTGTTTTCAACACAAACGTCGATGCGATTATTGGGGCTATGGACAAGATTTCTAAGAAGGGCAACTACGCATCTCGAATAAATTCTTATTAGCTTTATAGTATAGTGGCTTAGTCAAAATATTTTGTTTAAAATTAATTGTTAAGTAATCTACTTTACGATGCAGTTAAAAATCTGTCAATATGCTGAAATGTAAAAAACACATTCCGAATATTCTTTGTACTGTAAGGAGCCACCGGGAAAAACTCCGAGATTGTGACAGACAATATTCTGGTGGAAGCATGTTTAACAGCGAAGAGAGCCGGGTTTCAGATGACTCCTCCGAGAACCTTGGAGCGCCAAAAACCAAGGGCAAATCCGCCTGCTTCATCAGACAATTAAGTATTGGAATCGGGTTCTGACAATTCCTTATCTAGATTCACTTACAATGTCGTTGGAAATACGGTTTGGCGATGATAACTTACCTTCTTATGCATTGACACTGCTGTATATAATGGATTTAACACGTTTTCGGCGACGAATTAGCCCAGGTGGCTAAGTCACCTTAATAAAAATGTTAAAAAACAAAAGAAATTTGAAGAGTTCCAGCGCGAAACAAAGGCTTTCGTTGATTTCTATGATATTGTTTTTTTTGTAGAAGCGTATGTTATCATTGTTGCAGCCATTTGAAAAATTTCTATTTGGGATGCTGCTCTTAGCGTAAGCTTGCTTTGTAAATTGCACAAATGATTTTAGGTATAAAGCGAAGGAAAAGCTGAAACTTTGGGAAAATCAAATTGGTCGTCCTAAAGAGGACGGATTTTAAATGGTCCATGTTTGGTCAATCTTCTTTGCACCTGTGGTATGGCCCATTCACATCTTTACTAATATTGTGCGACAATTCATTAGCCAGCTATACTAGTGTCATATTGGAAACAGTTGTAAACAGATAATTGAGATCAATTACTAGTAATTGGTCATTCTAATGTTGCTAGTTAATGCATTTTCTGCACCCCTTAGCGATGATGATGGTGGCTTGCTTATACCGTTCATACCACTCAACCGCCTTACCGAAAGATGGCGGTCAACTAGATCACACTTGTTTCGCTCGTGGTTGCGCCAACCGGTTCAAACTCACCACTGGCTTGGTGACTGCATAGCCAATAGCTGCTTAGTAACGGTTGCCTACCCAAAGGCGATAGAGCCATCGGCTTGCTGACCAATTGATTGCTCGCTAGAGTACTCTGTAGGATACTTGTCACCGCCAGCTGCCATTCCATTAGTAGATCATTGTCGTTCTGAACAGCTGCAATGTTCCCGAGCGAATGACGTATTTTGCAAAGGTGTATCATAGCTCACAGCTGCATTTAAGATTTTCTTACTTACATTTGAAGTCTGTGATAGGAAAATACTAGGCATTTTGTAAACTTACTCTGCATAATGAAATTATAAGGCATTACTTGATATTTGCTTAACTTTCGTTAGTTAAATGCTGCTAAAAATCAAAAAAATTTCAATATTGGCCAAATGACCCGAAGAGTTAAAGTTCCTCTTGAAAACAAAAAGAAAAAGAAGGATATTGGAATCGATGCGTAGAAACATTTGCGATCGATTGGTGTATACATATTGAAACTATTTGGAGAAACGACTGAGATATCGCAATAGGTTTTTGTAACTTGTACCTTAATATAGAAAACAAAGCCGTAGCCCTATGTCAACTATGAACCCGGCGATCATTCCAGAAGGCGTTAAAATAAACACGGAGGACTACTTAAGGGTTTTAAGTAAGTACGTTCTTTCATGGATAGAGCAGTACGGCCCAAAACCAAATGTTGTATATCAAGAAGATTGGGCTTCCATCTTAAAAGCATTGTTATGGCACTGTGAGAACTTTTTTGAATAAATTAACATTAAAGTGGCCCCTCCTTGCAGCTACCATTTCCTTCGATGGATAATTTTCCAAGAGAGGTCGGGGATTGGATCACTGTGGAATTGTCAAAGTCTTATTTCTAAATTGGAATCATTTAAATTTTTAGCTCACAATATCTGTTGTGATGCATTTGCTCTTTGTGAAACATGGCTTTCGCCCGAAATCGATCTTCCGATTCACGATTTCAACATTATTCGGCTTGATCGTTAGGATTCACGTGGAGGAGGAGTACTTTTGGGGATCAAAAAGTGCTACTCCTTCTTAAGGGTGAATTTTACTCCAATTTCAGGTATTGAAGTTGTTGCATGTCAGACTGTTATTAAAAATAAAAGCCTTTGCATTGCTTCTGTGTACATTCCTCCTAGAGCATCAATTAACCAAAAACAAAATTTAGATATTTGTTCGCTCCTTCTTCGCTGTTGATCATGGGAGATTTTAACTCTCACGGTACAGGCTGGGGAGAACTGTATGATGACAACCGTTCTTCTTTGATATATGACCTCTGTGACAACTTCAATATGACAGTTCTCAACAATGGAGAAATTAGACGCTTGGCTGGTCCATCCTCACTTGGTAGTAGGTTAGACCTCACACTTTACTCGAATTCATTATCGTTGGACTGTACGTGGAATTTGATCCAGGATCCCCACGGTAGTGATCATTTGCCTATTAAAATTTCGGTTGCCACCGGGCTCACTCCGCCGGAATCTATCAACGTCACGCATGATCTATCTCGTCGTATCGATTGGACAAGCTTCAAGACAGCAATAGATGAAGCCTAACAACGGTAGAAGAGCTTCCACCGCTGGAGAAATATAATTTCTTCTCCAACCTGATCTTTAAAAGCGCGCTTCAAGCTCAAACTCGACCTGTTCCAGGAATGTCATTTCGCAGGAAACCTCCTTCTCCATGATGGGATCAGCAATGCACCGAGGTTTACCGTAAAAAGTCCGACGCTTTTACAGTTTTCCGTAGACGTGAGCACTTCGAAGTATACGCGCCCAACTAACATTTTTAGTTGCCTATGCCGAAGTTAAGAACTTATAAGCTGTTTTATAATTGTATAAAAGCAAGTGAAGCTGAATAAGCTATAAGCAGAATTAAAAAATCGATGCAGTACTTATGCTTAATGTAACACAGCTTTAACACAACATTTAGCTTTAGGTTGCATACTTTGAAAAGAAAGCTCTCGCTCCAGGGGCTGATAGGATCAAGTTCAACTTGCTTAAGAACCTCCCAGACGTCGCGAAGAGGCGCATGTTGAACTTGTTTAATCACTTTCTGGAACTCAACATTGTACCGGATGATTGGAGACGGGTGAGAGTTATTGCCATTCAAAAACCTGGTAAGCCCGCGTCCGACCACAACTCCTATCGACCCATCGCGATGTTATCCTGTATTCGAAAGTTGTTGGAGAAAATGATCCTTTTCCGTCTGGACAAATGGGTTGAGACGAACAACCTGCTTTCAGATACTCAATATGGTTTCCGTAGGGGTAAGGGAGCGAACGACTGTCTCGCGTTGCTTTCCACAGATATTCAGTTAGCTTTTGCTAAAAAAGAGCAAATGGCTTCTGTATTCTTGGACATAAAGGGGGCTTTTGATTCAGTATCTGTTGAAGTTCTTTCAGATAAACTCCACGCTTGTGGCTTTTCACCATTAATGAACAATTTTTTGTACAATTTGCTGTCAGAGAAACATATGAGCTTCTCTCATGGAACCTCTACAGCTTCACGATTTAGCGGTTCATTTTGATTTATCCATGAAGCAGGAGCTTCGTGGAATCCCAGAGCATCATCGTCCTATGATTGCTCCGGTGATATTTGCTGCAAAGTTTGGCTAAGTTGATTCCACTAAATCGTTCTTCACTGACGGATCTTTGATAGAGCAGTCAGCAGGCTTTGGTATATTTAATGAAATTTATAGCGCCAACCGTAAACTTCAAGCTCCTTGTTCCGTATATGTCGCTGAATTAGCGGCAATACATTTTACGCTAGAAATTGTTGCCTCATTAACACCGGATCATTTTTTCATTTTTACGGATAGTCTCAGTTCTATAGAGGCTATTCGCTCATTGAGGCCGGTAAAGCACTCCTCGTATTTTCTCATGAAAATACAGGAGCTTCTAAGTGCTTTATCTTCGCGTTATTTTATCATCACCTTTGTATGGGTCCCATCTCATTGTTCAATTCCGGGCAATGAGAAAGCGGACTCGCTTGCAAAGGTGGGCGCTATAGAAGGCGATATTTGTGATTGAAAAATCGCCTTCAACGAATTTTTTCCTATTTTTCGTCAACAGTCACTCGTTAGCTGGCAGCATAAATGGAGTAAAGGAGATTTGGGGCGATGGCAACATTCTATCATCCCAAAGGTGTCGAAGAAATCTTGGTTTAGGGAGATGGATGTGGGTCGAGACTTCATTCGTGTCATGTCTCGCCTCATGTCTAATCATCATTCTTTGAACGCTCATTTATACCGGGTTGGGCTGAGCGACAGCAATCTCTGTGAATGTGGACAAAACTATCAGGACGCAGATCACGTTATTTGGTCTTGTGCTGAACATTCTGGAGTCAGATCTGAGCTATATGATTCCCTTCGGGCTCGAGGTAGACAACCCAATGTGCCAATTCGAGATATTTTGGCTGTACGTGATTTGGAGTACATGAAACTCATTTATGTGTTTTTGACTAACATTAGCCTTAGATTGTAGTTAGTTTAACCTGTATGTTTAGTTTAAGTTTTTTTTTTTAATAAATATGTATGTGTGTGTTTTTTTTTTCTTTATCAAAAAATGTTCAAGTCAAAAGAAAACCGTAAATTGTATAGTTATAAGTGTTTAGATAATTTAGAATGTAAATTTAATGTGTTATGTAAACCATACTTTAAATTCCCACCCTCTTTCCCATCCGTAATTTGTAATTCCTATTAATCTCGAGACGGCCGCGAGTAATCGGCTCTTTCCTCCTAACTTTAGTTTTAAGATAAATGATGTATAAAAATATGAGAATTTGGCTCTGTAAATTTAATTCGATTGAGCTTGTACAAATAAATGATTATTTAAAAAAAAAAGAAAGCTCTTATGCGAACAATGTTTGTCTGCATTTACAGCTATAATCACTAAGCTGTATAGCGGCTAAGGCATTTCTAATATAAAGGCTTTTGAAAAGCTATTATAAAGCCAACAAATAAAACTGTGTAAGAGAACACAGAATGATAATTCAAAAGCTTAACCGACTTATTTCTTAGCTACATAAACAAGCTGTGTAAATGCAGACAAACATTGTTCGCATAAGAGCTTTCTTTTCAAAGTATGCAACCTAAAGCGAAATGTTGTGTTAAAGCTGTGTTACATTAAGCATAAGTACTGCATCGATTTTTTAATTCTGCTTATAGCTTATTCAGCTTCACTTGCTTTATTTTAATTATAAAACAGTTTATAAGTTCTTAACTTCGGCTTAGGCAACTAAAAATGTTAGTTGGGTTGTTTAAGCCCTCTTTTGTATAACTTTTATGTCAAAGACATTGACGGTTGTCTAAGTGACAACTGTACGTTGAGACAACTTGCAGATGACGGCGTAGTGTCTGTCATTAGACATTTTGTCTACTTGGACTCTCCAGCTGAGTATCGAATTCTCTACGGAGAAAACTGAGTTGGTAGTTTTTTCTAGGAAGCATAAGCCAGCACAACCAAAGCTTCAAATTTGGGGTAAGCCGATAACTCATTCTATGTCATTTAAATATCTTGGGGTCTGGTTCGATTCAAAGTGCACCTGGAGATCCCACATTGAGTATCTGAAGCAAAAAAGCCAGAAAAGGATCAAATTCCTCTGCACAATACCGGGACCTGGTGGGGAGCTCATCCGCAAGATCTTCTAACGGTTTACAGAATTTTATCTTCAGCTCCTCACCAGGTGTGAAGTTATCAACTCCCAGGTAATCGAAAACTTTGAGAAGCACCTTGAGTTGAATCCTCAAACTCGCTTCATGACCTTCTACCATTTGTACATAGCACAGGATCTCAGCCATTGGCTGAGTATTCCGAATCGTGTTTGCTTCTCCGACTTCGGCAGTTCGGTTCATTTTGATTTATCCATGAAGCAGGAGCTTCGTGGAATCCCAGAGCATCATCGTCCTATGACTGCTCCGGAAATTTAGCTGCAAAGTTTGGGCAACTTGATTCCACTAAATCGTTCTTCACTGACGGATCTTTGATAGAGGAGTCAGCAGGCTTTGGAATATTTAATGAAATTCATAGCGCCAATCGTAAACTTTCGCTGAATTAGCGGAAATACATTTTACGCTAGAAATTGTTGCCTCATTATCACCGGATCAGTATTTAATTTTCACGGATAGTCTCAGTTCTATAGAGACTATTCACTTATTTAGGCCGGTAAAGCACTCCTCGTATTTTCTCATGAAAATACAGGAGCTTCTAAGTGCTTTATCTTCGCGTTATTTTATCATCATCTTTGTATGGGTCCCATCTCATTATTCAATTCCAGGCAATGAGAAAGCGGACTCGCTTGCAAAGGTGGGTGCTATGGAAGGCGATATTTGTGATCGACAAACCGCCTTCAACGAATTTTTTTGCTATTTTTCGTCAACAGTCACTCGTCAGCTGGCAGTATAAATGAAGTAAAGGAGATTTGGGGCGATGGCAACATTCTATCATCCCAAAGGTGTCGAAGAAATCTTGGTTTAGGGGGATGGATGTGGGTCGAGACTTCATTCGTGTCATGTCTCGCCTCATGTCCAATCATTATTCTTTGAACGCTCATTTATACCGGGATGGTTTGAGTGACAGCAATCTCTGTGAGCGTGGACAAGGTTATCAGGACGCAGATCACATTGTTTGGTCTTTTGCTGAACATCGTGGTTTCAGATCTGAGCTTTATGATTCCCTTCGGAATCGAGGTAGACAACCCAATGTGTAAATTCGAAATATTTTGGCTGCGCGTGATTTGGAGTACATGAAATTCATTTATGTGTCTTTGATTAACATTAGCCTTAGATTGTAGTTAGTTTAACCTGTATGTTTAGTATAAGTTTTGTTTATCGGTGTATGTGTGTGTGTTTTCTTTCGTTTTCAAAATATGTTCAAGTCAAAAGAAAACCATACATTGTATAGTTATAAGTGTTTAGATAATTTAGAATTGAAAATTAATGTGTTATGTAAACCATTCTCTAAATTCCCACCTTCCTTTCTATCCGTAATTTGTAATTCCTAATAACCTCGAGACGGCCGCGAGTAATCGGTTCTATCCCCCGAACTTTAGTTGTAAGATAAATGATGTTGAAAAATATTAAAACTTGGCACGGTAAAGTTGATTCGATTGAGCCTGTACAAATAAATGATTAATAAAAAAATTTAATAATACTCTAATAGGTTAATAATTCAATAATAATCAGGCACAAACCAACTCAGAAGTTAAGCACGGGAGTACTTGGCTTAGCTCAACGTTATATAGATGTCAAAAATGTGCTTTGATCAGAAAATTCATGATAATTTCTATTCTCATTCATGTCGGTGGTATTTCTGTCAATGTAGGACAAATAAAGAGATATGGTTTAAAGTTCGGAATCTTCTAAACTAATTCCAAAAAGGGTTAAAATCGGAAATAACTTCTCTCACAGTTGGAGAGCAAAGAGCAAAAGAAAAAATCTGTTCAAGCTCGTCATCCAACAGGGTTCAATAGTAGGATTTGCCATTTAGGTCTGGTGCAGCATCACAACAATAAACTGAATCAAGCCCCTGAGGCATCGATTTCTGGTTTTTCCTCTAAATCGACGGAAATAGGAGCAAACGAACGAAAGGTACGAAGGTATGAAGGGGTGGCAGGACGGTTATCCTAAGAGCTCCTGACTTTTAACCTTCTGTCATAAATCGGTTGGGAAAAGGAAGCTCATTGTGCATGTCAGGCTGGCGGGTGCGAGATAGAATTTTTGTTGATTCCTCTGCTGAAAATAGGAATGCCCTTCAGCTATCGGCTCTCTACCGTTCTGATAATGTTTTTCCTTTGAGGTTTTATCTGTTTCACATTTTTGTTGTGGCCTTTGCTCATGAGGAGGACACTGGATCGATAAATTGTGCTGCACGGGTCAGATGAGTTTGATGGACCTTTTTTTTCACTTTTCCAAGCTCAAATTTACGAAAGGAGATTTGCTTTAGAGTTACGATCTAGATTGGATTGAGATTAGATTGCTAAGATTGTGTGCTGGTAGCGTTCAATTTGAGAAAGATTTGACGGAGTGTTTAAAGTTCCACAATGGAAACTGTTCTCTAGCCTGCAAGCTGGGAACAATCTATGTGTGGCCGAAATTGAAAACGTGATTAATCCTTCTTTTCGCTGCCGGTGAGTTCTTCTACCAAACAGGAAATTCAAACATTGTACGAGGAGAGTACACATAAAAAATCCATCTTTCGCAAGTCACCACGATGTGGCTCTCACTGTAGCAGAACTGCATGCCCTCTAACCCTTTTTTGTTCGTTTTGCATTGCTCTTTCTGTGTTGTTCATTCAAAATGGCAATATAGCAGTTCCGGTAGCAGAATCCGTCGAAAAAGTGAAATATTTTATTCATAAACACGAAAGAGTGGATTCCGCGCTTTTCCTAGTCAGTGAGGGCTGGCCGGTTGGTCTGTGGGCTTTCAAAGAACCAGAGCTGCAACAAATATCATAGACCATAATGGTGGAATGCTGAGCGATAAACCGAGATCTCACCGGCTATGTGAAAAGGTATGACGAGAAAACGAGTGGATTGGCAAGATAGAAACAACAATTTCCATTCAGAATATGTAATCTCTCGCCTCTAAGGTACTACAGCGCCAACATCACGTATACGTTTGTTCACGAAAATGGTGCGGATAACCTTTGCCGAAAAGAGTGTGCAACTATGGCGTTTTTGCACTTGGTTTTGTGTTTTTACGAGGCTATGAGGCAAAATTTCAGAAGTTACTATAGTGAAATCTTATTTTTGGTTACTTCAGTTGTCATTTAGTTTAGTTTAGTGCATTCATTTATGCTGAAAGGATGTGTTGAACGTTTAGGATCAGAAACATATCTTGAGGTTGAGATTTTGATTAATTTTAGACGCATTATCGTTGGATACCACACCGAAAAATCAGTTGCGTTTTTAAGTGCTTCAAGCGGAACTCAAAAGGGAAGAATTAATAACTCATTTATTTCTGATCTTTTTAGGTTCAATTTATGTTGGTGCTTTTAAGAAAAAAATCAGAGCAGTTTTTGGCAACGCATATTATTCGTTCACTTAAAGGGTGTTCACGATGAAATTGCCACACTATTAAATTGCTCTTATTTTTAACCGTTGGGTAGAATTTAATGAAAATTTGGGTGGATTTAGTTCATAGTGCATTATTTACATTCTGCAAGTTTTAAAGTCCTGTGATCAAAACTCGCGGAAATGGAGTCGAAAGAACAGCTCGTGCGTGATAAAATCTTGCGCATTCATCACGAGAACAAGGATCTCTCGCATCGTTCCATCGCTAAAACGTTGGGAATCGCGAATTCCATGGTGTCGCGAGTGATTAAGCGGTTCGAGGAACGGTTGACCACCGATCGGAAGCCCAGAAGTGAAGGAAAAAGTATTCCGTACAACACCAAAAATCACAAGCGCGTAGTTGGGGCCTTTAACCGAAATCCGAACGCCTCCGTTCGGGATGTGGCTAAGAAGCTGCACCTAAGCCGAAGTTTTGTCCAGAAGGCCAAAACTAAGGCTGGGCTTCGAACGTTCAAGGTACAAAAGTCCCCTAATCGCGACGAGAAGCAGAACAAGTCCGCCAAAACCCGTGCCAGGAAGTTGTACCTCAACATGCTGACGAAAGTTGAATGCTGCATCATGGACGACGAAACATATGTGAAGGCCGACTTCAAACAGATCCCCGGCAACCTGTTTTTCACGGCCAAGGATAAGTTCAGCGTTCCGGAGCATGTCCGCACTCAGAAGATGTCCAAATTTGCGAAGAAATTCCTGGCTTGGCAAGCCATCTGCACGTGCGGGAAGCGGAGTGCACCTTTCGTGACCCAGGACACGATGAACGGACAGGTGTACATAAAATGGTGCCTCCAGAAGCGGCTGCTTCCCCTCCTGAAGGCCCACAACGTCCCAATAATCTTCTGGCCGGATTTGGCCTCATGCCACTACTCCAAGGACGTGCTGAAGTGGTATGCGGACAATAAGGTCAATTTCGTGCCGAAAATGTTCAACCCTCCCAACACTCCGGAGCTCCGCCCCATCGAGAAGTACTGGGCGATTATGAAGCAGCACCTTCTTAAACGACCTAAGGTAGTGAAGACAGTCGAGGAACTGAAGAAAGTATGGGTTTACATGCAAAAAACGGTTGATTCACAGGTTGTGCAGAATCTTATGGCCGGGGTTAAGGCCAAGGTGCGGGCATTTGCGTATGGACTGTGTACGAGTTAAATGGTAAAATGAAGTTTAATAGTTATTTCTCAATCCCTGAAAATTTGATGGCAATCGGATGAAAACTCGAATTTTGCGAATCAATTTTGTGTGTGGCAATTTCATCGTGGACACCCTTTAAGGCTAATATAATTTTGTTTCTTTTACATTTTAAAACGGAATAACGTGAGCTTTAAGTGATCCGATATGACGCGTCGATAATTGCCTTCACCATAGTAAAGCATGTGTAATTTTGTATCATCATACGAACGGTCTAGGTTTAGCAGAAATCCAAACAAATCTTCTTCTCAACATTTGTTTTCCTCGGGTATGTTCCATAAATTTCACCCTCACTCCCAAACTTTCAGACCTTTTACTGGACTACTGGCATCAAGGTTAGACAAGCTTCTCTCCCGGTTTTATGCTTTTATCCACTCGCTGAAATTTTAAACCGATTTTAATCTCCCATTTTCGGCAATCAGCCCATTGTTGCACAATTCTCGATCGATCGGAACTCTGGACAATTTGGAGGATTAATGTCACAAGGTATCACAATGACATTATTTTCCTCGTACCACTACTGTTATGTAGCAAGACTTAGAATCGTGCCAAAACAGGGTGTTTTGACAATGCTACCTTAAAAGTGGCAATAGGCGTTTTTGAAGGCACTCGTTGAGGCACTGGTAATATTCGTGAGACGAATAGCTAGCTGATTTTACCGCACGTACAAACCTGAGAGATATGCTGGGCTTCCTCTTGCATACTTTCACCACTTGTACCTCATCTTGTTTGTTGTGTGTTCCTCTTTTCGACTGCTTGGTTGGATTCCTCTGTACCGATTTAGATCGTAGAAACTTGCTAATGCCATTCGACGCTGTTTGTAGCGTCACTCCGAACAAATTCCTGATTGTTTTCTTTGAACCATTAGGATTTTCTTCCCACCCGCATAACGAAAAACAATTTGCTTTCTCGTCAAAACTATATTTCGAATGTAAGATACCATTTGACGTATTGTTAAAACTATATAGGAGATTGTTAGTAGTCGTCAACATAAGGGTAAATGTCGTAACAACAACGGAAACGGTCGTCAACAATAAGGGGAATGGATGAGAAATGGTTTGTGATTATGCAGGCACTATCCGAAAAAAGTTTCTGCAGCTACTGTTGACGCGACGCCATTCTCAAAACTTCAAATATAACAAACAATATGCACGTTGACGCGAAGGTAAAAGAATCCACTGACAGCTGAACCAAACACTGAAAGTAATTCCTACGTTGACTTAGACCAGCGATGCGGTATAGTTACAAAACATATTTACGGACACGATTTATTTATTTTAATTTTGCTAGGGAATGAGTACCGTTGGCCTTCGGAAATTCTTAGTACTCTCAACTTTTTCTTCTTCAACCTTCCATGAATGTTAACTTGAACCCCAAAAATGTCACACATCGGCCCCCAAATGTAAATTTTTCTTCATTTAGTTTAACTTAAGTTATTGCCGTATGCGTGATAATATTTACAAATAAGTAAGCGAGTAAAAGAAGCAGATTTTCCTAATTTTACATTTGCACCATGACAAACTGGCAACGTATTCGTGATTTGACCCACGTGCAAATGTGGCAAAACAAACATTTCAATCGTCGTAGGAGTGCCGTGACCGTGAAAAGGGTCTTAAACCCAAAAAAGGACAACTATTTGCGTCGTCCGAGGTCAGCTGGTGAAGGAACTCTGGACCAGCGACTTTACGGCACGGGAGATCGTAAAGGAAGATTGTGGAGCGAAGTCGAGGGCACGGAAAAAATTCAAATGATTACCAACCGCATCCGGAAGCTATGAGTCATAAGCGATGTAAGAAAATCTTGAATCCTGTTCACCGACGAAAACATGTTTACCGTCGACTCCGTATCAAATTCCATAACCGATTTATGTTGTATTCCAAAATATACTAGTAGAGTAAAGACTTCTCCTTCTTAAATTCTACTATCGGACTTAATGCAACCACATCTTAAATTCTAAATCAAAATTCTTCGAAGAACTTCTTTCCTTATTATATATCTGATTCCATCATTCTTGCCAATCTATATCTTCGTGATTGAACCGTTCTCGTGAATGAATTATGTACTTAAAATTCAGCTGGAAGCGATTCGACAGAGCAATTGATCGCCCAAAAAATGTGATTCTATAATGAGAAGTATTAAATAATAGTTTTCTCCCGGTTGCCGATGAGCAGAAAAACGTTTATCTCACCAAGCATCCTATTAACGATTGGTGACTTTCGATGGCAAACAAATGAACACGGCATTCAGCCTAGAAGGTGACGACGAGATCTACATCGGTATTTTAAGTAAGAATGTTCTTCAAATGTTGTATTTCAACAAGATGTGCCTCTGTGCCACACCTCGAAATACACTCAGCAGTGGTTGCACGAACACCTGCTGTTCTGAGCGAAGGATATGTGTCCACGATCTAGCTCCGATCTGAATACGCTAGCTTTCTCAGTATGGTGCGTCATGGAGAAAGCCTCAGGCAAACATTGACCCGTAACTGGTACCTGGATCCTGGCTACATTATTAGGACCTGCCGTGCATTCCGAGAGTGTGTTTAGGCCTTTATTGCAGTAAGTGTAAACTCGGTCGACGATTAATGCTTAGGTAAGCTATAACTGCGGCAATATTTCGTGATGGTAATTTTTGCAACCTTTACAATTCCACAAAATAACTTTAGCGCAGGCCTTAAAAGAATCAAAACGGAATGTTTTGAGGTTTATTTGGTGGGACAGGTTCGACAGGTTGAGATTCACTTGGTGGGACAGGACGCTTCTCTCGTATCCTCCCAATAAAGGACTGATAAATAGACGAACAGAGGCGTTTCGATCGCATGTGCTTCTGTCTGTAATTTTAAGGCGACAGCCCCCCCCTCTTTCTCTCTTTTTCTCTCTCTCTCAAAATATCTCTCGAATAACAAAACTTTGTTTTTGTACTTTGGATATTTGGGAATACCCGAGAGGTTCTATTTTGGTATTGTCTCACCTCTGTGGCATACGAAACGCACATGTTGTCAAAACCCACCTAGTAACATATAAGCATTCATACAACCGGCACCATACCGTGTCAAACCAATAAATATCAAGCCTTCGAAATGCTTATGCAACAAATGCAAATGATTGCATAACGCAGTTCGAAGACAGCAGTTTTCAATAAATTACGACATGGCACAAAAGTGTCCTGCTCGTATTACATTCACAGAACGACGCATTCGAAGTGTCGTTGACAAGCGCACTCGATGCTAATGGCCTTCTCGGTAATCTCTCTCTTTCTCTTTAATCACTCTCTCTTAACATCGATCACTGATTGGTGATCGAGTAAATAGAAAATCCATAATTGACTCCAAGTTCCTTCAGTAGGAATATGTAATGACAAAATTAGAACGAAATAAACGGACACTTGTGTTTCCACCTTCAAACAGAGAACGTTGTTCATTTTTCTATGGTGATACCACATCCGATGTAGAACATTTCACCTCTTTGGTACTCGTACGACATTGAGGGAACAATTTTATGATATTATCCTCTGGTATTTTACCTCTCAATCTAAGCTCTTAAATACCAACGCCAGTTATCAAGTTATTCGGTCCTGCTCGGGTATTCACCGGGTTCATGCTGGTATTCAGTTTCGGGTGCTCGTTATATCCATCGAAGGCTATCCGTTGCATACCACAGCGATACTTATAATCATTGTACAATTCATCGAAGGCGGTTCGAGCTTTCCACGTGATAAATGCCAGGACTTTGGCAGACGATACCCACCATTACATCCATACTTTATTCGCTGCCGGTTCCTATATTGCCACTTATATTGGAACTCTGCAATACTTCCATGGGTCCGAAGATGGAATTAAAGGGATCAAAATCCACGACCATGCACTTGGCCAAGGTAGGGGATGCAAAGTCGGAGTGCCAGCGCTTTGTGGTCAGTGAATGTGCATACATGAGACTTTTGGCACGTAGGTTATTGCGCAAATCACCGCCGGCACGTAGGTTATTGCGCTGGCATAAGCTCGATGGAGACGCGACTATGCGTTTCAACAGACATAAAACGAGTATTGCGCGGACATTGTTTCTCGCACACGTCGTGAAACTACAGTTATTGGAGGTCGTTTTGAGGTCAGACTCGTATTTGGGCTTACTGCATCGCATGATCGAAACACGCATTGAAGTCGCTGCCCGGATTTAGTGTGGGTTGATTTGGCGGAGATAGTACGCAAGCATCCCATTGAAGAAATTCTCACGGGATGCACGTTGCGAAGAACCAGAGAGAGCGTAAACATTACAAATTGTCGTCTTTTGTACCGCAGTCGCAATCAGTCGGCCATCCAAATTTTTCTCGACGTGAGTGGCTTGTAAATGCGATCCATTAGAGGAATAGCTGTTCGCCTTTTGGTGTGATCTACAAAGAAGATTAAGAAGATGGCAAAGCCAGGGATCGAGAGCTCGTCCCCCTCCACCTCCTGTAGGCAGACGATATTAAGGGTTTGACTATTGACGAACGTTCGACGTGCATTTATATTTGTGGGCTTCGTGATGGGGCCGATGTTCATGGACGAGATGTTGTACGATGTGAGAGCTATTTTATAGTTGTTCTTCATATTCCGTCTCATCCTCAACAACATCTCGGTTGGCTTTTTTTTTTCTGCCGATTGTCATCTGCCTTGTCGTCTGCTTGTGGAAGTGGAGGATTCATCCGATTTGTTGCTCTTGTCGTTCTTAATTTTGGATCCCAGGTTGGCTTTTAAAATCGTCATTCGATGACACCAAGGCATGAGGTAGCATTAGGAAAGACGTTGGTGAATTCTGTGCAGGGCGTGTTTGCTGTTCTGTTTTCGTCGCACTTGCTTCAGGCTGGTTGCTTGTGTGCGTTTACGGACTAGAGAATACAATCTGGCTCGTAAACTGCTGCGTTTGGTTTCGAGGTCGATTGCTTCATCCCGGTTGGTCTAGGTCTACGCTGTTGACCGGTTTTTGATTTTATGCTTTGCCCTGCTTGCATTGTCACGTTCGCGTAGCTTTTCAATAGCATGTACTTTGCAGTAGCGGCAGTTTTGTAGTTCAAATAGTTTTTTACTCCTTCGATGGAGACCCCCGAGTCGATGTTTCGCTCTATTAGCATAGGATCAGAACTTATGTAGAGCGGTATGGCTTCGAATTTGTTGCTCTAGTCTCACATCACTTCGTGAATTGAAAGTACTCCGCCGAACGCGGACAAGCATGAACCCGACCTTTTCTTCTAATAACCCTTTGGACCGTCATATTCGTCAACAATCTTTCGTGCGATCTCCAAGTCATCTCCAAGTCACTGAGCTTGACACACGCACATGCTTCCCATCTGTGAAACTATAGTCATTCAATTTCTTCTCCCGATTACATAACGGAGAATTGCGAGTACAGTGTGTCTCAAAATAGGTGTCACCTTTTTTCAGTCTTGGTTTATTTCAGCTGGGTAATTCTACAGCTTATCGCTGAAGATAAATAAGCGATTCCGTTTGTTTATATTCATAAGCTACCATGGAAGCCACACAGGAGCATGTTTTAACATTACATTTGGAAAAGCTTAGACCGTGTCAGATATTCAATAGTCTTAAGCAGTTCGGAGTAAGCAAGTGTTTTGTTTTTCGTACCATGAAATGGTTCATGGAAACTGGAAATGTTCATATTCAAAGGTGCCAGACGAACTGCCAGATCGAAAGACATAATCCGGCCGTACTTGGCCGAAAATCGAGCAAACAATTTCAAATGTCCCCTGCTTCAATGAACAGACTCCTCAAACATAATCTGGAATGCAAGCTGTACAAGAAACAACGGGTTCATGGATTGACGGCGCGTCAAAAACAAGGTTCTAGGGTCCAGAGGAACAGATATCTTTTGCTTTGGAACGGTGACGAGATTTTATTTTCGGATGAAAAGCTCTTCCTCCTTCAGGACAGCCATAATCAATAAAATGATCGTGTGTATGGCAAAAGGCTTGCCAATCTTCCAAGAGATAAACTAGCTGTAGAACGTTATTAGAATGTATTGAAAATCATGGTATGGGGCCAAAACAAAGCTTCTGTGCGAAGTTATCACGGGAAAGGGCGAGTGATTCGAATTAAAACATGTGGTTTATTTCTATAACATGTATCTTTCAAATGAAAAATAAATCCTATGATGTGGTTGATTTGTTTTGTTGTAATCCCATTTTGTTTAAGTGACACCTATTGTCTATCTTCAAAGTAGTGTCTCATCTCATTGTGGCACACTGCTCAAAAGAAAAAGGAATCCAAACAGCTGTAACTGTTTCACTCTTAACAAGCGCAGTCAAAACATATGTGTGCACGTCTCAGACGCTGAGTGATGCATAAAGGTTGTTAATTCGGATTCCTTCGTCAAAATTTATTATTGAAGCTTTATTATTTAAAAAAAAAATTAATGAAACGAATTGTGCATGATTTAAAAATACATACATGATAAAGGTGTGTTTTTCGCATCGCTTTTTTTCGTGTTTCAAGCAGACTGAAATTTTCGGCTACTTGAGAAGAGAAACGTCCTCTTTTACCCGCTTGGAGAAGCATTTGAGAATATGAGAAACGAGAGACTATTATACGCACACAGCAGTTTTCGCAAGCAAAGCAACGGCGATTTATAATTTTCGGAGAGCATGAGTAGCTGATAAATCGTTTCTTTTTCAGTGAATCCTAGATGCCGATAATTATTTTTTACTTAGTTTCTGACACCTGAAAATGCACCATTCTTCATGTTTTATGTTTATTCTGTCATTATAATTCGATAATGATGGTCCATGGCGGTACTAGTGTGCACCGGTTTAGCCTTATTTTCGGTTTTCGCTCTTCGTATACGATCTAGGTTTCACAAGCATGTTGTCAGTGAAAAATGTGACATGAGAAAATATTTCCGTTGAATTTTGGAGAGAGATATTTTCGCATATGCAAGAGAGAGGATAATGAATTATCGGCAAAATAGAAGAGATGCAAATGGGAACGGTTCGCTACTCATCGAGAGAGCATGGTTTTCACCCAGCTGAGTGAGAATTTCGATCTCTGGTTTCAAGCAACTCTCATAAATGCAGGCAAAGGAAAATGTGGTTGCTCTGATCATATTATTTTCATTGTGAGCATTCGTGAACATCTGGACAAGAAATGAAAATACTTAAAGGAATTGTTTGTTTTTTCCAACGCTTGCTCAAAAAAAAACACTCCACTGAATATATTCATATGATAGCTTGATGACACCAATGGTGCTGTAGTGGTAAACGTGACCTCTCACCCCAGACAGTCTTGTGTCAATTCGATTGGAAGGGAAGTAAAACCGTTGGTCCCGGCCTTTGTGGAGATGGGTTCAATATGTATGATCCATGTCTCTCCCTGAACCTGGATCATACATATTGAACCCGAACGAACCATCCTTAGGTTGAAAGTAAATAGGAACACAAATCGGTTGATTACTTAGCTTCAATTTGACTATGTTTTATCCACTGAGCCATTCCATAACACTTTATTTTTCTTTAAATGCACTAAAAAATCCTGATTTTGTATTACCACATTTTTTTATTCCAATACAGTATAAATAAAACCTTAGCCGAAAACAACAAAGGTTGCCGACACACTAAGTTACAAAGTTTGGCGCTTTATAAAAACATTTTCAAGTTATGAATAAATCATTGGAATAATAGATTCAGAAGCTTTTTATTGTAGAAAAACAACTGGTATTAATGTTTTCACTGAACCCAGAATAATAAAAACAAGGCTCACAAACCTATCTCAAAACTATTTATTGGTCCGCTCATATTCAGAATTTATTCTCCTCACAGCATATCCTTTTTCCTTACAAACGGCAAACCACCTGGACAGGGTATCTTATCCCTACGTAGTTGAACTCTAAAAATACATAAATTATGACCACTGCCTCGGCTTCTCACAAAGTCAAGATGGGACAAAAAAAATAAGGAACGGAAACAAGACAACCATCAAGCCTTCCCAAAGACAAGCCTTATTGGAAGTGAGGCATTGCACCACCCACTCTCACGAAAACCAAGAAAAACGCTGAAACAGCATCCGGAGGGGCACCAAACGACAGTGTAGCTTCGTACTGATGTGATGCAAAAACCCTTTGGTTTTTCTTCTCAATTTCCATTGTACCGTTAGTTGTTTCCTTGCGGGATTGTATCCACTCAAGAAGGCCGAGGACGGAGTGGGATGCTTTAGGTTTGGCACGTGTCTGCTGTAGTTCGCGTCTGTTGCGCCGCTTCATTTTAATAAAATGTACACACCGAGAGTCTTAATAAAACGGATATTATTGAGTTCTTCCCATGCTACACTGAACACCTGTTACCTCCCATTTATTATAATGTGGCCCATTTATCTGCCTCCGGCTAGCCTCTATGCTAGCAACACGGGTACACGGAACTGAAAGGATTTCGACGGATGCAACTGGTTACCGAAGGATGTTATTCTTTTTGGTTAGGAGCAAGAAATTGGTATACCTTTGTTTTTGGAGATCTTCGAAACAACTAGCTACCTTGGAAAGGGATTACGGCCCTCAACTGATGCATCGATTTTGGAGGTGCAATTCACAACACTGAAGATATTGCTTTAAACTTTTTCAGTGAGAATCGCTGGGCGTTTTGGAAGGATCTTCTTTGACATAGTCTTTCTTTGTATTCTCCCATACGCGGAGTAACGGTCTATGATGATGTTGTTTTGAGAAGGAAATAATTTTTCATCATCATGAGTTGGATGGTTTGCTGTTGGGATTTTTCAAACTGGTTCCGAATCTGTTTCATTTTTCGTAATTTATTTCTTGATTGCTTTGTAATCCTTGTCTCATTTCTTGGCATATCCAAGTTTATTGCTTATAACAATAACGTAATTATCTAATGTCAAATTTGCGGTGTTAATGAACTTCCACAATTATTGATTGAGTTCTAGATGGTAGTGCTATTCCTGCATTAGTATGATTATTCCAATCGGATCCTATGTTTAGAGATTCAAAAAATGATTTCATACGTAAAATGACTGAAAAAACCAATACTATTTATAATTAATTAAATTATATACATGAATTCTAAATTTATTGCAACAATCTGCTAAAAAAGTACATGAAATATTAACATTATCCATAAGTATTTTTTCAAATATTAGGTCCTTTCGTACAATAATATTAAAACTCCACTTAGAATAGAAACCAACATTGCTTACGGCGGTTTGAACTCAGATCATGTATTAATTCAAAGCGCAAACCGACCAAAATTATAAAGTTCTACACCTTAAAATAACTTTCAATCCAACATCGAGGTTGTAATCTTTTTTGTCGATATAAACTCTAAAAAAAATATTACGATGTTATCCCTAAGGTAACTTAATTTTTTTATTAATAAAATTGTATCAATCATTCATGTATAAAAGTAAATAAATAATGAAAGTTATTAAAATTTTCATACTACCCCACCGTAACATGTTTTATTTGTTTTAAGGTATCGTACCCAGCTATCTGATACAGCTTCAGCGACTGAGCTAACAAAGAAAGCATTGTTAGCTTATCTATATACCCGTAGTTTTTTGGTGAATATACATAAATCCTCCCTTAGCTCAGTCGGTAAAGGCGCAGCTACAAAGCAACATCATGCTGGAGGTAGCTGGGTTCGATTCCCGGTCTGGTCTAGGAAATTTTCGTTAAGGAAAATCTCTCGAGAGCAAGCAATAAGCAAATTGTGAAAGCAATATGCTTGAAATGCTAAATATGAAGAACATATATTCTATTATAGTTTCATTTATAAATTTCCATAAAAAGCTCGACTAATCTGAAAAGGTGCATAAAATTCCCTCTCGTTTAATTCCAAGTCAAAGGAGGCGTGAACAACGAAATTGTTTGCAATATTTTATGCAACAACGCTTGCAATTCTTCATACAACAGGCTAGATTCAGGCGTTACCTGGCTTAAATTTACATGAAATATCCCATTTTTTCTGCCAAATCTTGCATTACTTTTATGTGCATTAGATAACGCAGAAAATTCAATGCTTTTTTTTATCTTTGTTTGTAAGAGTATGAGGGGCATAACGGGAACTGAATGCCTGTTTTTAGTGATGGCTAACAATTCAACTAACAATCATATTACAAAGTAATCAAATAATTCCATTAAACACGGAGAGTTTCTGTTTTCAAACAGAAACACGGAGAGCAAGACCGGCCTATCGAATATGCACTTCGGTTTCTGGAAAGGTTAGCCCACAGTGGATGCCATCCGAACGATAGTGAAAGCGGCACAGAGAAAAAAGAGAAGAGGAAATTGCTTTGCGGTGGCCAGCCTAGATGTGAAGAATCAACAACTTCAACAGCGCAAGCTGGGCAGCAGTCACCCATTCGCTGTACATCAAGGTCCCTGAGTAACTCTGAAGAATATTAAGGAGCTACTTTCAGAACCGAGCACTGATATACGAGACTGAGAAAAGATTACAATCACAGCGGGAGTTCCTCGGGATCCATCCTTGGTCCGACGCTGTGGAATGCGATACGATGGAATGTTAAAGCTGAATCTTCCCAGGGGTGTGGAAGATTTTCGGTTCTGCGGACGTTGTTGTCTTGCTAGTAGTCGGGCAATCATGAGAAGAGGTGGAAGTACTCACAACAAGAAAGACGTAATGACCAATCGAGCGGCTGTATGAAGCATCGGGTAATCGACCTCGAAGGATGTTAAACAACCAGAAAAACTAGAAGGGACAGCCCAATGGGGTTGTACGCAAAGTTGACGTAGGACTACGAAGCAATGTGCAATCTAGATCGCTTGATTGTTTAAAGAGTGGCCGAAATTGGTTTCCTTCCAAATCGAACTCCTATACACTAAACGTTCGCACTACAACCTTTATTGATATAGCCTGTCTTGGTATCTACATTCATACATCTTGCTTTCACTGGAAATAATATGTATGACATATGATAACAAGATACTCTATATCACGTAATATACCTTGCAGTGCGAATAAGTTTTGTTCATTTGGGAAACTTTTACTCAAGAAGCTGGTTTCATTCACCTCCAATTGCATACGGTTTCTGCTAGGCTTATGTGTGTACAACACTGCCAAAAGTGCAAATGTTGAAAACATTACGGCTTCGGTACAGGAAAGATGTTTTTCACAATCGATTATCCCGAAACCCAGCCTCCAGCTTTCCAAAACACATGTCAACTTTCTTTTCCAGTTGTTTTGATGCCCCTAAAAAGGGCCATTTTGGGTTCGAGCGAACAGCTACTAACACCGCCTCATTTCGTCATGAAGCTGGTTTACTTGACCATGGCTTCGGTTCGCTCGGGAACCTCGTGTTTAGCTAGCTCTCCCGGCAGCTTGATCGAGGGGCAGTTTGAATTTCCAGAGACGTCAGGGCCATCCGCCAATTGATTTAAGTCAGTCGGGCAGATACGCTTTCAATCCGCTCGGAAATTTCAATTATGAAGCTGTTCATAATGCTTATTGTTTTGAAGGAAACGACAGTATCGGGTTAAAATGCTTCAACACCCGGTAGATAAGGTGCTATACACGGCAAAAACAAAGTACCTAGAATTGAGTATTTTTAAACTTAAAGTTGAGTACTGTTGTTGAACTGGAGAGATGGGTAAATTTGATTCTGCCCATTAGGTAAACATTATTCAATGGGTGAGTACTTCATTGACAACAAATTTTTGAGTAAAAAAGGAAGTCATTTGCATACTTTTATTATTTGAAGTATATTAGATTTAAAAACCGAAAAACAATAAATATGTTACGGTATTAAACTAGCCGTTATTGTTAAAAATTAAGAAACAACAAAATGATTAAAATTATCAAGGGTTTATGTTTTAAGGCACTTTATTTTAAAAGTTGTATAACATTTACTAACTAACCGTGCGGAAAAGTTCTTTTCTTTGGTTTTTACGAGTTTTATTGCATTCGGTTAAATTTATCCTCCATAAACTTTGTATACAGTTATTGAAATTTGAGTACTATGGCATATACTCAAATTTGGCTTCCCGCACCGAACTCCAGAGTTGGGTGAAATTAACTTAATTTTGGGGACTTTGTTTCTTCCGTGTACGTTTTCTTCTTCCGAGCCTTGCAGCTGGAACTGTTTGCCTTCCGAGATGGTGAAGCGAGAGTGCACCTTAAGAGCATATTCTGTTGATATGATCGACCAACTAGAAATCATTATCCTTATTGCGTTGTAGATGGTTGTGGCCTGTTTGAGAATTCATAGTCTATTATTTCCGATAAACGTCTAGGCCGAAATAGTGCTAATTGAACGATAGACCAGCATTGGGAAATAAATATGTAAGATAATTCTATTGTTAACTCTTTAGATAGCATTTGGTGGCCCTAAAAAGGACCGTTTGGTTTTAATAATGATACGGCCCTAGTTGTATTTTCTACGACGGTTGAACCACATTACATTCCCAAAATAATTTGATTCCTATCGAATGATTGAAATTTAAAACAGCACAAGAGATTTATTCAACCAAACAAACTCTTTAATAAGCAAACTGATTTGGTCGTACTGAAAAGGACGGATATAGTTGACGGTGGAGATACATTGTTCACGGTTGAACTTGGGTTTTCTTCTTGGTATTCTTGGTTCAGCTCCTCGTCGGTGCGGGTGGCCATCTGCAGGTGACGTGGGCTGATTATTGTCCCGTTGTTGTCACGGGTGGCATTTTTCCATCAACTCATAGGCTTCAGCAGCCTTTTTTTTCTCGCAGCGATGTTGACGGGAGCATCGGCCCAAACAGCCAACTGCACCAACTTCTCTGGATAACAATGCTCACCAGTGCACCCTCCAGTATGGTCGCACGCCTACTGCGTTGCTACAACACATTTTGCTCTGCACAGAACTACGACTACCGTAAGACTGAATCAAATTTTCATTCAACGAAGTCAATGTGATACTAAGTGCATCAAAGGGGACGAACTTCAGTTATTAGGCCACAATAATTAGTTTTAATTAGTGCACGCTAGACGGATGATTTTCTTAACAGAAATGTTCCTAATTTGTTAGCCACTGCCAGCAACTAATCCGGTATGCACAACTAGGAACTAAAACGAACTCAACCACATAGTCTAGTCGGTCTATGACGTGTCGCAATTCGGCTCGAATTATCCCTTCTAAAATTTCGTTCGATCGTTGTTCAACGGTCTTTGTGATATACTCCGGGACGCGGCGTAATTGAACTAAAAACCGACAAAAGAAAAATTCAACAAAACAAACTCTTTAGTGATTAAACTGATTTGGTCGTCCTGAAAAGGACGGATTTAATTGACGCGGGAGAAATAGTTTGCGATTCCCCTAGGGTTGTTTGTCTCGTCACTGGCGTCTCTCGTAGCGAGGTTAACAGGAGCATCGGCACCAACAGCCAACTGTGCCAACGCCTCTATGCACTCCCGCTTCACTTTACTCAATTTTGAGTACAATTGTATGCTATCTCTTTTCTCTCACGGAAATGTTACTAAATTTTCGTAAGAAGCTGATCTAATCAAAAATTGAGTTGATCCACTGTTTAACGAAAATTGAGTAACACATCCTTGAGGGAAAAAGAGATAGCATACAATTGTACTCAAAAATTGAGTAGAAAGAAGCGGGAGTGTGGGCAACGACTGCTCGCCAGTGCACCATCCAGGGTGCTTGCTGCCGCTAACTGCGTGCGAACAGCCACTGCACAGCCCCACGACTGTTGTAAGACTGAGTCAAAATTTCAGCTAAGAGCTGGTATGTCATGGCGTCGGATGCTATTGCACAAAAGAAGGCGGTACCAACGAAGGCAATGTGATACAAATTGCACCAAGGGGACGAACTTCTGTTATTGCGTCACAATAATTAGTTTGAATTAGTGCACGCTAGACGGATGTCAATTCATCATTCCAGTTTTACCAAGCGACACGATCGGTCGTGTTTTTCGCTCCCTCGCAGTAACAGTTTTTTTCTCCCGTTTTTCCCCTCGCCCGCTTTCTCGCGATTGCGTGTTCGGTTCGCGAATTATCACCTGCGCTTGCTCATTTTTTGGTGGTGGCAAGACAAAAGCAAGCGCTGCAAAGTTCACCAAGTTTGTTCGCTCGACCTGTTGCCGTGGCAATGGGTCGAAAAATCAACACGTGGTTACATCCACGCCAGTGGCATCAGCTCCTGACGCCATTACCGAAACCGAGCAGCTCCAAGCGGCTGCGCCAAGACGACGCCGATCCAGCGGATCGCAACGCTCGACTATTAGCGAGCAACAAATTTTCCATGCTCCCGGTACAGGAGGTGCCAAAGAAGGTAAAAGTCCCCCGCTCTTCACCACATCAAAGGACGTCGCTGCTCTCAGGGCTGAGCTTGCAGCAATCAAAATTCAACCGCTTTTCAAGCTGTGCAGTACCGGCACAAAGATCATGTGCTCGACGGAGGCTGACTACCGTGCTGTTGGTGCACACCTGGTCATCAAGAAACATGAGTTTTACACTCACGACGCACCAGGAAACAAGCCGCTGAAGGTGATTCTGCGTGGCCTTCCGGAATGCACCCCGGAGGCAATCATTGCTGAGCTGCAAGCGGCTGCTCTGAAACCGGAGAAAGTGTTCCCGATCAGACGTCAACAACAGGGAAATCATCGAGACCAACTCTATCTGGTCCATCTAGAGAAGGGTTCCGTCACGATGGCGGACCTGTTGAAAATACGGGCACTTTTCAACGTGATTATCGAGTGGGACCGGTATCGCCCGAGAAAGCACGACGTGACGCAGTGTGGCAACTGCCTTGTGTTTGGCCACGGAACTGGAAATTGCCACATGAAACCACGTTGCGGCAAGTGTGCCGGAGCACACACTACCATGGATTGTGCCCCAATGGATGAAGGAACACCACCAAAGTGCGCCAACTGCGGCGCTAATCACGAAGGTAACAACCGAGCTTGTCCCAAGCGTGCAGAGTTTCTGGCGATCCGCAAACAGGCGTCCACTAAGTCCCGGCCTGGGCAACGCCGTCCGCCGCCTCGACTGGATGAAGAAAATTTCCCGACGCTCCGGTACCAGGTGCCAAACCTACCGCCGATCCCATTAAATCACCGCCAAGCAAACCGCCCGTCAGCTTCCGTTCATCATCGTTTCGCCGCAGCCGCCGCCGCCCCCAACCCGACTCCTCCTCCAGGCTGGGGCAATCCGAATCGCAATACCTCCACGCAATTACCCGTCGATGGTCAGCTCTACGACTCGGAGCAAATGGTCGAGTTCGTGCAAGAGCTCTATCGCCAACTACGTTCCTGCCGCTCCAAGGAGGAACAGCTCAAAGCCGCCACATCCGTGACGATGACGTTCATCTTTAAGTATGGACCGTAAACGCACCATCAACATTCTTAATTGGAATGCTTGTTCCATCCGGAATAAAACCAGTTGGAGCTTCGGTGACTTTTAACAGGCAAGGCCATCGACCATTGCCATCGTCACCGAGACGCATGCTCAAGGACCGGAAATCAGCAGCTTTATCCCAACACTTCGTCAGCTCCCATAATCTCGGTAAAAACATCGTCAGTCCACACGAAGCTGCCGTTAGCGCGCTTATAACTAACATCGACCAAAGTCCTAACGACTTCTCCGAAGATTTGAAGATCTCAGCTGACGAATTGTTGACTTATATCAAGACCTCTAAGAACATGAAGGCCCCCGGTTTCGACAACATTTTTAACTTGGAGCTCAAGCAATTGAGCCCCAGTTCTACAACCATCTGGCGGTGGTGTTTAACCAATGCCTCCGTCTTGGCTACTTCCCATCGTGCTGGAAGTCAGCCAAAGTCATCCCCATTCGGAAACCTGGGAAAGATCCTTCATGTTCCAGAAGCTACAGACCAATCAGCCTTCTCTCAGGTCTATCTAAACTGTTTGAGAAAGCGATCTACCGTCGGCTTCTAACATCTGCTGACGAGCTCAATATCCTGTTGGATGAGCAGTTCGGTTTCCGGCATGGTCGCTCAACAGTCCATCAACTTAATCGAGTCATGAACATCCTCAGGCGGAACAAGTCTGTTTCGAAAACATCCGCTATGGCCCTTCTCGATATCGAGAAGGCCTTCGATAATGTGTGGCATGATGGCTTGGTGTACAAGCTCAAGCGATACAATCTTCCAATCTTCCTGGTGAAGATTATTAAAAATTATCTCTCTGACAGGACATTCCGTGTTTCGTTGCATGGTGCAGTTTCCGGTAGTCAGGAGATCTCCGCCGGTGTTCCGCAGGGAAGTATATTAGGTCCACTTCTGTTCAATCTATTCACCTCGGATATACCCCCGCTCCCTGAAAATGGATCTCTGTCGTTGTTCGCCGATGATACCGCAGTCGTCCACAATGGTAGGGTAATAAGAGCGCTTGCCGCGAAACTGCAGCGAAGCCTGAATGTTCTGTCAGAATACTTCACTGAATGGAAGATTTGTATCAACGCAGCGAAAACCCAGGTCATCCTGTTTCCACATTCTAATTCTCCCAGACTTGTCCCGCCTGAGAATTGTAAAATAAGCCTGAACAACACAACGGTGGAATGGACCAAATCAGCTGTCTATCTTGGTGTCACTCTAGACAGCAAGCTTATTTTCAGGGATCAGGTTGACAAAACTGTCACAAAATGTAATACTCTGTTGAAACTACTGTACCCATTGATCAACAGTAGGTCTACATTATCCCTTAAAAATAAGCTTGCTGTCTACAAGCAAATCATACTTCCGGTCATCGAGTATGCAATGCCAATCTGGGAGAGTTGTGCAAAAACACATCTCCTGAAACTTCAGAGAGTACAAAACAAGTTCCTCAGGATGATAATGAACACCCCTCCGAGGACAAGAACATCTGAGGTCCACCGTCTGGCCGAAATAAAAATGCTTGACGATCGCTTTAGTGAGTCTATCAATCGGTACAGGGCACGCTGCCTGACATCGGATCACCAGATCATCCGGAATCTGGTTCCCCACCCCTGGGATTTTCAAATTGTAGTTTTAGTTGTAGATTAGGTAGGTTATCAAATTTTAAAATTAACAATGCCCCAAGGGCTGAACTGAAAAAAAAAAAATATTAAACACTAAACACACTTAACACCCAAAACACACAAATCATAAAACAAAGCTGAAGAGCCCAATGGGCTAAAACACTTAAAATGTTAAACTTAGTATATAAGACAAACCATGAAAATAAAGATCAATTTTACTACTACTACTAGACGGATGATTTTCTCAACAGAAATATGCCTAATTTGCTTCCCACCAACAGCAACTAATCCGGTACGCATAACTTGAAACAATGGCGAACTCCACCACAAGGTCACTGATGTGTTGCTGTTTGGCTCGAATTATCCCTTCTAGACTTTCGTTCGTTTGTTGTTCAACGTTCTATGTGGTATAATCGGGGACGCGACGTTTAATGATTGCCATATTCAGCCGTGATGCGGTAATTGAATTAACAACAGCACAATAGAAAAATTCAACCCAACTCTTTAGTTAGTAAACTGATTTGTCGTCCTGATAAGGACGGATTTAATTGACGGGGGTGAAATGTTTTCGATTCCACTTGGGCTTTCTTTCTTCGTTCGGCTCCTCGTTGTTGCGGATGGCCAGCTGCAAGTGACGTGGGATGAATCTGGTCTTGTTTTCACGGGCGGCGTTTTCTACAACGTGCTCGCCAAACACGTCTGTCGCATACGGATGCACAGCGAGAACTGATTATTGGTGTTCGGTCGTTCCACGTGTTCCATAATTGCTGGCAAGGTTACTGTGGCAGTATTAACCAATCAGAGCGTAGCGCAAATATGATGTCATTTTCGACCAATAGCTTTGTGCGAAATTTGTGTGGGACGGGGAAAAGTTATTTTGAAGAAGAAGAAGACATTTGTTACTCGTTTCCTATGACCTTGCTAGGGGAAACACATTTTTCAACCTGTTGATATGCAAATTTGTATGGGAGCAAAAGAAGGTCATTTTCAAATGAAAAATTGAACTACTTATACTAATTGAACTTCATTCAAATTTTGATGCAAAAAATTTGTGAGTCTTCTTGATAAAATTATGCATGAATGAAGTCATTCTGTTCAGTCGAACGAGAGTTATAAGCGTTCAAAAACCTTTCACTTTTGCGTAACGCTCTCATTTTTCATAATTTTGAAACGGCGCCCGGTATAGAAAAGAAAAACGTAGTCCTACGTTAAAATCTCCGTCAATGAAGGCCGCCGGAGACTGCTCGAGTCGTCTGCAGCGTAAATTGGAGCTAGATGGCTCACCGTGTTTTGGTATCGGAAGAAATTTCACTGGCGGTGAACTCTTCGTCAGCGTAAGGTAAATCCACCATCGGGAAATACTCGAGTCGATGGCTAAATGGCTCAAGCTAAGAAGATAGGAGCTAAACGGCTCAGCAAATGAGAAGGGGCTAAATGGCTCGTGAAAAAGACGACAGCGGCAGGTCAGCTCTAAATAGCGCTGCTGTCAACATGCAAAATCGGATTCACTAGAAAGTAATACAATAAGGTAGTCTCGAAGGAATCTGATGAACCACAAGGGCTTGCGGTTTAGTGGGATCAGAAATCTCTATATTTACACCGTGCAAGACCCTAATCACCTCTAGCACAGATGTACTTAGTGAGGCCTTTTAATGATTCTCTGACTAACCCCTGAACTATCCGGGTGGATTGGTAGGCGACACGGTGAAGTGAACTTCCTCTTAACGCAGATTAGATAATATCTACATAAATATGGGCATGCACAGCCCTCCGCTCCGCATGCACCGAGTGCGCGGAAGTTGAGGAATCCACGGAACATGGGTTCTTCGCATGTGCTCGCTTCGACGGCGCAAGATCCGGCATGATAATCGTTAGCGGTCACGACACGATTCCGGATTACCTGTTCCAGAGGATGTGCCAAGTCCGGTAAATCTGGGACGTGGTATGCGTAGACAATCTGGCAGCTTCCCAGATCGTCCTTGATCTCCAACAAAAATGGCGAAACGGCCATCGGCAAGTCGCAGGGACCATCTAACTAGTGGAGCCGTAAGTAGTTAGACATAGTGGGTGCTTAACAAGCATAATAGCCCCCTCTCCGAAGTAATACCGAAAGGCTGGGTGGGGTGGGTTTAAGTAGGTCGAGGAGTTGGCACCCTCATGGCACCCGGAGTTCTTCGGGAGTCTGGTTGTAGATTTTCAATCCCATTTTTTTTTTAAAATCGCCTTTCAATAAGTGCAGGCCTCTGCGTTGGGCTAGGATTTCCGTAACCCTGTAAAACAACCCCCCCCCTACACACACACACACACATACCATCCACTCAACAGGAACGGTCGTGAATCCGTCATCGATGTTACCTTCTGCAGTCTGTTTCTGATGACAAATATGAACTGGAGAGTGTGTGAGGGGTATACTCATAGCAGTTGTCTTTGGCTTTCGGCCTTTGTGGGTAATGAAAACAGATGATTTTCTATTTTCCGACGTTTCGGCTTTTTATATTTCCTGTTGCAATACGAAGAACAAATTGTTGCGAGCGGAAGTGGAAGACGAAGGACACTCTTTGTTGGGACACTTCGGCTCGACAATGAACTCTCGAACCTAAACGCGGACGAGCTGACTAATACGTTAGTAAGGGCATGCGACGCAACCATGCCGAGTAAACTGGAGCCGAGGAACAAGCGGCGCCCAGCTTCCTGGTGCAATGAGCAACTCAGTATTCTTCGCGCTAGTTGTCTCAGAGCCAGGAGACATGTCCAGAGAACTCAAACCGCAGCAGACAGAGAGGTGCATAGGGTGGTGTTCCGAGCGGCCAGGACCGAATTAAAACGAGAGATAAGACTGAGCAAGACGAACGATCAAAGGACCATCAATGGATTCAGAGCTATGTCTCGCAAAACTGAAGGTTATCGTATATGGACTTTTGCCAACGCACGATCTTGAATTAAGTAATGTAGAAGATTAAACTTAATATATCATGAAAACTTTCCTAATGCACTTTAATTCGATTTTTATTCTTCTTTAAACCATGAGTAGTTCAATTTTATATCAGTGCCTTTAATGCGGTAGCATTTTATTTAGAAGATTGAATTTGAATTTAGTATTTTTTGAAATCTTCTTATCATCTAAAATGAACGTACATGAGAGACGTCTTTTGTTTTAATCATAAGCTGTTCTTTCAGATTTATATTTTCTTCGTCTGCTAACAGTAAAAGTTAGTAATTTGTTTTTTTATTATTTTTAATTTTGTTTTTCAAATTTTGGGATTTTAAACAATAAACTTTAATTGAAGGTGGTACACTCACCCCACAATTGTGAATCACCCACAATTTATGAATCAGCTGACTTTGAAAGAGAAATTCAAAAGCAAAACTGTCACCAACCTTCAAAAATATATTTTTCCCAATTTGTTTAACTTTTTCCTTAATGATTGCAATGATTTTTATTATAATGCATGTTTTTTTGGTTCTGGAATTGACAAAAAAAACTTTAGTACGTATCGCTTGTAGTCAGTATCGCTGTTGTATTCGGTGCTCCCATAGTACGCGTGCTCGTGGTCGGTAAGGGGAAAACGAATTTTAATAGCTGCATTGCTATCCTTGGGAAGAAATAATACTACGACAACAATTAAAGGTATAATAAACAATTTTTCAAAAAAACCTTGTTTATTATTATGAAAACTTGCAGATTTTCGGGTGAAATACGTGATTCATAAATTGTGGGAAGAAAAGCAATGCGTCACAATTTATGAATCAAGTACTCCTCGACATTTCAGATCGAAAAAAAAGTCAAACGGGAGAAAAATCACACCGTATAGACGTGTCCAAGTCATTCCTCAGTATAATGAAGCCCAGAGGTGTGCATAAGCAATATGATCCGGAAGCCATGGAACGTGCGGTCATTCTGGCTCAAAAATCGAAGAACGTGCGTAGGGCAGCGAAGACGTTTAATGTGCCGAACTCAACACTGCTGCGGCGGATCAAGAATGGACAAGGGAAAAAAACAGGACCAAAAACAACGCTGACTCCGGAAGTAGAGACCCGTATTGAAAACTGGATTCTGTACATGGCCAAAGCGGGCTTCCCCATCAGTGCAACTGATTTAACGCAAACGGTTGAAGAATACGCCAAGAAAATTAGAAAATTAGAAAAACACGTCCGATTCCTGCATCATTTCCAAGTAAAGTATTTAACATATTGCTTTTAAATTTAGTTATAAATATAAGTACTTTCCATGTCAAAATTATCGTAGGTAAAAACTGGTGTCAACGGTTCTTGGAAAGACACTCTAACATACAGAGGAAATACGTTACGAACTTATTGAAAGCTGGAGCCAAAGTTACAGAACAGCATCTTCGAAATTGATTCTCGGAAGTGGAAGCAACTCTGGCAGAAGAGAACGTTGAATTATCCATTTTCAACCAACCTCAGAGAATCCTGAATTTCGACGAATCAGGTTTCCAGCTAGTCCCAAAAGAATATAAAGCACTTTGCGGAAAGAATGCAGAAATGCTTGTTCTGAACTAACAATTCCGATAAAGAAGCCTATACTGTGCTTTTCGGTTGCACTGCAGCGGGTGATCTGACACCGCCAATGATACTTTATCCAGCAACGGATCAGCAAAGAGATGGTTGAAAATATTCCAGCAGGATGGTCTGTTGGCGTATCGGACGAGGGATGGCAGACTACAAAAACATTCTACGAATACGTAGTAAACGACCTATAAATTACAAGTGGTTAGACCTATAAATTACAAGTGGATAGTTGATAGAGGAACCGAGTTTACGGTGATCATATTCGTGGACGGCCACAAGAGCCATATCTGCATACAACTAGCTGAGTTTTGCGTGAAGAATACTCATCTCCCTGTATCCGAATTCTACACGGATTTTGCAATCTTTGGACCGACTTTTTTTTTGGGCCGTTCAAGAAAATCTGGTTCAAAGTGCTGAGGCAGCATCTTTTAGCCGATAACTTTACGAATTCCAAGGAGTGCCTCAAAAAGGCATTTAAAATTTGTGGGCTTTCTCCTTGGAATGTCAACGAAATCGACTTCAGCCAATTACCGACGAACGCTGCTCAACCCGAAGCACTGGCAGCTGAAAGTACCAACACTGTATTCACATGTGAACCATTGGAGAATGTGTATTTGATGCAGTTGAACCAAGTTGAGTTTGACTACAACAAGAACTGCTCCAAAGATTTGAATTGAATAGAAACAAGGACGCTGGGTACGGACTATTAGAAGAGCTCGCACTCTTCAACTTCTGGAAGATGATAAAGGAGAAATCTGAAAGCCTGATGCATACGGAGCCATTGAACTTACACCAAAGCCTCACGCTGGAATTTGTTGTGGATCCAAACGGAGGGTGTAGCGTTGTACAATTTGAGAACTTTGAACATGGCTGCTCCCGTAAGTATTTACAAGAATTATTTTGAGTTGTGTTGATGTTTGAACCATTTTATTATTTACAGTTATCGATTCAACACCAAACTTGATTGGTGCTCGAGTTGTGCAGAAATTTGTGTTTCATTTGTATTAGAGCCTCCTCTTCTAGAAAATGGAGGGGTCTCAAACTGCCATAGAAACATTTCTTGCCTCCAAAAAACCCCACATGCCAAATATGGTTCCACTTGCTTGATTAGTTCTTGAGTTCTGCAGAAACTTCTGTTTCATTTGTATTAGAGCCACCCCTTTCAGAAAGAGGGAAGGTCTCAAACCACTAAAGAAACATTTCTTGCCTTTAAAAACTTACGCATGCCAAATTTGGTTTCTTTTGCTTTATTAGCTCTCGAGTCGTAGTTGTCGAAATGAGTGTTTCATTTATATTCATTTATATAGATATACAACTTATTACTCTTATGAAAAGCTCAATCCAACCAATCATGACCAAGCAACGTTTTTTTTATCAAGCGTTCGAAAATAGCGCATTTTTTGTAACTTATTCGAATAAATAAAATAAAAAAATATTGATTCAAAAATCGTGTTCAATCTGATTCACATTTGTGGATAGCTACTCTCCTGATTCATAAATCGTGGTCCTGCACATCCATCAAAAATGATAAAATTACTCGTTAACTACTGCATTGCAACTAAACAAGCGATGTTTTATCTGAAAGTACATACCAAACTAAACATATTACTTCGAACTGCACGCAAATACATGCTTTCCTTAATTTATAATGATTTTTTCAATCTTGTTCAAAGCGTTACTTGATTCACATTTGTGGGGTGAGTGTACTTCAATCATGAGTAGTTCTATCATATTTAAAACTTCATGTGCAATTCTTTAGAATTTCAAAACTTTCAATTGCTAGCATGTGTTTTTGAAGATTGAATATAGGTTTTCTCGTTATCTCTTGGATCTTTTGGATCTTTTGGATGTTCAAGTCCATAAACTGTCACGAGATATTTCCCCTTTTTTTCAATGATAAGCAGTTTCTTTTTTAATTTCAAAACTTTAAATCCTCTAACATCTTTTGTTAAAGTATTTGCCTTCTTTGAAATTAGAACACATAGCGGTTCCAAGCAATCAGAAACAAATCAATGAATTATGAGTCAATCAGTCAGCTTAGTGACGTATTTGGTCCTGTGGCATGCTGGCAAATAGCATTCGGCTTCCTGACCCATCAACACGAAAACAGTCAAGCAATCGTGAGGCATTTCGTTTACCCAGGATATAGCCAATCCGGCATTCACAACACCTTCTCCCTTCTGGAGAAATGCGATGACGCCGAACGGAAGCCTGTTTGCGGTAACTCATGGTAACCCACAGTTATGCAAAGCGATATCTAAGGATAAGAAAGTAGTAAAACTTAACTTAATTAACTGAAAGCTGAACTCAATTTGAGCCCGGACATGGCAGCTACTGTCATGTAATATCATTTATTATGTGGCCTGTAGACCACATTGACTAATTTTTGAAAATCTCAGACCCCCCCTTTTCCCAGAAAAGTCTACGTGGCTTATGAATAGCCCCACAGAGGCAACCAAGCTTATCTCTGCAGCATCGGCGTCGTCAATCTATTCTGTCTTTGAAGATGTCTAGTAAAAAAAAACTTTCTTATTCAAAGACTGATATTGCTATGAAATTATTTTGTTCAATTTCTTGTAATCGTCAACCCTACGGACAAAGTTGAAAAAGAATCAAAATCAGAATTTAAACCACCAATAAAATCAATGTCGAATATGTACAATATAGTAGCAACTACTTTCAAGGGTGTTTTCTCAAAACAATATTGGTAGAAGTAGTTCAGAGTGTTTTTTTTTGTTGTAATTTAGCGAAATCAGCTTTTCGAAAATTGAAAAAAATCGTATCACTCGAAAAGCAAAGTCGCGGATTAATTTTGCGCGAGCATCTGAAAAATCCTCAACTCTCTCATCGGAACATCGAAAAACAACTCGAAATCGCGCAGTCAATTAAACAGTGCAGTAATTAAACGTTACTCCAAATATCGAACATCGAACGCAAAATACGGTGGGAAAGTCATGGGCCGGAAACTGTACACGGTGTTCAATAAGTTTGAATACAAGTTTTCATCATTGCGTAGGTATGCGCCATGTACATATTCTGCATTGGTATTGGTGTCAGCTTTAGCTTCATTCATACGCTACCGAATGTGCGCGGTGTTGACATTCTGTTAGTTGTTGTTCGTTTGTTACGCGCGATGAAAGAGTATCGGGACTTCGTAATTAAGCGTTTTTTGAACGGTGAGCGACCCGGCGATATATTCCGGCTGCTGAAATCGCATGGGGTCAAGCGGAACTTTGTCTACACGACCATCAGGCGATACCGGGAGACGTCCTCGACCAATGACCGTGCGAGATCCGGTCGGCCGCGTTCAGCGAGGACGCCACGGGTCATCAAGATCGTGAGGGAGCGAATTCGGCGCAAAAAGAACCGCTCAATCCGGAAAACGGCTGCAGATCTCAACGTTTCCATTGGAACCGCTCACACCATACTCACCAAGGACCTTGGTTTCAGGCCTTACAAAAAACGTAAGGTCCATGGCGTTTCGGAGGCTACCCGCAAAAAGCGGTTGGATCGAGCTAAGAGGATCCTCTCGGCACGCTGGTCAGGAGTTTGTTTTTCGGACGAGAAACTGTTCGTGCTGCAGCAGCCGCACAATGTGCAAAATGACTGCGTGGGCGCCATCGAGGGACAGCATTCCTGAATCCAATATAAACATCCCTCGGTTCCAAAGTGCCGCGTCGGTGATGGTTTGGGGGCAGTATGCAAACGTGATAAGCTACCCTTGGTGTTTATTGAAAAACGTCAAAATCAACGCGGCGTACTACAAAACTGAGGTTTTGGAAAAGGTTGTTGCCTCCAGTCTCCGAAGCCTCTACGGCGATGAGCACTACGTGTTCCAGCAGGACGGTGCACCAGCCCATACGGCAAATGTGGTTCAAGCCTGGTGTCGGGACAATTTAACCGACTTTCTGGACAAAACTTTGTGGCCTCCCAGCTCCCCGGACTTGAATCCTCTCGACTTTTTTGTTTGGTCCTATATGATGGCGAAGCTGAACGAATACAAGGTCAGCACTTTGGATCATTTCAAGACGGTAATTCTCAAAATCTGGGACGAAATGCCCATGCAGTCCGTGCGTGCCGCCTGCGACGCGTTCGAGAAACGTTTGAAGCTCGTTAAGGAGTACAAAAGGGGGGTCATTCCAAGAGAAATGTTGTAAACGTTCCTTGTAAACATAGCTTTCAATAACATAAATCCAAAAAATAAAAAAACATGTTTTCATTTTTTTAACAAATTTTGAAAGTGTATCCGAACTTATTGAACACCGTGTACACCCAGATGCTAACGAAGCCTTATTTTCTCATCATGGATGATGCGATTTACGTCAAGGCGGACTACCGTCAGCTTCCGGGGCTACTGTTCTTCACCGACCAGCAAAAGTTTGATGTTACGAAGGAAGTAACAAAGCAGAAACTTTCAAGGTTTGCCAAGAAATAGCGATCTGTTTATGTGGCACTGTAAACGGAGATATGTACCTCAATGAGTGTCTACAGATGCGTCTGCTTCATCTGTTGAAGCAACACGAGGTCCCTACGATCTTCTGGCCGGATCTAGCTTCGTGTCACTATTCAAATGTTACCCTGGAGTGGTACAAAGCCAACGGGGTCACTTTCGTACACAAATACATGAACCTTCAAAACGCACCGGAACTAAGGCCTATCGAAAAATACTGGGCAATTATAAAGCAGGCACTACAGAAGCATCCCACATAGGTCAAATCTGAAGAAGACAGTTGACAGAAGAAAAAGTTGCTTCTCGTACAGATGAAGCTGCAGCCAAATGCTGTACAGAACTTAATTGTTGTGAATGCGGTTTTCATTCATTTTCGGATCGTTTTTTTTTCGTTGCCCGTTGTTAACCTTGATAAGTATGCCAGCATATTATAACAATTGCATTCGCCAACAAACGTGCCTTGTTTATTCGCCAACGAACGACCTTTGTTTATCGGTATATTTTTATAACTCTAAACAAATTTCAACCTAAATGGTGAAAAACTTAAACGTAAGTTGATTTTTTTAATGAATTACTTATCAAATGAATAAAAAAAAACTGCATGATTTTGGTGACATTGCTTATTGCTCGTGTGCTCGTTATGCACTTCATGGGATTTGGAACGTCTTCAACTAGACCCTATTGCAATCACTGCTCAAGCTCAACATGTTTCAGTATGGATGAAGCAACATGCTGAAAAACATGACCGTTGTAGGTTGTTGTTTAACCCGTATTTGGAATAGTGTCCCGGGGTGCTGAAGCCGTTCCCTACCCTATCGCTTTTCGATGCAGCAACAATAACAACGAAAAGAAAACAAATTCATTCGCTCTTCAATCTATTTTTTCAGCGTATGATAAATATTGGACCCTATGTTTTCTTACAGTTATCTCAGTTCCACGGACATCCATGATGCTCGTTGGAAACTTCCTCCACGTTAACGCAAAAGCTTTATTCCAGAGGATACAGGTTTTTCAAATCGAGAAAATTTCCACCCAAAACCGCCGAAAATGTTTGCAACTCATGCAAACTCACGAAACGAAAGTGACAACCAATTATGCGAAGCAAGTAACTGCTCCTGACACCGAGCATTCTTTTGATATGACAAGCTTCTCATTTCATTTCTTCTGCCATCGCAAGAAACAGCCAAATCGATAGGAGAGTGAAAAAAAAACAAACAATGCCTCACAGTAATGAAGTGGCTTTCCAGAAATAATAATTTTTCCTTATGCAAAAGTCGCGACTCCCTTATTACCCAGTGTCATCTAACAGCAAGCCATGCCAAGACAGCTCTCCTCATCTCCCACATCTCAACTGGCTTGAAATCGAAGAAGGGGCATGCAAGTCGCAAAAGGGGAATATCATTTGTCGTATTGTTATGCAAATATTCGCATTATTAAGACTTATTGGTATTGTTTCTTGTGCCCCTGGTAAATCATATCCTTAGTTAAAATTCACTTTGCCATTGTCTGGGGAAAGCTCGTGCGGAACGCGAAACGCAAGCCACGTTATTCCGAGAAGTAAAGCAAGACGTGACTGAAGGTCCTGCGTCTACCGTTTTGTGGATTTGTTGATTTCTGGTTGTTTGAAATGTGGTGAAATATGTTGGAGAAGAATTATTGTTGGGGGTGATCACCAAAAACGAACCGAGGCCTCACAATTACGGTTTTCAAGTACACATAATTTTTCAACAAAATCGAACGAAATTTGTGATCGAACAATAACTTTGTCATGTTAATTGTTAATATTTGATCTGATATAGTCCGTTTTATTCAGTATTTGGCCACTTATTTTTTATTACTGTTGCACCATTAGTTGTCATAGCGAGCAGCTAACGAAAACGTACTGTTTTGGAAAGATTGTTTATATAGTGGTAGATTTTTTATCAATATTCATAGATGGTGTCTAAGATTTTCAATAATGAGTCTACGTAGTTTATGAACCGGCCCTCAGGGTAGTTTAAGACAGTCGCACATTACAGTTCTGAGAATCTGTTTTCAACAAACATTTTAACAGGGCGCTAAGACAAATCCTGGTTGCCAAAATCCGTGCAAGGAAGTGATCTACGCAAGTACTGACCAAGTACAATGGACTTTTTTTTATGGACGCTGAAGCTTACTGAAAATGGACTTTGGACAACACTCGGTTCACTTTTACTAAGCGAAAGGGGGATGTACCGGGTGAGTTCAAATATGTCTCTGTAGATGAATTCCATCGCAAGTTGATGATTTGGCAAGGTACCTGCAGTTGCGGAAAAAAACAAAAACTTCCATATAGGTCCCGTGAAGCTCTGCTTTGACTTACCCTGTTGCCATTATAATCGTAAAGTCAATTCGATTTTATTGAGAAAAGCATCAATTCACCAAATTGTCCAGATTTTCATTCCATCGTATAATTTTAGGCAATCATCAAGCGTAAATCAAAGACACCGTCTGCTTTGGAGAAATGCTGAAAAGACGGCAGATAAAATGAACAGTAGTGGTGCAAGAAATAATGGGTGCAATTCAGCGAAAAGTTTGAATTTCTTGCTTATTTTTACTTAAAGCTTCAGAAACCTACAAAATCAAACCCTTAGATTTTTAATACATTATTTCAATTATCATTTCCGTGCGGCCAATTCTAAATGAAACTTTGTTTGAGATATACAATCAGTTTTGCAATTCACGATGTTGTAATCTTATTTCACTGAAATTATACATTCAATCGGTGTGTTGAGAACTAGTAAATGCCATGAATACTGCCAACCCACACTAGTTCCACACTACAGAAACACTATTAGTTCTCATTAGTTCTTGTTCCTTCCACTGATCTTTGGTATCGTTGGTCAAACTCGAACACCACCATGCAAACCTCTATGAAATAATAATCATCTGAAGCTTTGTAAAAGCTTGAAATGGTCTACTATGCGTAAATATTTAGAGTGTAAAATCTGCCGATGCAAACAAGATTACCACTCTGCCAATTTTCGATACAAACGCCTAAAACCTTTTTTTTTTGCGCATCAAAAGAAAGCTCAGCAACAACTACGTCACAATCCAAAATGCACCATACAACAATATTGGCAATCTTTTATGCAGCAGGCTAGATTCAGGCGTTATCTGGCTTAAATCTACATGAAATATCCCAGTATTTTCTGGCAAATCTCGCATTTCCTTTAAGTGCATTAGATAACGCAGAAAATTCAATGTTTCTTTATATCTGTGTACGTTTGCAAAGTGCGAACGTCTCGGTGTTTATGGATATTTTCTCGATTGGCTTCAATCCTACCTGTGTGGCAGTGAAATGGCTATCAAATTAGGTGGCTCATCTTACTTTCTTGTTCCATCAGGAGTAACATTGACGAAACGATTCTCGGCCGTGACCGAGATAACTAAATTAACACCCAATAAACTTCAGGTCGCTGTGTCCAACTTCAAGCAAGCTAATGAGATTGCTGTCTCTTAGCTCTTTACACTGGAAAATAGAGTGTAAATTCTCGCTCGGGTTATTGAAATTGAAGGTGTGGCAGTCTGCTTTCTCTAGTGAAGATACTGAATGTGCAAAGACTAACCATGATCAATAAAGGTGAAAAGAAGTTTACACCGTCAGGCTCGTTTTGTGTGACCTGTGCTGGCTCGGCCCTCCCTCAATACGTCGAGTTGGGAAAACTTCGATTACTTATGCGGTTGTTCGTACCTCGGGTCGTGATCAGCCAAAAATGCAAGCAGATGGGACTTACGACCTCCCATTGTGGCAAAAAGGCACGCTGCTCTATTGCCGGGAGAAACATGAGGATGGTGCCTGACCAGACAGCGCACTAAAATGCGCTTTCTGCAAGAGTTCTCCTCGTCATGCTCTCTCTTCGTGCCCGGTTTACAAAAAACGCGGCGAGAAATTGGAACGTTTTCTGAAACTACGTTCAAGGCAGTCGCAGAAATGTTAAGGAAAGCCTCACCATCACCCAATGTCAATACAAATCCATTTGCTCCTCTGTCAGATGACAGACTTTGATTTGGCTGAAGAGGGAACATCAGCTTTCCGGAAGGTGCTTCACGGCAAAGACGCGTTCGTCCACGAAAAGTTGCTGGGCAGAAGCATGCCCATTTCAAAGAAAAGTGGAAAAAAGGAAAATCCAATTCCACCTGGATTACGTTGTACAAACTACACCCAGGACTTTCCACCTCTTCCGGGGACATCCAAAACCCCTGCCAATATTGCCAATATAATTCATCTTGATCGTGAGGATTCACGTGGAGGGGGAGTAGTTTTGGAGATCAAAAAGTACTACTCCTTCTATAGAGTGAGTTTTCCTCCTATTCCGGGAATTGAAGTTGTCGCATGTCAGGTGGTTATTAAAAATAAAAGCCTTTGCATTGCTTCCGTTTACATTACTCCTAGAGCCTCAATAAACCAAAAATCAACTTTCAGATATTTGTTCGGTTCTTCCTGCTCCGCGGTTGATCATGGAGATTTTAATTCTCATGGTACTGGCTGGGAAGAACTGTACGTCGACAACCGGTCTTCCTTGTTATTCGACCTCTGTGACAACTTCAATATGACAGTTCTCAACAATGGAGAAGTAACACGTTTGGCTGGTACATCCTCAGTTGGCAGTAGATTAGACCTCACACTTTGTTCGAATTCATTATCGTTAGATTGCACATGGAATGTGATTCAAGATCCCCATGGTAGTGATCACTTGCGCATAAATATTTCGATTGACACCGGGCTCAATCCATCGGAATCGTATGATCTTACCCGTTTCATCGATTGGACAAAGTTCAGGACAGCAGTAAATGAAGCCGTAACGACGGTAGAAGGGCTTCCACCGCTGGAGGAATACAACTCCTTCTCCAACTTGATCTTAGACAGGGCGCTTCAAGCTGAAACTCGATCAGTTCCTGGAACGTCATTTCGCAGGAAAGCTCCTTCTCTAGGTGAGATCAGCAATGCACCGAGGTTTACCGTAAAGTCCGACGCGTTTAAAGTTTTCTGTAGGCGTGGAAAACATGAGCACTTCGAAGTATACACGGCTCTCGAACGCGAACTGAAGAGCCTCATCAAGGCCAAAAAACGCGGATACTGGCGAAGATTCGTGGACGAGCTATCACGCAAGATATCGATGAGTACTCTTTGTAACACGGCGCGAAGAATGCGTACCAAACAACGAACAACGAGAGCGAGGAGTACTCGGCCCAAAGAATCCTCAAGTACGGCCTAAAGGATCCACAAGTTTGCGCGCGCGCTCGTGTGTGTGTGTGTGTGTGTGTGTGTGTGTGTGTGTGTGTGTGTGTGTGTGTGTGTGTGTGTGTGTGTACAATTTAACAGTCATTGGCCGGCAATCCGAGAGTTAAAAAGTGATGGCTCTACTGCAGATCCAGCAACCCATTTCAGAATGTCTGGAGAGTCACGCCCATTCCGAGGTTACTTTCACATACAATAAGCCCCGCATGTAAACATTACCGATATCATTTGGATAAGGGTACTGCAACACACTTCCAGATTTGGAAATGTTAAATTTCCAAACCAGGCACGTATTTGGTATTATTTAAAAATATGATTATTGCTATATAGTTAAAGTCAGATACATTTCACCCAAGGCCGCTTCCTTAATGACACTCGCTTGTTCATTCGTAAAAATAAAAATTCTCGACGTTCATTCGTAATTATTTTCATGCATTCGCGACAAAATAAGCGCAAAATTTAACGTTGCTAAACCGCTCGTTAGATATGCAAGCTGCATAACAAAACTCTGTACACTACGTGGTGTATGCATCTGAAATTATGTGGCAGCTTTTCACGCACGCATGCTCGATGTCTTCGTGTGCTGCTTCTGACAAGCAAATGGCCGTTTTCAACATGCACTGGTCTTGGTTTTTTACTCCACACTCTGCTAATAATCAAATCCCCGCTATGAGGCGACTCTATCGAACTTCAAAACTTCTAATGATCATCGATTCACTCGCGACAAAGCGGACAAACGCTTAAACTTAATAATTTCAACCGGATGTCACAATACTTCCACTAATAAACAAAACCAAAAGAAGTGGAAAAACTACCGACCCTCACACATTTCAGGAGGAAAGGATCACCATAATGGAAAATAAGTGAACCATCCTTATTAAATATGCCAATTTGCTAGAAGTTGCCAACCATGATATCGGATTCGTTTCATTATTATTGCCATTAAATTCTCAGCAGTTGAATTCAAATCGTTCAAGTCAAAATCAATTGACTCCCTCAACTCGAAAACTAGCTATGTCCGAAAGAGTCGCTTTTATTTCAAAGATTTTTTTTAGAGATAACACCAGATCTCGACGTTTTATGCATTTCTATGACATACCTATGGCAAAAAAATCGATTTCGGAAATGTCCAACACTTCCTCAGGAGATTTTTCATGGGTCAAAATACTTTGACCGGAGGTGCATTTAACGAAACCCAATTGAGCTCAAATGTTGCATGGGGACTTTTCTAGAGAAGACAAAACTTTTAAGCACTACCTACGCTTTTTTGAAATTCGAAAAGTCTCTTTTGATTGGCACCCTAGTGTACATACATCATCATTATTACATATCAATAATCCCTTCCCGTGTACCAACCATCGAAACTCACACAAACTTTGGAAATATCCTTGCCTCACATCGAATTTGTGTCCTTAAATTATCCATCAATTAGGGGTTCCATCCACTCAACCATCATTGCTCGCTGCGCAGCTGAGCTGGCGAGTGTAAGATATATATACAATACCTGTCAAAAATAGGATCTCGCTTCAAATTATGAACCATCTTCCCATTGTTCATCAATCATAATATTATTTCAATTTCACGTTTGTCTTTGGGTGTCTGAGCATTTTTTTCTGCCGCTAGGATATTTGAAAGAGGAAAAAGGCTTCACGCCGGATGAAGACTGCTGCGAAAGAGGGGGAACACGCAAGTAGAATTGAAAATACGATATTGGATATAGATGCCTGTCTGTTTGGTATGCTAATTTAATGATGAATAAACTTATTAAATTTTTCGCGTGTTCATGTGCGCTCGGTAGGGAACGTTGCGGTGGGTAGAATATGCTCAAAGGGGAATAATAGCGTCTCTCGTATAGTTTGAAACGAAAGCGGATTATGCTGCTTCGATACAAATTGGTAAATCTCGGTGAATGTCAAAATGATGATGCATCGGTAGGGGGAGATCGTAGCAGCGGGTTGGTGTATTTAGTCAGTGATGTTACATGTTGAGATTAATTGGTAGTTAGTCAAAGTTTCACATTTTGTTTTATTACGTTCATCCACTGAAACAGATTTCAATTCGTAAAAAGACGTATACTGAGTTAAAGGTTTTTTTTAAATGTGTGCTTGAGGTGAATTGCAGCTCCATGTTTTTTCCTATCTTTTATCTCTCTCTCTCTCTCTCTCTCTCTCTCTCTCTCTCTCTCTTGCAAACTTACCTCACATACGCCCGCCGTGACGATTCTCCATTTGTTTCTTCTAAATTTCGAAGAGTTTCCGCTTAACTAGAGCCCAGTACTTCTCTTTTGGACCAAGCTCTGGGCAGTTTGGTAGATTGACTGTTTTTAGCACGTATTTGAAATGATGATGATGATGGTCTCGCCCTTACCCCTACAAAGGTTTGAGCTAGACGATTTTATCTCTAAGATAATTAGTTAGGTAACAATTCAAACCAGTTATGCAAAAAAATAAACGAACTGATTTCATCTACAGATATAAATTTCTTCAAAAGTATCCATTTGCTTCACAGCGACATAATCGTGAAAAGCTTTGAGGTTAACCACAAAAGTTCGCAAGTATTCCCAGCGATCAGGAAATTCTGTTGCAATTCAGATCACAGAATCCAGTCAAAGGACATTATCAAAAGACAAGCCAATATCCGATCCTGCCCGCTACAGAAACAGAGGTTCCAACACTAATGGAACCGCCACCTTAGTTTTGGGCTGACCAAGGATATCCCCACTCAGGGAGATCGAGAAAATTTCCAAACCGATAAAATCCTCGACCGGCATTAGTCAAACTTTTACTTTCAACCACAAAAGAATTGACGAAGAATTCCCCGACATTCAGCCAGACAACTCGCTACTATTTCATAGTTCCATTTAAAGCATCAAAGGCCAATTTTTTTTAACGAATTTAAAAAGAAGTCCATCATATCTGTATACCGCGCGCGAGGCTCAAACAATTGTAGACTACTTTCTTTATTTTTTTTTATTTTTTTTAAACTAACACAACATTAAACAAATTCCATCATCATCATTGTGACGAACAAAATAGTGAGTATTGAAGTATTGTAAATGTGAAAAAATAAAATTGAAAAACTAGAAGGGACAGCCCAATGGGGTTGTACGCAAAGTTGACGTAGGACTACGAAGCAATAATGTGCAATCTAGATCGCTTGGTTGTTTAAAGAGTGCCCGAAATGGTTTCCATCCAAATCTAATTCCCATACACCTTTATTGATATAGCCTGTCTTGGTATTTTTATTCATACATCTTACTTTCACTGCAAATAATATGTATGACATATGATATCAAGATACTGTTTATCACGTAATATACCTTGTAGTGCGAATGAGTTATTGATCATTTAAGAAACTTTTACCCAATAGGCTGGTTTCGTTCACCTCCAATTGCATACGGTTTCTACTAGGCCTATGTGTGTACAACACTGCTAATGTAGAAAACATTACAGCTTCGGCACACGAAAGATATTTTTCGCAATCAAACAACCCAAAACCAAGCCCCCAGCACTCCCAAAGACATGTCAACTCTCTTTTCAGTTGTTTTGATGGCCCTGAAAAGAGCCATTTTCGGTTCAAGGGAACAGCTACGACCACCACCTCATTTCGTCATGTAACTGATTTACCTCGTGAAGCCTCGTGTTTGGCTAGCTCTCCCGACAGCATGATCGAAAGGCGGTTTGAATTTCCAGAGACGTCAGGGCTATCCGCCAATTGATTTAAGTCAGTCGGGCAGCTACGCTTTCAATCCGCTCGGAAAGATCATTTGCGAAGCTGTTCATAATGCCTATCGCTTTGGAGGAAACGACCGAATTGGGTTAAAATGCTTCAGCACCCGGTAGATAAGGTGCTATACATTTTCTTTTTCCAAACCCTTGCTGCAGATGGTTGTGGTCTGTTTGAGGATTCAAAGTCTTTTATTGCCGATAGACGTCTAGGTCGAAATAGTGCCAATTGAACGATAGACCAGCATTGGGAAGTAAATATGTAAGAAAATTCTATAGTTAACTCTTCAGATAGCATTTGGTGGCCCTAAAAAGGACCGATTGGTTTTAATAATGATGCGGCTCTGGTTGTATTTTGTACGATGGTTGAGAGGGCCACAATCTTTAACGCGTAGAAGATAACTATGAAACCACATACTTGCAGCCATATGCTGCGACATTTCACTTTCTGAGCTGATTTGATCGTGCTGAAAAGGACGAATATAGTTGACGGGAAGGAAACATTGTTTGCGATTGAACTTGGGTTTTCTTGGATCAGCTCCTCGTCGGTGCGGTGGCCATCTGCAGGTGACGTGGGATAATCCTTGTCCCGCTGTTGTCACGGGCGGCTTTTTCCCATCAATTCGTAGGCTTAAGGAGCCTTCTTTCTTGCAGCGCATTGACGGCAGGTTGGCGGTAGTATCGGCCCAAATAGCCATCTGCACCAACCTCTCTGGATGACGACTACTCACCAGTGCATCCTACAGTGTACTCGCTCGCCTACTGCGTTGCAACAGCAGATGTTGCTGTGCACAGAACTACGACTACCGTAAGACTGAATTAAATTTTCTGGTAATGGCGTCGGATGCTATTGTACGAAAGAAGGCGGTACCAACGAAGTCAATGTGATACAAATTGCATCAAAGGGGCCGAACTTCTGTTATTGCGCCACAATAATTAGTTTTAATTAGTCTTAACAGAAATATTCTTAATTACCTTGCCACTGCCAACAACTAATCCGCTTACACAACTAGGAACTACGACGAACCCAACATGGTCGGTCTCTGACGTGTCGCAGTTCGGCTCGAACTATCCCTTCTAGAATTTCGTTCGTTAGTTGTTCAACGTTCTTTGTGATATACTCCAACACACGGCGTTTAATGCATGCCATGTTCAGCCGTGACGTGGTAATTGAATTACAAACAGCACAAGAGAAAAATTCATCCAAACAAACTCTTTAGTTAAACTGATTTGGTCGTCCTGAAAAGGACGGGTTTAGTTGACGGGGGAGAAATAGTTTGCGATTCCACTTGGGTTTTTCGGGAATTTGGTCTCGTTACGGGCGGCTTTTCCCGCCAATTCGCAGGCTTCAGCAACTATGTTCTCGCAGCGAAGTTGACAGGAGCATCGGCACCAACAGCCAACTGCACGACTGCTCGCCAATGCACCCTCCAGGGTGCTTGCTGCCGCTAACTGCTCAGCTCCATGACTGTTGTAAGACTGAATCAAAATTTTGCAAAGAGCTGGTATGTAGCGTCAGATGCTATTGCTCAAAAGAAGGCGGTACCAACGAAGGCAGTGTGATACAAATTGCATCAAAGGGGACGAACTTTAGTCATTGTGAGACAATAATTAGTTTTAATTGATGTACGCTAGACGGATGATTTTCTTAACAGAAACATGACTAATCTGCTTGCCACTGACAGCAACTAATTCGGTACGCACAACTAGGAACTATGACGAACTCAACCACATGGTCGGTTTCTGACGAGTCGCAGTTCCGGCTAAAATTATCTTTTCTAGAACTGAAAAATTCTGGTTGAAAAAAGAAGATGACACCGAGTGGTAAATCTGACAGCTCCCATGTTAAAGTATAGGACAAACATTTTAAAATGCTTCTAAATAATTCAAATGAAATTCTAATTAAAAGCGGTTTATTGTATGATAGAAGAAACATCCAGAACTGTACAATCCCCTATTGTACAGTTCTGGATTTTTCTTTTATCATACAACAAACCGCTTTCAATTAGAATTTTATTTGAATTTTTGAGAATTTTTTTAAATTGTTTGTCCTATACTTTAACATGGGAGCTGTCAGATTTATCACCACTCGGTGTCTTCTTCTTTTTTCAACCTGGATTCGTCAATTTTGTTCGTTAATCCTTTGTGATATACTATGGGACACGGCGTTTAATGAATTCTATGTTCAGCTGTGATGTGGGAATTGAATTACAAACAGCACAAGAGAAAACTTCAACCAAACTCTTTAATTAGTAAGCTGGTCGCCCTGAAAAGGACGGATTTTGTTGACGGGGGAGTAATAGTTTGCGATTCCTTTTGGGCTTTCTTTCTTCGTTCAGCTCCTCGTCTTTGCGGATGGCCAGCTGCTAGTGACGTGGGATGATTCTGGTCTTCTTGTTTTCCATAGCGGCGTTTTCCACAGACGCGCTCCGCAAACACGTCTGTCGCATACGGATGCACAGCGTGAACTGATTGGTTAGTCGTTCCCACGTGTTCCATAATTGCTGGCACGGTTACTGTGGCGGTTCATTCTTCAATCAGAGCTTAGCGCAAATATGATGTCATTTTCGACCAATAGCTTTGTGCGTTCAGAAATGTTTGTGGAACGGGGAAAAGTTATTTTGTAGAAGAAGAAGACATTTATTACTCGTTTCCTACGACCTTGCTAGAGACAACACATTTTTCAACCTGTTGATATGAAAATTTGTATGGGAGCAAAAGTAGGTCATTTTCAAATGAAAAATTGAACTACTTATAGTAATTGAACTTCTTTCAAATTTCAATGCGAAAAATTTGTGAGTCTTTTTGATCAAATGGTGTATGAATGAAGTCATTCTGTTTAGTCGAACGAGAGTTATAAGCGTTCAAAAACCTTTCACTTTTGCGTAACGCTCTCATTTTTCAAAATTTTGAAACGGCGCCCGGTATAGAAAAGAAAAACGTAGTCCTACGTTAAAAATAAAATAGCCAACTCATTATATTCCGTTTGTAAAGAACTTCGTCCGATACATTCTTCATTATTACAAAAAAAACAACATTTGACCTCTTCAACCTTATACCATTCCAGGACGGATTTCGCATAGTGACAAGAGGCCAAATCACGCCAAAACAGAGCTGGAGAGTCGTAGCTTCTGATGAACGGTAGCAACCGCTTTTGCAGACATTATTTCTCGTACACAATCTTATTGACAGTGCCGGTAAAGATGAAACTATGAGATTTCCGACCACAATTACATTAGGCCTGCCATATCAAATACTTCCTCGGGAATTTGAACACCTCCTTTGTCCAGAAATGCTCGTCAACGTGTTTAGAGTCTTCGAGTACGTATGTTTCATCATCCATTATGATTCAAGAAAATGTTTTGTCAAATTTGGTGTAAAGCTCCATAGCACGACTTTTGCAATGAAATTTTTCCTGTGATCACGGTTGGGCACCTTGTTCACTTTGTACGTCTTCAGTCCTTGCCTCTGCTTCACTTTTTGTATGTAATATTTCGACTTCCCAACTTTTTTTAAAAATTGGGATTTCTCTCAATAATGGCTACCACCTTCTTATCCATTTGTCGGGAGCACACTTTTCGATTTGCTCCACTTCCAACTTTTCGATAAACAGTTTCAAACACAAAATACCGTACTTTTCGGTAGTTTTAGTTTCTTGCAAAGATCGCGTACCGATAAATTCGTATTTTGCTGCCGCACGTACAAATTGCATTTGTGCACTTCCGCTTGATTCGACGCTGTTTTACTGAATGTGGGAAGAATATAAACATGTTGTACCACGAAATAAAGTGGAGAGTTTCAGCTGTCATATAAGTGAAACGTTTCAGCGATCCGTGGAATAATTCAAAATTTACACTGAAAGAAAAGTGTCCGAAATTTAACTTGGACAGGGGGGGCGACTCCGGCGTATTTTTTAACATCCATACCTCTCACGCCTTAGCCACGAGTTCGAATCTCACCTCCGGAGAAGTTACGAAAATGCCCAAAAGTGGTGTTTGACTGACTACGACGGGAGATGAACCAGCCCGAGGCTGAAAATCTCGATAATCAAGACAAAAAAAAAAAAAAAACTTGGACAGGCTTTCGTACAGATTCAGAGTTTATATCAATTCTTAATTTTGAGTTTATGGCTGCCGCATGCTTCAGCATAAGCCCTTAGCGCAAAGATAAAAGATTTTTTTATCAAAACATTAAGCAAACAAATTTTAGTTTTTAATACCAACGTTTGGTGTTTGTCATGTTAATCAATTTTGATTAAGAAGCAAGTTAATTGAACCCACTATTGGCAGTTGCTTTAGTTGATTAGCATCACTACCTGACTTCTATAAACTATAAATGGCGGCTATAATAAACACTCTGTGTAGAAAATTCGATTCATTTGTACTTGAATCTGTTTGATTTCTGCTGTGGCAATTGAGGTATTCTCGCTGATTACAGAAAACTTTATACTGGCCCAAACACCTTATGCAACGTGCTAAATAAACTATACAGGGTGTTCAATAAGTACGAATACAAATTTTCATCATTGTGTAGGTATTCAGCATGTACATATTCTGTATTGGTGTCTGCTTTAGCTCCATGCATACACTAACGGATTATTTTGAACATTCTGTCAGTTGTTGTTCGTTTTTTGGACGGGGAGCGACCCGGCGGTATATTCCGGCAGCTGAATTCGCATGGGGTCGAGTGGAACTTTGTCTACAAGACCATCAGACGATACCAGGAGACGTCCTCGATCGATGACCATGTGAGGCTGCGTGATGAGGGATGCCATGGGCCATCAAGGTCGTGAAGGAGCGGACAATCCGGAAAACGATCCGTTCACACCATGTTTAGCAAGGAGCTTGGTTATAAACCTTTCAAAAAAACGTAAAGGCCATGGTGTTTTGGAGGCTTCTTGCAAGAAGCGGTTGTATCGAGTCAAGATGATCCTTTTTCGGTACACTTGTCAGAAATTCGTTTTTTCAGACGAGATACTGTTCATGCTGCAGTAGCCGCACAATGTGCAAATTGACCGGGTATGGGCGCCAACGAGGGACACCGTTCCTGAACCAAAAATAAACATCCATCGGTGCCAAAGTGCACCATAGTTGAAAAAAAAAAGACAACTTGGTGTACTTCAAAACTGAGATTTCGGAGAAGGTTGTTGACCCCAGTCTCCGAGTACTTTGCATTCCTGCAGGACAGTGTACCAGCTTACACAGCAAGCCTGGTCAGGAAAATTTGGCCTCGCAGCTCCTTGGATTTTAATCCTTTCGGCTTTTTGTTTGGTATATATGATGTCGTAACTGAACGAATACAAATACCTTGGACCAGTGCAAGACGGTTAATAAAGCAATGTCCAGTCTTAATAAAGGAATAAAGGATTAAGGGATGTCCATTGAGTCAGTTTGAAGCTCGTGAAGAAGTATTAGGTGCGCAACTAAGTTCCCGCTGTTTAGCAATAGAAGGCGCCAGTAGTAAGTGCTGGTCGAATGTTATACATCTCAAGCGTCATAAACCAAGCTCAGACAAACGCGTCAAACGCAAGAAGAGCTTGGTTCAGGAGTTTCCCGCCAAGCCGTTTCTAAGCGATTGCATGCGTTGGGATTGATTCAAAAGCAAGGAACTTGGGTTCCTTACGATTTGAAGCCAAGAGATGTTGAGCGTCGTTTTTTCGTCTGTGCACAACTTCTCCAGCGGCAAAAAAGGAAGAGTTTTCTATATCGCATTGTGACGGGTGACGAAAAATGGATTCATTACAGTAACCCAAAACGGAAACATTCATGGGGACTGCCCGGGCATGCTTCAACATCGACGCCTAGGCCGAATATTCACGCTGCGAAGGTTATGCTGTGTATTTGGTGGGACCAAGTTGGTGTTATTTATTATGAGCTGTTGAAACCAAACGAAACCATTACCGGGGAACGGTATCGAACTCAATTGATGCGATTCAGCCGAGCACTGCACGAAAAACGGCCACAATACGAGCACAGACACGAAAAACTGATTTTTCAGCATGACAACGCTCGACCTCACATTGCGAAACCCGTGAAAACCTACTTGGAAACGCTCAAATGGGAAGTCCTACCCCACCCGCCATATTCTCCTGATATTGCACTGTACGATTATTACTTGTTCCGTTCGATGGCACATGGTCTCACTGTTCAGCAACTCCACTCATATGATGACATCTCAAAATGGCTTGATTCTTGGATAGCATCAAAAGACGAACAGTTCTATCGAAATGGTATTCACGTTCTACCAGAAAGATGGGAAAAAGTCGTAGCTAGTGATGGGCAATACTTTGAACAATTCGTTTGTAACCTTTGTTTTCAAAATAAAGTTCCTTTTTCACCAAAAAACAGCGAGAACTTAGTTGCGTACCTAATACATTCTAAGATAAATGTTGTAAACGTTTCTTATTAACATTGCTTTCAATCAAAAAAAAAATAAAGGTTGTACGGGATCAAACTGAAAGACTTTTAAATGGCTGTAACTTTTTACCCGTTGGGTATATTCTATTGAAATTTTGGGTGGAATAAGTTCAATGCGTATTTCTTTACGCTGTGTAAGTTTCACTAGCAGATGTGCAATCGAAGATGGAGTCGAAAGAACAGTAGAAGCACAAAGAAATCTTGCGCACGCACCTCGACAAAGTTGTTAAGAGAAAGTATTGATAGTTCCGTTAGCGCACGGCAGGCTGTGAAAATTGAATAGAAGTAGTTTGAAATTGAGCGGAGGGCATTGTGAGGTAGTATTTCGAATTTCCAATTTCAAACTACTTCTATTCAATTTTCACAGCCTGCCGTGCGCTAACGGAACTATCAATACTTTCTCTTAAAAACTTTGTTCTAGCAAAAAAGTGCTGTCTACACCTAGAGCCTCATGGTTATGAGAAATTATTTCCTTCTCAAACAACATCATCACAGATCGTTATTCTGCGTAGGGGAGAACCAAAGAAAAACTATATCAGGTCGAATTTTGCTGAATATATGTGGGTGTCGCAATTTGATTCCGTACACCCTTTATTTTAATTTTTATTATCTGAACTTATTAAACACCGTGTATTTGTTGTCCTATCATAAATTGCATTCAAAATTAATTCAAACATCAAATTCAAACATGGCAATTAGAGAGCACATGTACTAGTTCTAATATCGGCCAATTGAATCTAATGATCAATTGGGCTCATTGAAATTGCAGTTATCTGCTTCTGTCAACGGAGATGATATCTGTATTCACGCTGTGATCTGCCCCAACACTTGGTTGCTGATGGCTGATACGAGCGCACATTTCTTCTAAAATTGTAAACTATGAGTTAACCAATGGCAACCAATCGGATCTTTCTTTCATAGTGATATGTCATATCATTTTTATATGGCGTATGCTGGTTTCATACTTCAAACAATAAAGCAAACGAAAAAAATCGTAACTTCATTGAAAAGAACCCAGACAATCTCTTTGAAATTATTTCGAATCTCATTCCGTTCTATTAAATTCCGAAAGACCCCTAACGATAAAATCTCCTAATTCCATTCATTAGCTTCAGCTGAAAAGGTCAGTTTAATATGTACGCAGCCCAAACAAAAAAAATGCAGATGTATTTGTAGTAGACATGTTTCTCCATGTTCTAATATTGGCTATATTTTGGCGATATTTATTACACAATTTTATAGGTAAGATATCATATATCATGATAAGATTGTTTAATTTAATCCTAATAATTGGATTTAGCGTACATATATTACTTAAAAACTGGTTAGTGAATGACAGAACAAGGCGTACTATTGGTACTTCGCATAGCTGCAGGAATAACGTAGATCATACTGTAATCCCAAGCCGCTTGTCCAGTAGCTCCTATCCCTACCTTCCCGTGGTGCCAACTAGGGTATGAGTAACCATAGTAAGATCGGGTAACCAACTCCGGTTAGAATTTGGTAGAATGCTGACAGGGAAGTAGAGATACCGTCTTCGGCGCTTGCAGAATATCTAAACGTCTGTTCTCTATGTTAGGGGCGGTGCAAAATAGCGTTCTCCCTGTTAGGAGTGACTGATCATCATTAGCTTTAGTGCCGGTTGGGACTTTAAACAGTTCTCCGCACGATGGCCCTCCAGCGAGAGGTTCAACAAGCCACCCTTAAAAATCAAAATTTACAAACAATACAGAAGTCAATGCGGACAGGAACAGGAAACTTGGTACACAGAACTGCAAATCACTTTACTTCCCTGGCTGCGACAGCCGTAGTCGCAGCACTGCAGAAACTTTGCTGGACAGGACAGAAGGTAAGGTAAAGCGAGCATCGAGCGGCAACTTTCTACCAGAGCTGTGGCACTAAAAACGAGCTGGGCATCGGCTTTGAAGTGCTAGGTAAAATGCGTCAACGCGTGATTGGTCGGTTTCCGATCAATGCAAGAATCTGCAAGTTTAGGATCAAGATCTCCAACTACAGCATCATCAAGTTAAACTGCCCACACAAAGTAAGACCTGAAGACGAAAAAGCGAAGCGTTCTACGCGCAGCTAGAACAAGTGTATTATGGCTGCCCACAGCGGAACGTTAAATTCGTCATTGGTGACTTGGACGCTCAAGTAGGACGGGAGTCGATAGCCCCATAATCGGGCCAAACAACCTGCATACCGGATCAAACGATAATGGCCAACGATGCGTGAACTTTGCGGCCTCCCTGGTTTAGTAGTCCGAAGTAACGTCTTTATCCGCAAAGACATCCACAAAGCCAATGGGAGATCACCTGATCAACGAATAGAGAATTAAAATGACCATTATCTAATCGACGGGAATATTTTCTTCGATATCATAAATGTTCGCAACTACCGCGCACTATGGTCCGAATGGACAAATTTCACGACAAAAATCGATAACTCAAAAACCATTAACTTTAGACAGATGGTGTCTTCGGGAGATTTAATTTTTAAAATAAGATCTATCTTTTGGTTTGGGTTGTGACTAGGGTGGTCCTTTTATGTTCATAAAAAAAATTTCAACTTTTTAATCTTATGGTTTAGAGGAGTTTTTGCTTCAACAGAATTGTAGATATTTCAATTTAATGAAACTTTGGTGAAGAAACTTTAATTCTATCTCATCTACGTATCGTTTTATAACAGTTTTTCTAACTTTCCTTAGGGTGGGACTTGAAAAAACAGTTTTTTTGCTGTACCTTTTTTATTTCAATTTGAATTTGAAAACTCTGCATATATAACTTTTAGGGTATAAAATGACGCACATTTTGAAGATACAAGATAGTTGCTAGTTATTGTATTAGAAAAGTTGTAGGGGTTAAAGTGTAAAAAAATATACGTTTTTGCAAGATATCTTATTCCTTTATTTGCAATTATTTGCAAACACAGAGCCCGTGAACTGAAAGTACAAACTTCCATCTATATGATCTATGCAAAATTGTTTGTCCCCTTTTGTCCCCTTTAGGGAAAAAAATCTTTTTAAATTTGGTAGTTTTGCATTTTTTCTGCATAATTTTCTATCAGTAGCATCCAAAATTATCATCAAAGACCGTAAAAACTCGAGTTTTTTTTATGAAAATGTTTATATTTTTATATTAATCCATCTCCGTTAATTTATTAACATTCATATCACAGACAAACAGACAAAACACATCGAACATTTTTCACTACAAATCATGGTCACTAACACACCTGCGCCATCTGTTGAGCACACTGTGATGGATGATTAAGCTGTACAGATGGCAGTAGTGTGTTAACGTCAAACGAAAATCGGCTATACGTTCTACCTGTGGCGATATTACCAACTAAGAAACATTTGAATTGACCGTTTAATGGGTAATCGTTGAAGAAACTGCAAGTGTTATGTATGTTTGTCTGTGTTAACATATTTTAATCTTCGTTTGACGTTAACACACTACTGCCATCTGTTCAGCTTTATCATCCATCACAGTGTGCTCAACAGATGGCGCAGGTGTGTTAGTGACCATGATTTGTAGTGAAAAATGTTCGATGTGTTTTGTCTGTTTGTCTGTGATATGAATGTTAATAAATTAACGGAGATGGATTAATATAAAAATATAAACATTTTCATAAAAAAACTCGAGTTTTTACGGTCTTTGATGATAATTTTGGATGCTACTGATAGAAAATTATGCAGAAAAAATGCAAAACTACCAAATTTAAAAAGATTTTTTTCCCTAAAGGGGACAAAAGGGGACAAACAATTTTGCATAGATCTTCTAGATGGAAGTTTGTACTTTCAGTTCACGGGCTCTGTGTTTGCAAATAATTATAAATAAAGGAATAAGATATCTTGCAAAAACGTATATTTTTTTACACTTCAACCCCTACAACTTTTCTAATACAATAACTAGCAACTATCTTGTATCTTCAAAATGTGCGCCATTTTATACCCTAAAAGTCATATATGCAGAGTTTCAAATTCAAATTGAAATAAAAAAGTTAGAGCAAAAAAACTGTTTTTTCAAGACCCACCCTAAGGAAAGTTAGAAAAACTGTTATAAAACGATACGTAGATGAGATAGAATTAAAGTTTCTTCACCAAAGTTTCATTAAATTAAAATATCTACAATTTTGTTGAAGCAAAAAATCCTCTAAACCATAAGAATAAAAAGTTGAAATTTTTTTTATGAACATAAAAGGACCACCCTAGTCACAACCCAAACCAAAAGATAGATCTTATTTTAAAAATTAAATCTCCCGAAGACACCATCTGTCTAAAGTTAATGGTTTTCTAGTTATCGATTTTTGTCGTGAAATTTATCCATTCGGACCATAGTGCCGCGGTGTGAATATGGACTCTGCCCACTATCTAGTTGCAGTATGTATGCGCTCAAGACTTTCGACGATGTAAACGACGTCGACTTTCGACGATGTAAACGGAATTCGGCGAAGCGAATTCGGACGCCGTAACCTAATATTGTGCTACTACGAGAAACCAGAGTTGCCCAGGAATACGTGCAACAGCTGGAAGCAGCACTAACAACGGAAGAGTAGCTTGGTACAACTACTCTTGAGAATGGCGCTCGGTGTCTCGGATTTGATGGCGAATGCAATCTAGAAGAGAAGAAGAATGTAGCACAGGCGAGTATGCTGGAACGTCGTACGAGAGCTAATAAAAACGGTATAGACAGGCACGGGATAGCACCAAATGGAAGAACGAGTCCACGCAGCAATGAAGGAACTGTACCATGCTTTGGAGAGATTTGGAAGGTAAACTTCTCACATATGAGTTTAAGATGATCGAAATGTGGAAGCATCACTTTTATGGCTACTTTGACGAGCACCTGAACGGCAATGTTATAGCAAAGAAAGGTGACACAGTAATAAATCTAAGAACACCCACAGAGGTTAACAGGATTCCTACACCAACCCTTCAGGATGTTGAGGAGGAAATCGATCGGTTGAAGAAAGCAGCTGGTATAGCCCACTTTCAAGTGAGCTATTTAACTACGGTGTTGAGGCACTGGCAGGGACGCTGCTCTGGGTAATTACCAAGATTTGGGCGTAAGAGCATTTACCGGAAGATTGGATGGCAGGTACCGTGTATACCATCTACATAAAGGGTGATAAGCTGGATTGCTGCCGAGTCTCAGGGGCACTCTCGAATATCTTAGAATCTCGAAAGGGTTATGGCAAAGTGATGGAATGTCGTGTTTGCTATTTAACATTCAAAGGGTGTGCTTCAAAGAGCTGGAATGTACACAAGTGGCACGATATTCAGGAAGTCTGCCCAACTTTTTGGCTTCTCCGACGACGTTGATATCGTAGCACGTAACATTGAGACGATGGTGGAAACGTAGATCAGAATTAGCTAGTAGGATTGGGCTTGTGATCAAAGCGTTGAAAACAAAACACATGAAGGGAAGAGGCTCACGACAAGGCAATGTTAGCCTCTCACCACGAGCTTAAATTAACGGCGATGAAATCGAGGTAGTAGATGGATTCGTGTATCTGAGCTCAGTGGTGACCGCCAATAACCACACTAGCAGAGAGATACAAAGGCACATTCTGGCTGGCAGTCAGAAGTACTTTGGAAGGCACTTTGGACTTCGAAAGAAGTTAAGATCGAACAAAGCCCGCCGAACTATAAAGCTGACCATCTACAAGACATTGATTAGACTGGTAGTCTTCTACGGCAACGAAACATGGCATTACTCGTGGAGGACCAACGTGCCATTGGTGGCTTCGAACGGAATGTATTGCGTTCGATCTACGGTGAAGTTCAGATGGAAGACGGCACGTGGAGGAGGCGAATGAACAACGAACTGCGTCAGTTGCTGTGAGAACCTCCCATTGTACACATCGCTAAAATCGGTCGCAACGATGGGCCCAGTTAAAGTAATTCTCGAAAACGAAACAACGGGCTCAAAAAGGCGCGCAACCAGCACGGTGATTTGATCATGTAGAGGCGACTTGTGAACCCTTTGCTGCCTACGAGACTAGTGAAGTATTTCCATGTACCCATGGAACCAAATAGAGATAACTTCTGTATACAGCGAAGAATATTTCGGCCTTCATTTGATTGGTATGGTAAGGTTAACTCGCGAACTGCACGAAGATTATTATTCCATCGTATTTCCGATAATTGGCCAAACTATGGTGAAAATCGGTACAATTCTCCAGCACATATAAGCTTTCAAAATTATGAAATACAATGAAATGGAAAAACATACAGGCCAAATTTCAATATTGATGGTATTCACGATTCTCGTTGTCGTTGTCAGTTGATTCTTTAGCCTAATTAATTCTTATGTCTTCTGAGATTCGTGCCATTGGAAGTACGAGCTCTGTGACTTATCAGCCATAAAAGAAGGCATTTTACAACTCTACCTACCATAACAGATTCTTGAATTTTGCAATACAAACATTTTACTTTGGTTATGCACGAAATTTTTCCTGTAAATCAAGTATGTTGAGAACTGGCCCATAAATGGATACCGAGAATTTATCAATCACATTTTCCAACAGATCTTCCCCTTGAATAAACAATTGCTGCCTTCGAATGTAATGCTGCGTGAGTGCTACTGAATTCCAATCATCATCATATAGAAGCGCCAATATCTATTAATTATTCAATATTTTTCCACCGCTCATATGCAAACGAATGGCTGTTCAGTAATTAACCGGAAAAAGGTAGACAATGTGGTTCAATAGATTCGCAAAGTATTTTAATTGCAAAAATAACTTGGCTAAAAATATGCTTTGAATGCAACGCTCCCCTCGGTTTTGGTCAAGCCGATTCTCGTGGAAGAAAAAAGATCGTAAATTTATGATATTTGCATTCAACTAATAAACACCAATTCGCACATCGGATGCGAACAGTAGGCGTACAATAATTTTGGAGATTCCATCAACTTTGATTTCAGCCCTGCCCGCTAATTATTTGCTTGATTTTTGTTTTCGTCGGCTCAAAAATATGATAACAAACAGCGTGCTGGTTAATGCAATCACTTTTGTTTTAGTTCTACATAAATAACAAGCATAATAATGGCACCTTCTCATGAATTTCGCATTTTTTTTCGCGCAGGGATCGCAATCTACAATTAATTCATTTCAAAACAATCAAGTTTATTCAGCAATGGCAGCTCTCTCTCTCTCTTTTTGTGTGATAGTATGTCTCTTAAGATACCTACGGCAATTCCAATTGTTGACATGCTAAAACTCTGTCAATTGTTGAACACCTCATATAAAATGCACGAATTGTTCAGCATCTGTTCACGTTATTAAAGTGTCCATCAAATTCTTTTTTTTAAACACTTTTACGAGCGTTTTTGAATGTAATAAATGTTATTGGAAAACTTAGAAAATTTAAATTAACACTTTATTCGATCATTTTAAAACAAATTAAAAAAAAACTGAACCACGTTTTCAAACAAATAAACTCCTTCAAATTCCCCTGAAAGAGATAATCCTTTTTCATTTAAGACTATTTTGTCTCCGACATACAAGTTTTTTCAGTGATTGACATGAAGAGAATATATCAGTAGGTATAGATTTTATTGAAGATGTGTTAGTGTTTGTTCGTGTCAGATGATGAGGGGGGTCACTTTTAATTTATCTATGTGTTCCTACCATGCCCTAATTCATCGTTTTTGTTTTCTTAAATCTTGAGAAACCTGCCTTATCGGTAGGTAGTGCGTTGTTGTTGCATCGTGTAGTGTGTTGTTTGTGTGGTTTAGGTAACGTTTAGCAGCCACATTTCCTCGATGAAAGTTTTGATTCTCTTAGACTAGTAATTTTGCTTCCAAATACTAATTTACATTTATGAAGAACGCTTCAACATTACTGAGAGAATGTCTTTGCTTGTTGAATGCTCCGTTTTGTGTTATGTCTGTCATTATGTAATTTTATCGTTATCTTATTTGTCCATGATTTTTCTTTATTCGATTTCAAGTGCCAAACTGGTTTGTTTTTGAGTTTTTTTTAATAAGTTTTTTTTGTTCTTCAGTGTCTTGTTTGTTATCTGTTTTGTGTTTCAGATTTTATTGGCTGTTTTTGAATGACTTGTATTTGGCATGTGTGTGAGTTGTTCTTCTTGATTGCTGTCCCTTTGACAATTATTACTTTTGTATTGTCAGGATTTGAATTTATTGCGTTATTGAGTCCTTTGTTAAGTTAATTAATAAGTTCTTCTGAAAAACAGTTCATAACGGTTAGTTTTTTTTTTTACTTTTTGCCAACCAATTTTCTTTTCGGTACTGTATCATTTGTATTGAAAAAATATCTGCCCGGATAGAAAAAAATACTATTCTACCTATGGTGGATATCATAGGAATAGGAGTTGTGATGTGAATGATTTATTCAATTGTACTTATTTTTCCAACTTTAAACTACCATCCTAATATTTTCATAACTAATATTAACAAATCTAATATTAACAAATTTACTATTTACAAATTCGTTTCAAATAAAAGCAATACGTTACAATATTAATAGTTTAGGTTAAATATTTATATTAAACTTTATAGCCTTCTTATAACAGGCTGACTTACATTGAATTGGTATGCACAAAAAGACCTGTAATTTGTGATTATATAAGTTTAAAAAGTCCATTAATGGTTGCTTTACAGTACTTTTATTCAAAATTCATAGTTACAACATTAGATGGTTACATTTCTCCAGTTCGAACGAAATCTTCAACCTTTCTCTTGATGGAGCCCATCAGCGCCTAAACAGTGGAAAATCCATTTTGCCCGCATTTGCTGGATGTCCTTGACTGCCCCGCCGCTTCGTCAAAGTTACTGCTTTGAAATTGCCCAGTATTTTTCGATTGGTCAAAATTCCGGTCAATTCGGAGGATTCATTAGCTTGTTTTCTTGTAGCTTTTGCGCACTCGACAAACTGTTGTTTTCGGCATCTGCTGCACTTTAGCAAGCTTGGAACCAGACCACTCCGGATTTTTCATGTGTTTGTGCACAATATTTTTTTCTTCTTTCGAGTTCCATTTGACGTTATTTCTGAACGCGATACACACTTAGATTTTTTTAAAGCAATCTGTAAAGTTTTACCGAATTCTGAACAGCTGATCGTTTGGTAATCCGATTTGACGGATTTCGGTTAAATTTTACAGATATCTGTAAAAAAATTACCGGATTTCGGTAAAATTTTACCGAAATCTGTAGAATCGGATTACCGAACGATCAGCTGTTGAGAATTCGGTAAAACTTTACAGATTGCTGTAAAATAATCTAAGTGTGTATGATCAAACTTGCACCAGTTGTTCTCTATAGAAGTGTAAACAAACCACTGATTTTCGACAGATTTCAGACTGCCTTTAATTTATAGCATGACTATTTCACAATATTTGATCATGCTGCAAACATTTTCGTGGCCGTGATCTGCCAATATCCTAGTAATAAGACATATGTACAGTAATGCAATGGGCACGCAGTAAATTTTAATTTTGGCATATGTGAAATCAAATTACATTTACTCATTTTTAAATTTCACTAATTAAAATTAAAACTATATTTTGAAGGGTATTGCATGTCCTCATTGTAATGTACGGTTCCTGTCTTGTCTTTTCGAAAATCTTTCCTAACAATCTCACGATTATTTTGTTTCGTAAACCAAAGTGTTAGACTCATTTAAATTTAAAGTTATCTATTTATAAAACTATCTATACTTACACCGTGTCCAACATATTCTCATACACTTTTTCCTTGCATTGGTGTCGTGCTACTACTCAACATGCTTCAAGTATGTGTTGGTGTAGTTTTGCACCATGTTTATACAAGCGCTTTTAGGTTATGTCCGATTGTTTTCATTCGGTGTTTATCTTTTACAAGCGATGAAGGAGTTTCGTGCTGTGATGATGAAAAAGTTTTTGAAAGGTGAGCGCCCGGGCGCTATTTTCAGAAATTTGAAAAACCTCGGAGTAAACTGGGATTTTGTGTTCCAAACCATCCGAAGGTATCCTGACATCTGCTCGTTGGATGACCGGCAGAGATCCGGTCGTACTGGTATGGTGCGGACTGCACGAGTTGTTAAAGTGGTCAGGGAACGGATTAGACGAAAATCACAGCGTTCTGTACGTAAAATGGCCGCAGATCTGAATGTTTCGAGATCGTCAATGCACAATATACTGCAAAATGTTCTCGGATTCCAAGCTTTCAAGAAACGTAAGGAGTTTCGGAACCTTCCAAGCAGAAACGACTCGAAAGAGCTAGTCTGCATTTGTCGCGGCACGGTGGGGAAGAATTTATCTTTTCCGACGAAAAGTTATTCGTCTTGCAACAATCCCACAATGTCCAGAACGACAGATTGTGGAATTTGCAAGCGAGGCAAATTACCACTGGTTTTCATCGAAAAAGGCGTTAAAGTGAATGCCGTATATTATAAAACGGAAGTTTTGGAGAAAGTTGTCAAGCCATATGTACAACAGGTGTTTGGAGATGATCACTATGTGTTTCAGCAGGATGGAGCACCATTGCATATTGCAAATCTCGTTCAGGGCTGGTGTCGAGAAAATCTGACCGACTTTTTGGACAAGAATGAAGTTCACCAGATCTTAATCGCTTGAAATATTTCGTATGGTCATACATGCTGGCAAAGGTAAATGACCACATGGCGTCTAATATGAATCAATTCAAAACCGTAATCAAACGAATTTGGGATGCAATGCCGATGGAAGTCGTGCAATGCCGCCTGTGACGGTTTCGAAAAACGTCTGGAGCTGGTCAAGAAGGTTAAAGGCGGTGTTATTCCAAAACATATGCTGTAGTTGATCAGTATTATATTGCAATATAATGGGTTAAGTTATCAATAGAATCTGGATTATCGATTTGAATGAAATAGAGTTTTATTTTGTATGAGAATATATTGGACACGGCGTACCTCTTGTTACCACTTACAACTACTACTGTAGTGTTGACTTCATTACAATGATTTTCTTTCAAATTCTTAATACCTTGGTCAAATTCTATAAGAACCGTTAAAATCCTTATTCACCGTTTTAAACACTAGGCTTGGCAGTCACATAATTCAGCACTTTTGGAGCAGAGGTATGTGCGTGCGTATCCTATCTATATGCATTTGTAAAGTCGTGGATCGAATGAACTCTGTGCAGAGTTAAAAAAGGTAAGGTATGTAAACTTTATGTCAAAACAGAGGTAACCACTATCCAAGGATTGGGTAGTTTAGCTTTTGCTTATTCTACTTATTAGATCTTGTAACAAAGCTTGGATACAATGCGAGAAAATTTCACTGATGTTTATTTTTATGCCAGAAAATTTCAATGATATTTAAAAAAATCAACATCAGAAAAGCAATAAATTATACTGCTTAGGCAGCGTTGATTTTTTAATGGTTGAGGGCCTGTTCATAAACCACCCCCCTGAAAAGTCTACGTGGTAGCGCCTTAGACTCATCACAATCACGCTATTTAACTGAAGATTTTTCATTAGCCCTTCATTTTTTGTTATTGCGCAGTAAATGAAACTGTAATTTTATTTTTGAAATCTTTAATCATGTTTCTTATGATTACCTCAGTGTTTTTTAATTGTGTAATACGGAAGAAGAAGAATAATCCGCATTCGATCCAGCAACTTGGAACAATAGATTTTCTTCGATCAAAACTCCAATGCTCCACACTGTTACTCGCTTACTCAAGAATCGGCCATTAGTATGACCAAAACACAGCCCACTGGTACGTGGGATCATCGAAATCGTTGGCAATTTTGAGTATAATTCTCATCTGACGGTTAGCTTTGTCAATTTCAGCCGAGTAATGCAATTTCAAAGAGAGTTACCACTTCGAGATACTCACACGAACTGCGTTTCCGCTATAGAGCTGTTCTTCATCGATGATGTAATTATATAGAATAGGCCTTTTACATCTTCAGTAAGATAACACGGAGCATTGAGCGTCACCCACTTTAAGAAAGTTTTGACTTCACCATTATGCAAAACAATCGAGAAGATCTGCTTCACTTTGCACCACCAGATAAATTTTGAAGTCATCGGAATAAATTGTTCTACAAAACGGTGATCTTCTTCACCGTATTGTAGAAGAATTGCTACATCATCGAAAAAACAGCGCCTAACAGTGCATAGTGTTTTCGACTCCTATGGTCTCGATGACTTCCAGCCCGAAACTGGACGGTGAGCGGCAGCTGATGTTGTACCGCAATCCAATGGCTAATCCTCTTCCGTTTGAGTGGATGCGATCTAGCCATACTATCCAAAAACCGGGAATGTAGAGAATAACTTGAGGCTTGAGGTGTGTCTAGGTGATTGTGGTGATGCCAATTTCCTACTCGCTGGGGAAATGAATGAACTCGAGAGTTTTGTTCTTTACAGAACAAGCATTCCAATTAAGGATGTTGATGGTGTCTCCAGGGCTCATACTGGCTCATATTGAAGCGAGTCATCGCCACACTGAGTTAGGTACTTGTGCCTGGAATTCCCAGGTTAGAGTGAACACGTCTGGCACTGACAGCACTGCAGTGGCTGCTGCGAGTCGTTGTTGAATGGAATAGGCTAGTTCGCGGATTTCCTGTTCATGGTTCAACTGAAGTGGTGGCAGATTCAGCTTTCTGAACTGGAGCGGTGGAAAGCTCTCCACCGTATTCAGTGGTGGTTCAGGTGGTGGCACCCACTCTGATTTCGTGTGGACGACTTTCTCCAAGTTTCAATAAAATCCGCTTGCTTGTGGCAGGCACGGTTTTGGACATCAAGATTGAACCCATAGTTGGCACACTTGGTCTCGGTAGACTCCTTCATTTGCTCGCAACTAGTTTTTTCATGCATTCTTGCAAATGAATGGTAGTTCGCATATTGTGCACCGTCACACTTCTTGGGGCGGCACGACGCCTATTCAACAAATATGATGAAGAAAGTTCGTGTTTGCTCAGGTCATTCACATGCACCGAGCTCTCTAGATAAGCCAGGAGGCCGTCTAGTTTCCTTGAAGTCTGCTTTTATGGAGCAGATGATTTAAGTGGCCATGCTGCAGAGCATAAACGAAAGAGCTGAGGTCGGCATCATTTTTTCGCTGTTGCTCTAAACCAATTGTTTATTGGCTGCCGGCAGCACTTGATGTTGTATGGTGGCTTGAGGCGGGGCACCCACTTTTATTTTGCACATCAACGCAACAGTGGTCGGTGTCGGTGGGTTTGACTTAAGTCTACGCTCCATACAAAATTTCAAAAAATTGTATGGAGGAAAGTCTACGAGTGAAGTGTCAATTTAAATTTTCCTAGTTTTTCAATTACAGTCGTTTTACTTATCACTCGTAAACGTGTTTTTTTAAAGTATTTTAAAACAAAAGTGAAGCGCGAAATCACCTTGTTTTACCATTAAGAACAACCATCACATTTTGTGAGTGGCCCCAATAGCATCCTCCATGTTGGTTTAAATTGGATCAAATCGAATATCTGTACTTATGTTTAAATAGATTACTAGACGCTACGTGAATTAAGCTGAGTTTTTACCAAATCGAAACCTGCTGCCACTCAATCCTGTTAGTGCAGTTAAGATGTAAAGGTGTTCTCGGCCTCCCATAAAGCGAATATTCACGTCAACACATTCCTGCCTTTTCCTTATTTGAGTAGCACTCGGTTGTAGCCGGTGAAGTTATCGCCTCAGATGGAGATTGCCAGTTTTTACACATTGAGGATGTCTGTTAGTTCCAAACATTATCTGTTGGTTCTCTAAACCGCCGATTTGGAAATAACAGAGAAGCAACCTCAAACGGTTAATGCTTAATTAATTGTTCATAAATTACACAGCTAGTTCATCAAATTAAAATGCAGTGCAAAAGGCTGAGTTTTGATGTTTTGATTTTTTCCAGAGTAAAATTGAAAAAAATACATGTATAAAACACATACCATGAAGCTATTTCGATTTGACCCTGATAGATGGTGATAGATTCAAGAACGCTGCTATAGCTAATTACAATTCTCAAAGTTACTTTATTTTATCTACTACGGCTGCGAATGAGAATGTCGTTCTAAAGATATTACTGATTCGCACAAATTGTTCAATTTAAAATTGGTCCGTTTCCGATGATAATGTACGCCGCGAGAGTAAAAAATCCAAAAATCAATGCAAATGCTATTATAATTGCAATCTACCTAATATGTAGGACAGCGCAAGCAGGATTACCAAGTGAACGCCACCTCTCGATCGTTTTTTTTTTCAAATATATTTTCAAGCACTATGAACCCTTTGCTCACTTCCCCGTTCGTCTGTGCGAGCAAAAGTAAGCCAATAATTCCAATTTATGTTTTTATTTTGCACTCCCTTTTGTACATACCCCACTTACTGAAGCAACTTCTACCACCTACCTTAAGGCATCACTACGCAGTCCAGCTAGAGTTGGAACCGTACCCACTGGGATGTACAAGCGGGATTGGTAAAAATAAAAACAGCAGCAGCTCTATGCACACTGGTTCAGAATGTCAATTTAGACGGAATGATACATTTCCAGTTCAAATTTCAAAGCTTAGAGCAGTGTTGTGTTCTTCAAAGTTGATCTTATTAGTAAGTTCCTTCATTTGGTAATATTGAAAAAATAAGGTGCTTCCATGCAATTCAAAAATCAAATGATTTTGTTTGCATAAATACAAATTAATATTCTATAAAAAAATTTCGCTCTAAACTTGACTGAAGAATGCCTATCTTTATTCCTTCAAGTAAAAATCATAGAATATTGGTTTTTACAAAAATAAGAACCACCATAATTTTCATAAATACCAAAAGTATGACCCCTCTATTAGGAACTTCTCGTTTGATAACTTTGCTTTAAAGTACCAAACCTATGCTGAAAACGAATCTTTCCCATTAAACTCGCACTCTGAACCACTGTGCAATGGAGCAAAGCCCTCTTCATCAAAAATCGATGGAATATGCAATCGAAGCGATTTTGTTTGAATGCGCTTTGCAGCTTCCTACCGACCTCTCGATCGGTATTGAAATAAATTCAGTAGCTAGAAATACCCTTCCAGCAATGTTTATTTTCCGATTTGAAATATTATCTTTGCTGGTTTGTACAAGCTTACGGTCTTCAAATTACACAGCCGCAGCGCCTAACCATATTTAGGAAACCCTTCACTTAGGAGCACCAGTTTCGGGTACAATAATGCAAGGCAAGCAATGTAAAACAGTTGGGTTGCACTGCTCTCGTCTTAATCCCTTCAACCCGAAAAAAGGATTTCCATGATAAAGGCCATTGCGAATAAACAAGGCTCATGTTCTAATCTAAACATTCTGCTGTTACTCTTCACTGTGCAAGGACTCGGAGGGGGTTGGATGCTGTCTACACCCTTCCTGTTTGGCTGCAGTCAGTGTGTGTCATAATTAATCCAAGAGATCATTTTCGTTGTTTGTGTACGTTTCCTGGTGCCCTGGAATATCAAAAGGAACATATGCAAGGTTTTGTGTTGGTCGAAATCCTGTCCTATTTCCCGAAGGAGGGATATTTTTTGGGGAAATGTTTTTTATTTTTCTTTTTGTTGATCCTAGGACAACAATATGACAGATCAAGTGCATCTGGCCGAAAGTTTTGTTTGGTCATGTTATAGGGAATATAAAAAATGTTCATTAGGCTGAAATCTTGAGTAGATAAGCAAGGCAAACGAGGTTCGAAACAGATGACTCACTCGTGATTTGTTTATGTTCGCTCAAGCCTGAGTTTAGTTTCATGCTTATAAACATGTTTCTCATAGTAGCTTTTTATTGCTGGACACAATTTTTAGAACAAAACATTTACAAACTTTGCGCTTCGTATCATAATGACATAACCACATTGATTGATTCCGCTTCATCGATTTTCTCGTTCGTAACTTGGTCAGAACAATAATTTGAATAGCTTCTAATGTTAGTGCTTCAAGAATCAATCACCTTTATTCTCCACTGAAAAAATATTTCACTTGCTACTACTAGAAACTGTAGATATTTTCCAATACTTAAATAAGTTACTTCTACATGAATGTCACATATAAAAAAAACCTCTACTTGACTCATCATTTACATTTCACTGGACACATAAGATTCACTTGATCCTGCAAAGCATTTTCCACGTCCTGAATCACATGAAAGTTTAGTTATTTTCTAGTGGATATTTTTAACTGATTGTATGTTTTTTTTGGGTACACTGTATCGAAAAATACTCGGTAATTTGAATGAGCTTGCCTTTAATAATGCAAAAAAAAATCGATAACTATAAATCGTTCATTGCAGTTTCGCTGTTATGATTCTAGCAGGAGAAATAATCAACCGCTTTGGTCTTATCAATGGAAAGGTACATTGTTTCCAAAAATATATTTTTTTGATTCAACAATAAATGCTTTTTGTTTTCTATAGAAGTCTCCTTTCCAGCGCCTTTGTTGCATCAAAAATAAAATCGGTAATGTTTGAATAAATAAAAATCATGGGTAAGCCGTGAGTCAACAATATTTTTTTTGAACCTATACAGAACAATATATTTCTCAGCGTGTAGATGTACGATTTATGGAAAATTGCACCAATTAGTGACGCAAATCGTCATGAGATACCTTTCGTTGAGTAAATCACAATTAAATATATCGTCTCCATTTATCAAGTCTAGCATTTGGTCGGAAATCATTTTTTCATTCAAAATCTGAAATCATTTTTAATCCATTTTTCTTAAATTTTAAGATTTCTTGCACCACTTGGCCATAAATGTGTTTCTATTATGGCCACTCCCATAAGAAACACCAGCGATTGGCCATCAAAGGAACCAGAATTTAAAACCATAGCGATAATTGGTGCAATGTTCCAGTAATGGCAAACGTGATTTAGAATACAAAAACAAAGTTTTGACTCAGTTTCGATATTTTAATCATACTTTTTAACTAGTGTAGATTAACCCTTTTCTACTTGCTACTTACTACTTTGCTTGGCACACAGGATGTTTTCATAATGCAAATTAGTTATTCACTTTTCATTTTTTTCAAATTACGTAACGTATTTTTTTTTTAATAGTTCGTGATGCTGTACCGGTGAAGCAACGACGCCGTTTTTTGGGGACAAGACAACCTTGGTGGAACAGTGAGCTTCTACATCTTCGAAATCGACTAGGGATGGCTAGAAAGTGCTTTTTTCGGTTCAGGGATGTACAGCGAAGAGTCGAGGTGTGTGACTCTTATGAGGTTATGAAATTGAATAGAAGTAGTTTGAAATTGAGCGTAGGGCTTTTGTTAAGCAGTATTTCGAAGCAAACACACACACACTTATGCCACACATCCCCATGTGGGGTAGGTCAAGGCAGGAACGGATACGCCACCTTGACTGGTAAAATTGTGCGCGCTTGATCTTTTTGTAAAATGATCAACCGGTAAAATGAAAAGTTGTGTTTTCAAAAACCTCTAATTGGAAATTGATTTCCATCAGATGTGGTCTTTAGGAAGTGTAAAACAGAAATTGCACATTGCTAGAATCATTCTGTGCCATTGACGCGATTTACAATTTGAGCACGATCAAGTGCGCACACTTTTCCCAGCCAAGGTAGTGGATCCGTTAACGCCTTGACCTACCCCACATGGGGATGTGTGGCAAAAGTGTGTGCGTTTGCTTTGAAATACTGCCTAACAAAAGCCCAACGCTCAATTTCAAACTACTTCTATTCAATTTCATAACCTGCCGAGCTCTATCGGACCTATCGATACTTTCTCTTCACATCTTTGGTTCTAGCGGAAATTGCTATTCACTACTGGGATCCTACGATGTTTGGAAGATGTCTGGCATATTATGTTGAAAAAGTTTCCCATCTCCGCGCCCATTCTCTCATCTGCCGTAGATCAATAAACAACGAAGAAACATTGAGCACGTGATCAACGTTATTTGGACCTTTTGCAATACGTTGCCTACTGAAAGGCGTTCACAAAATGGTAAAAACCTGTGCCGAATGCTGTCAGTCGATCACTGGCGTTGATTATGTTATCTGTCGTGGCTACTGTGGTGCTACTTTCCACATGCAAACATGCTTTGGTGGTGTTACGCGTGCGATGTTGTCGTACTTCACGACACATAAAAAGAATCTATTCTGGATGTGTGATAAGTGCGCTGAGCTCTTTGAGAATTCGCATTTCCGCGCTATTTCATCTCGAGCTGATGAACAGTCTCCGCTTGCTACACTCACCACTGCAATCACCGAACTTCGTACCGAAATCAAACAAATGAATGTGAAACCAACAGCACCAGCACCTGCATCTGCGTTGACAAACGCAAACAACTGTTGGCCGTTGCTTGATCCACGCCGAGCTAATAAGCGCCCCCGCGATTTCCTGGTGGTACCCGAAAAATGTCGAATTGGGTCCAAGCAACAGCAAGACGACGTTGTTTCTGTCCCCATCTTTAATGATACAAGAGTTCAGAAATTTTGGTTGTACCTGTCGAGGATTGAACCAGATGTTACCAATGATGCTGTCTGTAGCATGGTAAAAGCCAATCTTGCGTTGGACCTTGATCCGGATGTACTGAAACTTGTCCCTAAGGATAAGGACATCAGCATGATAAATTTCGTGTTCTTTTAGGATTGGATTAGATCCATCACTGAAATCCAAGGCGGGGTCCAGGGGTCTTCCAAACACCAAATGCAGGCAAGTATACATTAGCTTTAAATAATACGCTCCCTGAGTTGTGTGCTGTTCGTAGTTTCTCTACGCCTGCTCATTCGGCAATATCCGCCCGAGTTACAGGGCTCTCTATATACTACCAAAATGTACGGGGGCTGCGCACAAAACTAGACGACTTCTACACTGCAGCGAACGAGTCTTCGTTTGATGTATTGGTTCTCACAGAAACCTGGCTGGATGACGCTATCGAATCCCGGATGCTGTTTGATGAGAGCTACACGGTCTATCGATGTGACCGTAATCCACTAACCAGTAACAAAACGTTCCGGAGGTGTATTAATTGCTGTGCATAACAGTTTATCATCGTCGGCACTGGAGGTAAATGATCATACTATTGAACATGTTTGGGTCACTGTTAAGCTTAGCCATTTCTCGCTTATTGTCGGTGGTATCTATATACCTCCAGATATGGCGAGTGATCATTTGATTTTACGCTGTCATGCTGCTTGTGTGGAGGAAATCTCGATGGCCACTGTGGACGGTGACAAACGGTGACTTTATCTCGATCATGCACTACTTTGTTGGATTGCATGTATTCGAACGGCTTAAGAACAAGTCGACGATTTCAAAAATCATGCAGGAAACACCTTTGACCTCGTTCTTGTTAATGATTCGTTTGGGAGACAATTTGAGCTCGAAGAAGCTGTCGAACCATTAATTCCTGTTGATCCGCCTCATCCTCCCCATATTTTGATCGTTCAAAGCGATATTGAAACAAGTAGTGCCAACAACAGATATGATCTTACTGCCTTTGACTTCAAAAATGCTAACTATGATGTCATGAGCCAACGATTGATGGAAATCTATTGGTTTGCTGTCTGTCTCTGCGCTATGGTCGATGATTGTGTAGGCAAATTTGTGCAGATTCTTCATCAAGTTTTCAACGGTTGTGGGCCTCCATGGTCGAGTCGAGAACTTCGAGTTTGTAAAACGGAACGAAATATTGCTCGTCGAACATACCGATCACATCGATCTCATCTTTTTACAAGTTTTCCTATAAATGTTGTAGCCAACGGTATAAACGGCTAAACAACAGGCGCTATCGACGTTACGAAAGAAAAACTGAGCGTGATATGAGGTGAAAACCTAAACGATTTTGGAACTTTGTTAACTCCAAGCGTAAAGATACCGGATTGCCTTTTGTAATGCACCTGGACCATCGCTCGGCGAATATACAGGAAGAAAAATCCTCCTTGCTGGCTGAATTTTTTCAATCAGTCTTCGAGGACCCGCGAGATTACTGCAATACTTCAGATGCGCTGAAGTATGTACCGCGTGATGTCATTGATGTTGATACCTTCACTGTATCTGCAAACAATTTGACCAAGGCACTGTCTAAATTGAAAACTTCGTACCAACCTGGACCGGATGGAGTTCTTGTCTGTGTGCTGAAGAAATGCTCTGCGAGTCTGATTGTCCCTCTTCTGCACATCTAAAACTTGTCAATGCAGCAATGTATCTTTCCAACTCTCTGGAAGGCTTCTTTTATGTTCTCGGTTAATTAAAAAGATGCGAAGAATAATATAAGGCACTACCGAGGGATTACGACCTTATGCGCGTGTTCTAAGTTATTTAATTAACGCACTTTACGCAATAAAAACATAATAAGAAATGTATTACCAGTAAGCCAAACCAAATTTACGTGTGTATCTTTTGAAAAAGCCCAGATCTTTTACAAATCTATGACGTTTGTGAACGTTTACAGATTCATTTTGGAATTATCCCCTTTTTCACCGGTCACTGTACGAGCAGAATTTTTTGACTTTGTATGTCATTGTTTAAATGACAACAGTGGCAGACAAAATCAAACTTTCTCTTTTATTATTACCATTTCAAGCTGATTGCTTTCCAATTTAGTTTATTGCTTGCTCTCAACTGCTCTATAGTTGTGTTTCAGCTGTTGTCAATGGCGTGGCTGGGTACCCGAGAAAAATTCAAACCCGTATGGTTCGAACGAACCGAGAATTAAATCCACTTCCGCTCGCTTGACAATATTGTACCTTTACCCGACCAGACGGAAATAACAAATATAAGGAACGATTTGTTTTTCTTGAGTCTTGTTACAATTTGGATGATGATGTAGTACAATGGATGCTGATCATTTCAATCAAATTATCTAGAGGCAACAAAAATGTAGCAAATTATAATACATAACAAAAACAAAACAAAACTTGTCAGTCAGTTTTGTAACTATTAGCTCTTCAATGCGATGTCATTACACCGGACAACATCAATCTTTCTATAAAATTAACATTGTTTTTCTTTTGCTCTCATGAAAATTATTTCAAATAACGTAATTTTTGCCATTTGTTCATAAAATGTTTAATTCAATTAAATGATTGTTTAGAATTTCAACTTATATATTTAAGTCAAGAAATCATCTTGGGTACGGGACGGGTTTCAAGCAGTTTATTCAGAATCTGGGACATTCGATAAAGCTGTATGTAATCTATAATTCGACTTGCCAATATTTACACGCTAATCTCTCTGCTTACTTCTGATATATCGGAGCATTCCTTCAGAAACGACCAATAGATTCAGAAAACTTCATAGTGATGGACTAAAGTTCCCAATTGCAGGAAATTATTAAAGGCACGCGGATTACTTTCCGATCAAGAAAATTATTTTCTTCATCTCCGCATTTGTAAATAAACAAACTAAACTAACTCCTTCGTTTTACCCATATCTCAAAAATAAAATCAAAACATGTCGATTACTATGATCACAAACTCGTCTACGACACTCGATGCCAACACCGCATTAGCAAAAAAGAATTCACATAATCACTTCACTTAGCTCTCAGGTGATTCAGGCAGATTCAAAGTGATACAGTTCGATGAATAATTAACCGATTTTGATGAAACTAGAAGCGTTGGACGGGGAATTTATTTATTAACTATGCGCTTCAACGAACGTTGCTGCCGGTCATCCATCTTCTGCTTCCGTCCACAGCTACTTTTATCAGGCGATGTTTTTCCATGTTTTTTATATTCCGACATTATCCGGCAAACTGTGGCCCTGGCAACACCAACCAGTTTGCATGTTTCAGCGATCGAAGCACCGACTATACGGCCTCGTTGGAATTCCGTAAGCTCTAATGGCATTTCGAACTGCACACGTCAGTACTTAACCTTGATTTGTCCCATGCGCAAGCACTCAATCCTGTCACCTTTTGTCTTCTTCTATGCAAACATGTACACGGATAAAAAACAATACCCAATTTGAGTTCTATTCCGCCAGGTCGATGGTTCCGTACGCCAAATTAATTTTGAGTTATTTTTCAATTAATTTTGAGTTATTAATTTTGAGTTAATTTTAGTTTAGGTATTGTTTTGTAAAATCATGAAGTTTGATGTGTCGCAAGCCAGGGTTTGACATCATTCGAAATCTGGCCATTTCCCTGGGGGAACCCGGAATCCGGAACGTCACCAGGTGTGGCCAATGTGAAAGAATACTCTCAGGTTGACTACCAGTGGTATTGGTTTGTAAAATCATGAAGTTTGATATGTCGCAAGCCAGGTTTGATACAGTTCTAACTCTGGCCATTACACTGGTAGGGTACTTCCTTCACGATTCCCGATAATGAATCTGGAACTACGGAAAATAACGAAATGTCCGCTACTTTTCCAAAAACTAGGATAAATTTGTAATCGTATGGAAAAAGTTGCATCTAATTTGGTTAAGGGTACGCAGAGTTACAGATAAATTAAAAAGGAGTTTTTCAACATAAGAAGTGTCAGGCTATAGGGTAAAAAACTACATTATACGGAAATAGCCATATTTCTGGTTGTTTATGGACCGATTCACAATCTTTAACCACTGACAGACTTGTTATGGTTTCTGAAAAAATATAATACTACCGATTTTCAAGTAACATAAAAAATAACAAGCTGCAGAAAAATTGCACATTTGACATAACCTCAAAGTATCCGTGCTATCTCCGGTGTCCAGAAGTCAAATCAAATTTTGATTAAACATGCTATAACAAGAATAAATTTTCCGTCGAACGCTTCTAGTTTCATCAAAAACGGTTAATGATTCACCGAACTGTATCACTTTGAATCTGGCAAAATTTTGCTAGTCTTCTCCTTTTTGATCATCCCCTGTATTTTTCAGTGTAGCAGGTTTTGAGACAGACGTACACAACCAAACTTTTAGTTTGTCATTGATCTCTAGATTGGCAATGTGTATTTCCTATTGAATTTCCTCTCACGGAAATGTTAGACAAAGCGACTTTTTTTTCATCATACAACAAACCGCTTTTAATTAAAATTTCATTTGAATTTATTAGAAGCATTTTAACATGTTCGTCCTATACTTTAACATGGAAGCTGTCAGATTTATCACTATTCGGTGTCTTCTTCTATTTTCAACCTGGACTTTTCCATACCGGTGCGCTATATCCATAGTTAACAAAAAAGAGAGGTAACATGAGGTGTCTCTCTAAAGCAACAGTGATGCCATAGATGCCGCTCGACAGAGAAGCATTATTTATTGTTGAGTACGATTGGACAGGTCTGATTTTTTTTTTTTGCATATGATAGTGACAAATGATGGACGATATAATGTTAAGCATAGATCAATCTTAAATAATTGGAAGACACATGAAAATTCACCAGGTAGATTCTAGATGACGTATTTTAAATCTTCAAAATGACAGTAATAAATGGGTTATCAATCATGAGTTATGTATCGAACCATTATTATATAGATAGAGCTTATGTTCGTATCATAAAAAGTGAAATAATTTGGAGAATGTAGGAATTTTATATTTCTTAATAACTGTTAAACAGTTACTGATTAAGCCATTCCCAACCCATAAGTGTTTTTTTTTCTATTCAATTATTGCTCAGAGTTGGAATATCTTCCTACTTACAACTGATAACCCAGATACCCAAATGTATGTGAGAAATTAAAAAAAAAAAAAACTTGGAACAAAATATTGTTTAAGTATAGTGATTGGAAAACGCATAAAATATAATGACTCTTAGAAAATGTTGAAAAAATAATCAACAAAATTTACAAACATCGTTTTTTCTTTATGTATGTGTCACATCTCATCCTACAATAGTATTAAATATTTAATATTATAATAATACAATAATTAAAATAATCAATATGTAACACTATTCATAACGAGGCTTGCTATAATTTGATAATCTTTCTGTTATACCCTTCTGGTTGGGCCACATCAAATTCAAACATTGAACACTAAGAAACTTGGCAGAAATTTTCGACAAAAAAATATGTTTTGGATTATCATAAATAGTTGACAAGAGTGTTGTATGTTTTATTTATTTGGTCGGGCACTGAAGATGATATAATTTACGGAAAAATGCCACATACTGACCTAACGTGTACTTTAAGTTTACGAATAGAGAATTTCTTGAAATACAACAATACTTTGAGGACCGATTCGAGATACTCGCTTAGAAATTTCAAGCATAAAATGAATGTTCCTCCCTGCCATGTTTGAGTGAACAAGAGAATTCAACAGGATGACAATAAATTAAATATTAAACCAGTTCGTCGAATTGTAACTGATAACTATCGAACTGCAGGAAATGGGAAAATTTGTTGAATTCCTTCCAATGGCCATTTACAGTAAACTATCGGTAGAATTCCTTTCACATTTTATGACAATTGTGACGAGACGACTTTTATTTTCGTTTTCATTAATGACTAAGCACGCGAAAATTTGTCTCATTCGACATGCAACTCGTCGTCGATCGTCACACACGCATTAGCAATTCCGGGATCGTATATTTTATTTACACTGCACCGTGGCAAAAGGTACATGGCCCAAGCGAAAGAACAAGTCTCGGAACTGACCAAAATCAATAAACACACTCACAGTTCGACATCCACCATTTGGCTTATGGTTCTCTGTGGCATGTTTTTTCTTTCCCTTCTTGCTAAAGCTCATCAATATGCAAGCACGATGCAGAAAGTCAGAAGCAGATCGACACTTTATGGGAAATGTCGAATGTGCCAGGGCCATGGTGGTAGCCCATGTGACCAATGCTTCTTGTATACTTGTTCAGAATTCTCCCGTCCGGTTCATGATGTCTCCCGTCAACAGTTTAGCGCAATTCTACCACGTTTCTGCATTTGGACAGAGTTGGGTCTCGGTCGTGAACAAGAGTCAAACAGCAGAGAGCACGGAACGACAGCAAAACGAACGGAGAGCTACTGTTGTTGGGAAGTTGTCCCTTTTATTGGCATCCAACGATGGACAAGAGTGCCAATGAGTGACGGAGGATGGAGCGGGTTTCTAATTTGTATTCCATTGTAATTTTAATGCTCAACCTATTTCCTTTTTTCCAGTGAACGATGCTTAATTATTATGCAAACGTTATTTTACAAACACTAAAATCGATAGCGTAACAGAAATGCATCCGAAACGGGCAGCCTGGCGGTCGGAACGGATGGACTGTGGACGGAAAATGCAATTTGAATGACAGTTCACGTAATGACGCGATTCAGCATCATGTTGCGGTGAGGATGGGCCTTTTTTCGAAGGTTGATGCTGACATTGCTGGTCGACGGTGACGTAGCTGCACACCACAAACCATTGCATCGCTGCATAGCATGGTGTCAGGTCAAACTGCTGAGCTTGGTTAAAAATATAGATGCGAGATAAATGCATCCTGAAAATTGTATCCTGTAATTTAACACGCGGCCCACCATAGCCATGCAGTCAGCAGTTATTTTCAGTGATTCATCAACATGGGATTAGCCATGATGATTGTCAGGTTTTTCGCTGGGTATTTCGCTGAAAACGCTACCAAGCAACGTGTTGAAATTCAGATTTGCAAATTTTGAAACCGAGATTTGTTCAGCTTCTATGGTTTTGTTTTTTTTATGTCAATAAATAATGATATCTATCAATATATATAAAAATGGATTTCTGTCTGTCTGTCTGTCTGTCTGACCCTAATAGACTCGAAAACTACTGAACCGATCGGCGTGAAATTTTGTATGCAGGGGATTTTGGGGCCGGTGAAGGTTCCTATGATGGTTTGAGACCCCTCCCTTCACTGGAAAGGGGGGCTCCCATACAAATGAAACATTCATTTCTACATAACCCAAGACCTAATCAAGTAAAAGAAACCAAATTTAGCACGTGTGAGTTTTTGAAGGCTAGAAAAGTTTCTATGGTAGCTTGAGAACCCTCCCCGTCCTAAAAGGGGGGGCTCCCATACAAATAAAACACAATATTCTGCATAACTCCGGAACTAATAAAGCAAACGGAACGAAATTTAGCATGTGGTGGTTTTTGAAGACAAAAAATGTTTCTATGTTGGTTTAAAACCCCTCCCCATTCTCCCCGATACAGATGAAATACAATATTCTGCGTGACTCGAGAAGTAATCAAGCAAATGGAACCAAATTTGGGATGTGAGGGTTTTCGGAAGAAATGTTTCTATGGAGGTCTAGACTCCTCCCCTCTCTGGAAGGGGTGAGCTCTCATGAAAATTAGACACAATTGTCAACCAAATATGAAAATCATACCTACTGTTATGAAAACTTATATGTAGGGGTGTTGAGGCCGGAGAATGTTCTTATGATGGTTCGAAGCACCTTCCCCGTCTGGATGGGGAAGACTTCCATACAAATGAAACACAAATTTCTACAAAGCTCGAGTTCTTGGAATTGGAATTCTTCAAATGGAACCAACTTTGGCATGTGGGGGTTTTTGGGCAGGATTTTTTTTTCTCAGGTGGTTCGAGACGCCTTCCCTCTGGAGAGGGGGAAGGAGGGCTCTCAAACCAATGAAACAGAAATTTGAACCAAACATGAGAATTATCCATGCAACTAAAACACAAAATGTGTATTTCCCGGGTAAGAAGCATATTCTGATAGAAGTTTGAACCCCTTTTTAGAAATTAGAAGAAAAATAAGTATTTTCCATTTAATTCCAACTACCTTTGCTTATCTTGACAGATACGCGTATTTCGTCTACAATGTGCAGACTTCTTCAGTATCTCGTACTAATAACTTGACTTCAGTACGAGACACTGAAGAAGTCTGCACATTGTAGACGAAATACGCGTATCTGTCAAGATAAGCAAAGGTAGTTGGAATTAAATGGAAAATACTAATTTTTCTTCTGATTTATAGTTTAAATAAGATGCCAAAACTTTCTGATCTTGGTTTGATTCTCGGCAAGAGACAATACCAGTAGTGCGGAAAAAAACGGAGGCGTTGCTTGAAAACGAGTGCCACAGGAATTCTATTGGACACCGGCTGTCCATTTGCGAGATGATTTGCGCCGCGAGAAGATCGTGGAACACACCCTCGAAATAGGATCCATTGAATTGGATACCAACAGAAAGGCCACCTACTTAATCTCGCATGATAAACTGAGGTTAGTACTGCGGCACCATTCACTGACATTAAACCAGCTGAAACAATCTCTCATGCAGACCATCTGTAGACAATCCGAGTGACACGTACGGTAATCAATCTGCCCGATGACGCTTAAAGCGAACATACTCATATCCATATGATAGAGGCCTTCACAAGAAGTAGGTCATGTGTTTTGTTGCGATATGAGTTCAAAGCTAACCTCAAATCACCGCAGGACCTTTCTTTTGCTATTATCTTACGTCTAGCGTCCCGGACGTCGGTTAGCGTGTGCCAAGAACTCAGCACACGTATGTCAAAGAGTACCCCGTTTTCAGGGACTCGAGCAAGAGACGACACATCACACTCCAGGCAAGTCGACAAATCGTCGAGCGTATTGCAACGAGAGTGAGGAAGCGTTGAATTCGCTCACTCGCAAGATCGAAGGGAAGTGCAGTTTCATTCACTGTCCAAGCAAAACTCGGACGGAGATCTTCCGGTTTGCACGACTGCTCGCTGGACGTTTCGTCGGCCACGTTTTTTACAGTAAGAGTTCTGATATAGCGATCGATTTTGGAATTTGATACAGTATCGAATGTGAACATGCTCTCGTCGTTGAATAGGGTTACTGGATTTTTTCCGGGTTGTGGTCGGTAATCATGTGAGTTTTTTCCGTGCCCTTGACATCGCCCAATCTACGTTTACGATTTTCCGTGCCGTAAAATCGCTGACCATGTGTTCCTTCGCCATTTTCCACATTGACCGCTCTGCATTTGCACGAATCCTTCTTTTGATGGCAGCAATCACCCTCGGAATCCGGGCTGACCTCGGACGACCTACAGCAACCTTCACGGATACTTGAGCTTTTTTTTTATCCGTCTTGATGTGTATTACCTGCGCATTCGACATACCTTGTGCGCTCGAGTAATGTCATTTGACGTGCGATGTTGTTATCTATACTATCGGTCAAGCTAGCGATATAGGGGCCAAAGAGCTAAAAGAAAACCTGAAAATAAACAATAAAATTAGACTTCTCTGAAGCTTCGTATGAACTGATTCCTTTTCAGTTATCGAGAGAAACATTTTTTTTAAACTTTCGGCAATAGAGGCAGTAGCAACCTAGTATAAAAACATAGTACAGCAAAGGTCTAAGATCCTTTTCACGGTCCACCGTGATACTCCCAAGGCGATTGAAATGTCTTTTTGTGGCATTTGCGCGCGGAATAAATTACGAACACGCTGCCACTCCGGAATGGTGAAACTGTCAAACTAAGGATTTCGATTAGGATGGTATGAATTAAGGCCTACATGCAGGCAAAAAACCCAAGGCATTATATGCGCAGGTTAAACGGAATTCTTATGTGTACGATGGTTCACACATTATTTCACACACTGTAGGTAGCATGCATTATAAATATAGCCAAAAAATGAGTATTTTGGTCTGTTAAAAACGCTTCATGTTGATCAATAAAATGTAAATAGTACTACTATTGCTTGAAGAAAACATGCGACAATAGGACAGGCTGCTTTTCACATTACAGACACTTAGCATTCGACAATCTCATGTAATGTGTAGACTATTATGAGAACTGCGGCAGGAGGCATTGAAAAAAAACTCGCCCATTGTTTCGTGTGACAACGAATTTGGGGTAACTTTGAAATTTGATTTTCAAACACAGTTTCTCTTCTCATTCAAGAACCATTTTTTTCCTGCTAGAAAAAATAACACAAACACAGTGACAACTCCTGCTCAACAAGAGACGAAGAAAAAATGGTACTAGTTCTAAAAGTCATTCATTTTACAGCATGACTTTTTGTCGCCCAGCTCCCACAACACCTTTTTGTACAGGTAGCTATTTCATCAGTGTGGGCTAAAAGTTTCCGCTTACATGGAACACAATAATTTTTATCACCACCGAAAGCGGAACGGCCAACCGTAAAAAAAAAAGCAGAAAATAACGGCCCAGCGCCATCAACTAGGCGAAAAACGACGAAACACCCAGTCCGGAGCCCCACCCGAGGAGTGAACGTCAACCAAAATCAGCGAAGCAAAAAGAGACTTTCCAGCACTCCTTCTTCTTCCTCTGTTTGCGGGATAAAAATGGACCACAGGAGAAATCGCCCGGGCAAAAACAACATCTCACAACATTATGTTTGTTTATTCGACCTGTTTGGCATCCGGTTGGTCGGGTTGCTCCTGCGGAAGAGAACGGTGAAAAATTTATGAAAATTTTAATCAGTAGGTGAAAAACTTTTTCCTTCCACGCAGAAGTTTTACCGGAGGAAGCATTCGATCCGCTATGACGATCTTTTTTTGTCAATTTGGCGAGAGAATTTTTGTTTGTTTATTTGGAAACAGAGATCTCGAATGGTAAAACGGATTATTACTATGTTCTACTTCAGCATAAGCACTAATCTCTGGCACATCGAAAAGAAACAGTAAATATTTATTTCAATGATTCCGGTCATGCTCAAGCTGGTATCCAGCCTAATTGCAGCTTAATATTTTGGGCAAAAACATCACCCAATCGTTATCTTTCAAATACTTTGAGGTCTGGTTTGATTCAACGTGCACTTGGAATGCCTATATAATGTATTTGGTTCAAAAATGTCAAAAGAGGATCAACTTTCTTCGTTCAATTGCGGCACATGGTAGAGTGCTCATCTGGGAGACCTCATAACTCTTTTTAAAACAACTATACTCTCTGATCTACACAGAAAAATATAATTAATTTTAAAAAGCGCGTAAAAATTTCCCTCGTTTAATTCCAAGCCAAAGGAAACGTAAACAACGCAACTGGTTGTAGTCTTTGATGAGCCATACAACAATGTTTGCAAACTTTCATACAACAGGCTTGATTCAGGCGCTATCTAGCTTAAATTTACATAAAATATCGCATGATTTTCTGCCAAATCTAGCATTTCCTTTATGTGCATTAGATAACGCAGAAAATTCCTTTGGCTTGGAATTAAATGAGGGGAAATTTTACGCGCTTGTTAAATTTTTTTTTGTGTGATTATAAAATCGGAACGAATTTAATATCGCATAACATGTGTCTTGAGTTCGGCTCATAGCATTATGACAGCAGTAAAATCCCTTTAGAATATAAATTTGTACTTGAAAATTAGAAAAAAATTGCTTATGTTGATCACACAATCTCGCTTTATGAGTATTTACCATCACTAAACATCTTCAAATATGTGTCTTTTATTCTGTACTTCAAAATACCCACATTTCGTCTTTAACTGTTCTTCAACTGAAAATGATCTTTACATGAAACAAGTATCTCATACCAACAAGTCAATTCCGAAAAAAGATTCTCCAGTGTTGGGTTGCACCACAGTGCATACACTGAATTTTCTCTGGAAACTCGTCATTGGTTGTACGGACATCATCGGCGATTTCAATTGGTTATATTGCGACAAGCGTCAAATCAGCCGTCACCATAGTTTGAACGAAATAGGAAAAAATCTAATCTAATCTAATCTCACACTAACGCAGCCAATTCTTGAAGGCATCCTGGAAAATGATGGTTTCTTGAATACATCATTTTTCTTGTCATCGGTCAGGCCAACTGCGTAGTATGTGCCGCAGAGAGGATTCCAAGAACTAGAGCGATTCCAGAGAGATCTAAAATCGCTCTACCACTCTGAATCAAGGGAAGGAAGAAAACGTGGACCTCCCGTACCAAACGCTCCCATGTAGAGTTAAACAGTGTGATAAGGCAGCATTCATTAATTATGTCACGCTTTTAGGGGGGGGGAGGGGGTTCAGAAAACCGTGACATTTTGTGACAAACGAGGGAGGGGGGGTAAGCTGAATCGTGACATCACATTTTTTAAAAAAACAAAAACAAAATGATATTCTTATGCAATATCGCCTACTACTACTATCCCTACTGTTCACGCCCCTTCGTAAACGAACAGCAACAGCAGTAATCATGCAGCACTCACACACCGCTCGCATAAACTATGCCACGCCCTGTTCTGCAACTTTCCATCGTTCTGGAACTTTCCATGTTCTGGAACTTTCCATTGTTCTGGAACTTTCCATGTTCTGGAACTTCTAGCAGTAGCGGCACAATATAAAACGGCACCGCAGTGGCGCAGTCATTCAGTCATTATATCAATTCTAAGGTGTTAAGATCAAAAGGAAAAAGCAATAAAGGATAAGTGAATAGAAGCAGTAGTTTTTCTATCAATATCTTCTGGATCCATTATCCGGTGCAACAGCCCAGTGTTATACAGTGTTGAATACAGTCCACCCTACGACTCAGAGTGTTTGCTGTCAACGGCCTTGGAACCCAACCCGGCCTTTTTCAGGGTAAGAAGAGTTGAATTTTCCACCCATGAGCCAAGACAGAGCACTCGTTTTACCCGACAGTTGCTAGTTTGAGCGACACCTATTTCCTTTCCTACCGTGTTAGGACACGTTTGAGTTCTGTCGCAAGAGAGCTAGCAAGCTACTCAGGCACTCTACGGATCCGGTGTTTGGCTCCGACACCTACCATACCTAACACGCTAACTTGAAAGTACCCATTAATGAGTCGAAAGGTACGCTTTTGAAGAAAAGTGGCTTAACTCATTATTAGGAGTATATTTTCCTCATTAATTGAGTATTCGTTACCCATTAATGATTAATTGATACTCATAAATGAGTAAGCAATACTCAGAAATGAGGAAAGTATACTCTTAATAATGAGTTAAGCCACTTTTCTTCAAAATGCGTACTTTTCGACTCATTAATGGGTACTTTCAAGTTAGAGTGAATACTATTCCACTGTTCATGAATGACAGCTGCAGCTCATTCAGTGTGCGTCAGTGAATAAAGTCCAGTGTTTATTGGTGAAAAATTGGTTCGCGCAGTTAGTGTATTTTGGAAAATGAATCGTGGAGATAATTTGTACTTTATCGTTGGGAGCATAGATGCTAGAGAGATTAGTTTATGCTCCTTTTGCTGTGGGTGAAATTTTGGCATTTGAACCAAAAGCCTGGCAATAATTGCCAAGGTTATAGCGCCTTACCTCGCTTAGGTGGACTAAAACTTACGACGATGGAAAAATGCGAAGCTGAAAATAGCATAAAAAATATTGTGAAGGGATGTTATAATATAAAATGAGAATAACATGTGTACTGGCTGCATGACTTTCGATTGTGGTCCTGCTGCAATTGTAAATGGACTTGCATTGTCATTGCCATGAAGGGATAACAAATTTAAATTTTAATGCAATACTCGGGAACTCCATGGATGATCCAAAATTATATACCGTATAAAGAATACTTACATTTTTTGTGGTAGGGTAAGATCTCAGCATGCTAGCTTACCGGGGTCGCGCTGCCTACATTGCGTTGGTGGGACAACCTCCTAAGGTATAACTGACGAGATACAGCGTTTCTTACTCAACCACTGGATGCCAGGACAGACGCTGTTTGAGCCACACCTCCTTGGTGGACAGACGCTCGGCACGCATCTCCTCAATCTAGCTGAAGTCAGAAGGACAACAGTGCCCAGGCTGCACTACCAGCTAAGTACGCAACCCTTTGCTGGCGGTCTTTGTCATCTCTTGACCCGTGAAAGCATGAAGTAGGAACTTGTGAGGACCAGAGCTATATTGCGGGGACGCACGCTCCATCACAGTTGTCGACTCACCATTTTGCAGCCCATGAACGAAAAAGGAAATAATGTGAACAAAATTTGAACTGTTTCTAGCTAGTGGTTTGAACCGCAGCTGGCTTCAAAGTTGACGCACCAACATGTGTACTAGGCTACCTGAACAGTCCCTTTAATTTCCTACAGATGGCATTGGCAATCGCTAATGTGAACCATTTTCTATGAGCTTCACTCCTTGAATGACGGCTGTCAGCCATTTCTGTCCACGCATTCATAGTGACAACAGTGAGGAGAGACCGGTCAGCAAGTTATTTTTTAAATGAAAAAAAACCGAGTTTCAGGTTTCGATAAAATACTATTTTCTACTCAAAACGGCTGCGAAACCAAAGCCAAGCTGGATAAGCATTTTCCAGACTCTGTTCCGTCGATTCAAACGGTGCATAAGTGGTTTGCTGATTTTCGTTGTGGCCGTACGAGCACCGTTGACGCAACGCGTTCTGGAAGCCCAAATCCAACATGAAACTGAGAGAGCTAGCTAAGACATTTGAATGGAACAAGTTGGCAACATCACGATTTTTGTTTTGGGTATGGAGAAGCTCTGCGAGCAATGAGTGCCACGTTTACTAACAATGGACCAAAAACGCATCCGTGTTACAACCTCTCAGGAGAATTTGAGCAAGTTTACACGAAATCTGAAGGAGTTTGTGGGCCGATTCATAACCATGGATGAAACTTGGATCCATAACTTCACACCGGAGCAAGCAAAAAAGTGAGCTTCACCAGGTGAAAGTGCTCCGCAGCGCCCGAAATTAATAATACTGTATACGTAGTTTTTACAAACCAATTCATACTAAATGCCATATTCTTTAAGTTCTCCGGCTTTTTTACACCGATATTTCAGCATGGTCAATATCGGATGAATAACGGAAATACTAATGTGGGTGCGTCAACTTTGACGCTAGCTGTAGTGCAAACCACTGAAGCTGAATTCAAATTTTGTAAACATTGTTTCCTGTATTTTTCTAAGCTGTAGCGATATTTTTAATATACTTTCCATATTTTTAACCGAAATACGGATTTTTTAAATTGTTATGTCCAAAAACATTTGCTATGAAAACTTAAAGTTTATAAATCTTATCAACATGCAATTTTGGTCACATAAGTTGTATACATTGGATATAGTATTGTAAAATTGTCAGCCAACAATATTGATAATTGACAAATTGACAGAAGGTTAAACATGGCGTTTTTTGGAAGCAAAATTTTGCTTGGCTTTTTTTAGCTCTTGAGTGTGGAGCCCTCTCTCTATTCGCACTCCCATACCTGTGACACCCGCCACCGTAGATCCCATGACCAGCGTTCTAGTATCCCAGCTTTAACGCTGTTATAGCGACGGAAGGGTCGGCGGTTCAGCCGAAAACCCGTGACCACGTGAGCATTGACAACGGCATAACGGAGGCCGGCAAGGAGGCGACGGTGACGAACGACGGACTCATTGTGATAGCAAAGTCGCTAAAGGTGAACAAAGCGCCGGGACCGGATGGTATTCCGAACCTGGCTATCAAGACGGCTATCTTGTTGGATCCCGAAATGTGAAGGGTAGTGATGCAAAGGTGCCTGAACGAGGGCGTCTTTCCGGACGCCTGGAAAATGCAGACCCTAGTGTTGCTAACAAAAACAGGGGATCCATCGGCATATAGACCTATATGTCTGTTGGATACAGCGGGTAAGGTGCTCGAGAGGGTAATCCTCAACGGACTGACAAAATACACGGAGGGTATAGGCGGTCTGTCTAGTAACCAGTTTGGCTTCCGTAAAGGGAAGTCGACGGTGGATGCCATTCTGTCCGTCACCAACACGGCTGAAGTGGTAATCCAGTGCAAGAGGCGAGGAGCACGCTACTGTGCAGTAGTCACCCTTGATGCGAGAAATGCGTTCAATAGCCCCATTTGGGTGACTATCGCCGACTCGTTCCAACGCTTTCAGGTTCCTGGGTACCTGTACAAGATTCTTGGAAGCTACTTCCAGAATCGCGTACTGGTATACAACACAGAGGTAGGCCAGAAACGTGTCCAGATCACCGCGGGCGCCCCACAAAATTCGATCCTGGGTCCGGTGTTATGGAACACGATGTACAATGAGGTACTGCGGCTTGAGTTCCTGAATGGGGTGAAGATAGTCGGGTTCGCGGACGACATCACCCAGGAGATATGTGGTGATTCCATTGAAGAGGTCGAGCTAACGCCCTCGCACTCCATTGGCATTGTGGATGAGCTAGCCCACCGTAAGACTGTGGTGAACTGTGGCGACTAGTGCAGGTAACTGCACAATCGAATCGAATAGGTCTTTAAGGTATCTTTAGGTCATGATCGACGATAAGCTGTCCTTTATCAGTCACGTTGAATACGCCTGCAAGAAAGCCTCTATGGCTATATCAGCATTATCCCGCATGATGCCAAATAGCTCGGCGGAGCAAGGAAGTAAGCATAAACTCCTGGCCAGTGTCGCCCTGTCCATACTAAGGTACGCCGTGCCGGCATGGATCACCGCCTTGAGTACCAAGAGCTACACTAGTAAGCTAGAGAGTAAGCGCAAGCTTATGTGCCTAAGAGTGGTTAGTGCATACCGAACGGTATCACGCGACGCAGTCTGCGTTCTAGCGGGGATGATGCCAATAGGCATTGTCATAAAAGAGGACGTAAAATGCTTCGAACAACGTGGAACAAGAGGTATTGGGAAGATCACTAGAGCCGCATCCATAGTTAAGTGGCAAGGAAATGGAACAACTCCACCAAAGGTCGGTGGACCCACCAACTAATCCCGGAATTAACCGGGTGGGTTGGTAGGCGATACGGTGCAGTGAACTTCCACATAAGCTAGATATTGTCTGGCCACTGCTGTTTTAGACAATATCCGCACAAATATGGCCAAACACAGTCCTCCACATGCACTGAGTGCGCGGAAGTTGAGGAAACCGCGGAACAAGTGTTCTTCGCATGTCCTCGCTTCGACGGCGCGAGATCCGGCATGATTGCCGTAAGCGGTCACGACACGACACCGGATAATTTGGTCCAGAGGGACATCTGGGTCACGGTATGCGTAGCAGCCTTCCAGATCGTCCTTGATCTCCACAAAAATGGCGAAATGACCAAAGGCAGGTCGCAGGGACCACCTAACTACTAAAGCCCTAAGTATGTAGTTAGACATAGTGGATGCGTAACAAGCACAATAGCCCCCTCTCCGAAGTAATACCGAAAGGTGGTTCCGGGAGGGTCCAGGGCCTAAGGCACGGGTGGGTTTTGAGTGGGTCGAGGAGTTGGCACCCTCATCCCCACACCCTGTGGCAGATTCTAAAAAAAAGAAAAAAATACTCCTTTGCATATCTTTTTGGTATGTGCCGGACTAGTATTCCCTCCCAACCCGTTACGCTGGTAGATCACTTTTTCATGGTGCGTTACGGCGTATCAAATCTACCTCCGATCCCTAGTTGGAATTAATTCAAATTAAGGAACATATTTGCATTTTTTTGGATGCTCTTGGCAACTTGAATTGGTTAGCATCTATATCACATTCCGAGCCAATTAATTTGTCATTTACTAAAGCTACTCCATTCAGAGTTTGCACTTAAGATTGGACTCGGTGAAATGTTGGGTTATAGTAGTTTAGAGCGTTATGTTTATGTGTGCAAAATTTTATTGCGATATGTCAAGTAGTTTTTAAGATGCATTCGAATCAAGAAGAGCACAGATGGATCGGCAAAAAGATTTTATTCCACCATTCTACCGTGTCCCGCGAATACCCAGAGGAGGCGCGGAAGATAAGGCAATACTTTAAGAATAACCCGAATCTTTCCACCCAAGACGTGGCCAAAAAGGTCAATTCGTCGAAGTGGTTCGTCCAGCAAACCATGAAGCGGGCAGGAAGGCGCCAAACTGGACTGACAAACAAAACATGGTGGCCAAATTGCGTGCGCGGAACCTGTATTGTGAGTGGCTGATCAAGCCAGGCTGTCTCGTCATCGACGACGAGACATATATCAAGGTGGATACCAAACAAATGCCGGCCTTGAGTCTTTTGTCGGTACGTCCCGCATGGAGGTTCCGGAAAAGTTCCGGAAGAGAAAGATGGACAAATTCACGAAGAAGTACCTGTTGTGGCAGGCGATCTGCGAGTGCGGGCGGTACAGCAAGCCGTACGTTACAACCAGCACCATAAACGGGCAGATGTATCTAGAGGAATGCTTGCAGAAGCGCTTGCTGCCCTTCCTCCACTCTCACCGTGGTCCCACGCTTTTCTGGCCGGATCTCGCTTCGTGCCATTACGTCAGGCCTGTAATGGATTGGTACGAAGCGAAGGGCGGTCCCGAAGGAGGCGAACCCGCCAAATACACCAGAATTTCGTCCAATCAAAAAGTTTTGGGAAATAATAAAAAAGAAGTTGAAGAAAAGCGGAAAAACATTCAAAACCGATTAAGCTTTGAAGAAAAACTGGGAGAAATTGTGTGAGGAAGATGGACAAAGCCTCGCCCAAGATCTCATGTGCAGTGTCAAGAGAAATGTACAAGCATTCAGCTTGGGGGAGGAAATTCAATAAATAAATTATGCCAAAACATAGCTAACATTTAGTTATTTAATCCCTGAAAATTTGAGAAGTATCTGATTTAAAATGAATTTTTGGTGATCATTTTTGTGTGTCTCATTTTTTCCGAGTTCAGTCTTTATTTCCTGAGACTCGAGAACAGCTTTTCAACCGTCGATATTGAAGCATTTAAGGAATCCATTACTTCGTCCGAATGCGTTATTCCTTCCATATATATTTCCGATGTTTCTGCCGAAATTTCTTCTTAGCAATAGTATTCCTGAACTGTTGAGGTGTACTAGAAGATTTATTCACTTCATGATAATCTAATTTGTGGGCGTACAGCTTATGTAACCGTAGGCTGTTGTAGGTGGCACAAGGTTTCTGCTTAGGGCATCTCAGAGGGCAGCATACAGGTTGACCTTCCAAAATATGTTTTTGTGCATGCTTAAATATTTTTTGCAGATCCTCAAATATGCATGTCGCAAGTGTGCACTAGAGCAGAGGGCTATGTGTGGCCTCCAAATGCCGCCATTGTAGATGTTTTCGGAAGGATTTATAAAATTTTAACACTGCTACACCGTTTTAGACCGGGCACTTGAACAACTTCAAATTCCGATGGACACGAACGTGTCGCAAGAAGCTCTCAATGCTCTCACCGACAAGTTACAAACAGTACACAACATTCCATGGCTTCGGTGTCTTCAATGAAAACTCTAGCGCCTTCCACAAACTTCAGGAACCTTGTTCTGTTTATGTTGCTGAGCTGGCAGCAATCAACTTCGCATTGGGGATGATTTCCAACATGCCCGCAGACCATTATTTCATCTTCTCGGACAGCCTCAGTTCGATTGAGGCTCTCCGGTCGATGAAACCTAGTAAACACTCATCTTATTTCCTTTCAAAACTAAGGGAACAGATGAGTGCGCTGGTCGAAAGATCATATTTGATCACCTTTGTATGGGTCCCTTCACATTGCTCAATCCCAGGCAATGAGAAAGCGGACTCGCTCGCAAAGGTGGGCGCCCAGGAAGGCGATTTGTATGATAGACAAATTTCACATGATGAATTTTACCATTTAGTACGTCAGAGTACCCTTTCGAGTTGGCAAACCGATTGGGACACCGGAAATCTAGGACGGCTGTTACATTCCATCATTCCTATTGTTTCATCGAGGGCGTGGTTTAAGGACCTGCACGTTAGCCGTGATTTCATCCGTGTGATGAGTAGACTTATGTCCAACCACTACCAGTTAGATGCACATCTCTTCCGAATTAATCTCGTGGACAGCAATCTTTGCCGGTGTGGAAACGGTTATGATGGTATCGATCACGCAGTCTGGCAATGCACGGATAATTACGCCGCCAGAACACGACTTTTGAATACCCTAGAGGCCCAAGGAAGACAACCTTATGTTCCTATAAGAGATGTGTTAGGATCGCGCGATCTGTGCTATATGCAATCGATTTATGTGTTTCTTCAAATGTCTAGTATAAGAGTTTAATCTGCTTGTGTTTTTGTTTTTCTTTATTCATTAGTTTGTGTTTGTTTTGTTCCGACATCTTGAGGAGTCTCATCGTCGCCCAATGGTAACCACAACCGGCCGAACACAAAAATGGAGCCCTGACCATTCCGCACCAAGTTATAGTGCTGGCGACAACTATCTGATGAGACTGCAGAACCCTATTTCCATGTTCCTCTGTCCAACCCATCCTCCAAAAGTGTCACCTATTTTAACCTCGGGTAAACCGCGAGTAAACGGCCCAAGTCCTACTAATACTAGTATTAAGTCATCAAATTATACAAAAACAATGAAATATCGGCTCCGTAAAGCTAACGCAATTGAGCCTCCCAAATAAATGAACTAGTAAAAAAAAAAACATTCTCACTTGGTTTTTGTTTTCAAATATGCCTCAACTAACACTAACCGATAATAATGGCGGCCACGATACTTTTCAGGAAGTGACAAGCGCTACACGGTGATGTCGTTTTAAGTAAAAAGCATGTAAACTTAAAGCGTCTGAAATTCAAAAATCAATTTGTTGCATATAAAATTATATGTGGTGTGAATTAAACTTGAGCTATAGCATTAAATTTAAATCTTAAGGAATGAATCATTCAGGCTTAGGTAATGATAATTTTGTTTACGTTTTAGTGAATGGGTAATTGTAGTAGATTAAGAATTAGGTTAATATTTATTATAGAACTTTACAAATTACGTTGTCATTAATATTCAAATATATTTACTGTGTTGTTTTATTTGCAACGAACTCAGTTTTGAATGATAAAGGGGTGCACCTTTGAAGAGTGCTACCTTTCCTCAAAGTGTTAAAATAGCGGTTGCCAACATAAGAAACAATGATAACTGTAACGACACCGAATACTTCATCGTTTATCAATTGAGATGAAGTAGCTCGGGATGCACTAATCAAAGAATATGGGATATGCCTCGAGCAGCAAAAAAAAAAAAAAAAACATCCCCCCCAATACTATAAAGTTGCAAGGAAGCGACCAGGGTTGACTATGCCTACTGGAGGCTACATTTCTGGTATCAAAGGGTTTGAAATCATCCCTCAGGTTTCTTGCCGAATAACAACGGATCTGGATGTGATACTTCTCTTTGCTGTAGATTTAGTCTTCACCACCTACGATATTGTGTAACTGTTAATGCTATGCTATGCTATGTTTTGCTGTATCATACTAAAATTTACGAGCATTTTGAAAAAAAAAAAATATTCAAACAACAGCGATGATTTATGATTCCAATACGTGGAGGGAAAAACATCCGGTCATTTGAAAAATATCTTGTGCATTTTTAAAAATGCATTCCATTCCATTTTTTTAACATAAAGATTTCATGCAAATTGGAGAAAGCAGTGTTAATTTCTAGATCTATCTGAAATATTTGGCTGCTTTTATTCCCAGATAACTTAAGTCAGGAAACCTTTCAGTAATCTCAAGTATCATTCATTTTCAAAAGGCAAACAAACCATCGATAATTTATAGACTCAAGAGATAAGAGCTCTGTTAAAACGAATATACCCACATATAGTCCATCTGATGTATTTCTCCACAACATATTATGCTCTCCATTCTCCGACCATGTGGACGAGCCCTTGTACGCATTGAAAAACACACTCGGCAAACATTCACGGCGAGAAATATGAATGGAAAGAGTGAAGAGGAAAAATATAAACACATTGACCAAACCGAAGGCACAAAACGAATTGGAAAACGAATACAAGAAGTTGAAAGATAACAGCTGAGATACTTATCTAAATTTGTTTTATTAGAAAACACTTTTTCAATTTATCAAGTAGAGCAACGCGGTAGGGTTGCTCAGGGGCGTTGTTGTTTTTTCCTTCTTCTTCAATGTATCCAAAAGATACTGGTGGATCCACTGCACCAGTCTCGTTGAAGTTCAGAAGTTGGCACTTGAGGTTGCTGATCGAGCTCACTGTTAACGTTCATCAGTGGAGCAGATTTTTATGAGCCATCCTTCAGATAATAATCTGTCTTCGTTTGAATAAGTGGTACTCCAATGATCAAGATAAGATCTCGAACGGCGGCGCGTTGCGATCGATGATGGTGCCTTTCTTTGGAATTTCGAATTCTCAGACGACGTTCGGAGCTGGCCGGAGCGCCACTACTACTGGCACGGACTGGTAAAGGTGACTCCATGTACCTAGTCTGTCTCAATGCTTTTGTTCGCTGCGACATGTTGCGCTTGAATTCTAAGCTACAGATCAAGCATGTCGACATAACCCACCTCTGTATGAAGGACGGCGGCAAACTCCCATGGACCAGAGACCCCCTGCCGGTAGTAATGACCTGATATAAAGACTATCGTGGAAGATGCAGGTCGGTAAATATTTAAATGATATGCATCGAACCAGGTACAACAGGGAAAACAACTTGGCGGCAAATCTCTCTAGAAAGCAGAGCACTGAAGAAGGGATTGTGGCGGACCAGAATCATAAGTCAACCACGATGAATGGCTGTTGAAATCTTGATCAACGGACGAGGCAAACTTACCATCTGTCTTCGGGATTGGACTGGAACAACTCTCTGACGCTACCAACTAATAATGATTGAACGAGCGAAGGGAAGAGGCGAACCTACCTGAATCTGGCGATCGGCGGTCGTAAATTTCTGTCGAGTTTAATTATGTCGAACTAATATGGAAACGTAATAATTCACTCGATGAATGAGTAGCCAACTCTTTGAGTGGATGTTACTTGGAATGATAATAAAAATGCATCTTATTAGAGTGTTGAGCATGGTGGCTTTGAAGTTCAAGAAATTTTGTTTTGAGTTCGGAGTAGATGATGGATTTTGGGTAATAATTTTGCATGTGTGAAGGAAGTTAACACGAAATAACGGCTTCGACCAATTTTCAATATCTTCCGTTTCCCTTGAATGTGTCGTCCTCTAAATCGTCAATGTGTGCAGTGTTGAATCCTTGATCCTTGTTTTGTAAGACTGCATACTGGGAAAAAAAATTGAAATAAGCAAGAACAAATTATTTTCCCAATGAAAATGAACCTAAAGCATTTTGATTTTTTGTTACAAAATCGGCTTTCTAGGACTTTTTTCATCAGTAGGACTCTCGATATGAGACTATTATTGAATTACAGATAACGATTGCATTTAAGACAATGGACTTTTTTTCGGATGGTAATAAAAAAAAGCTAAGACAGATAATTGCTTTTCATAAATTTCCCATGGAAGGTAAATCGATAATTCTATTTAAATCATTCAAAAGTGACGGTAAAACATAAAAAAAAGCAATGGAAATTAGTATAAACGCAATAATTAGCTTATAGTTTTCCGTCAAAATAATTAATTCTAGCGGTAAACATGTGACAAAAGTCTTCAAACACTTCAAATCTTGCCAATCGCAATAAAAAATCAAAACGTAAAAAAACGATTAAAAGAATTTGTTTGCTTTCAATTGGAAAGATTTGATAAATTCGAAGACTTTTGTCATATGTATAGTGCTAGGACTTATTATTATGACTGAAAACTATCAGCTTATTATTGCGTTTTTACTAATTTCCACTGCTCTTTTTTAAGTTTTAACGGTCACTTTTGAATTATTGAAAGAAAATTATCAATTTTTTTGATATTTTAAGTTTTTTTTAGTGCGGATTGTTATTTTTTCGTTGGCACTATGTTTGATAAGTGGCAATTTTTTAATTTTCAATACATAATGTTCATTAATTAGTGCCAGTACTGTTAGCCACTGTTATTTAAGCTTACTTGCAAAAAATTCTACGTCCTTGCAAGCTGCCTTCCCGCAGTTAACCGGAACATTCGCTATGACGGACGAAAACATGCATGTAGGGATGTTTTTGAGTTTTTACTTTGTTATATTTATTAATTGCTCCTCAGTTCTCACGACAAAATTGTTGTAGTAGATCTTACAGTTCAGGATGGCCCAAAAAATGTTGATGGGACGCAGCTGGGGGCCGTTGGGTGGGTTCGTCGACTCGGGTACCAAATCGATATTCAGCCGCTCCATCTCTTCCAACGATCGCTTCAAGTAGTGGGCCGACGCCAGATCCGGCCAGAACACCGCGTCTTCGCCCTTACGGTATTTATTGATGAACGACGCAACTTCCGGCAGGCATTTCGTACTATAAATTTTCCCGTTCACGGCCAATCCGGAGCGAAAGAAGAGCGGCTTTGACATCCCCGTCTCGCTTATTGTCAGCCACAGCAGCACCTTCTTGGGGAACTTGGTGTGTGAAATGAACTTTAGCTCACTTCCTTCGTGGGAGAAGTAAAATACGCAGTGCCAGACGTTGCCATAGGTCTTGTCGTCCATCACCACCGCCACGTCGCGATTCGCCGGGAAAATCGAGTTGACCATCTTATTCAGCCGCTGCCGCTGCGTCATTGCCTGCAGCTCCGAAACCAGTGGACGCGACATCCACTTCCTGACATGTATGTTCATGTTCGCCAGGTACTTTTTCACTATTTGGCCTGTTGAACCGACCTCCCGGCTAAGCGCACGTAGCGATGTAGCTGCTTTTCCCTCGGTCTTCCTCTTTAGCATCCTTTGGAGCTTATTGTCGCTGAGGGTCGTCGGCCGTCCGGAACCGGGCTTTCTTTCGATGCTCTGATTGTTGTTTAATAGTGCTAAGAACGTGCGTATCCGATGTCCACAAAGTGCCACACGATGTCCGTTTTCGACGCGGCAGGTTGACGTTCTTTGAACGCGCACACTTCTGAACGGAGTTGATTCACTGTTTTTACCATCACGGTTAGAGTTCGACTGATAGAGCTGTCAAATTTTGTCTGCTGACTCATGAGTTACTATGATTGATGCTGCATGGGTAGTTTTGTCAGTGCGGATGAGGGTGAACGCATGAAGAATCGTCAATTTTTGTCAATATTTTATAAATGCAAATGAAATTACATTTCAAACCATAGTTACCGTTTCGTTGGAGATGTTACACCAGGGTAATTCACATTTCCATTAGGGTGATCCCTTAATATTTCTTTAGGGTGGTTAGGCCGGTCTATAAAAGATAAAAATATCAAGGAGTAGAACTAGCAGTAGCAGTATATAATACAGTTGTCAAACGTGGTCATATAGACAGGTTTATTTTTCATATTTAAAATTATCTATATTTGTCAGCATGATGTTTAAATCTTTTGATACTTCTGCATCGAACACTAGTAGAAAAAAAGGAGCAAGTCAGCTCCTGGACAAGTTGTTTGAAACCAATTCCCTTTGTTGGAAAGTTGTTTGAAGAACACTTTCCCTTGTTTAATTCCCAGCCAAAGGAGGCGTAAACAACGAAATTATTTGCAATCTTTCATGCGCCATACAACAATGCTTGCAATTTTCCATACAAAAGGCTAGATTCAGGAGTTCTTTGGCTTAAAATAACATGAAAAATCTCATTAAAGATTGGACTCGGAAAAAATTTGACACTTTGTTTTGAGTGTAACTTTTTATTGCACGGGTAAAAATTTATGAAATTTTGGGTTATACTAGTTTAGAATGTAATGTTCATGTGTAAAAAATGTTATTGCGATCTGTCAAGTACTTTTTAAGATACATCCGAAGCAAGAAGAGCTACGCCAGCAAATCTTGGGTGCGGTGATCGATAATCCTGGTCAGTCGCACAGATGGATCGGCAAAAGGCTTGGAATCCACCATTCCATCGTGTCCGCGTTGTGAAAATGTTCCAGGAGACGAAGACCATCGACCCGCGCTGGAAGCGGCCGAAACTGAAAACGGAATACCCAGAGAAGGCGCGGATGATAAGGCAGTACTTTAAGAATAACCCGAACCTTTTTACCCGAGACGTGGCCAAAAAGGTCAATTCGTCGAAGTGGTTCTTTCAGCAGACCATGAAGTGGGCTAGGCTACGTGTTTTTAAGGTCAGGAAGGTGCCAAACCGGACTGACAAGCAAAACACGGTGGCCAAATTGCGTGCGCGGAAGCTGTACCGTGAGTGGCTGGTCAAGCCAGGCTGTCCCGTTATGGACGACGAGACATACATCAAGGCGGACGCCAAACAAATCCACGGCCTCGAGTCTTTTGTCGGTACGTTCCGCATGAAGGTTCCGGAAAAGTTCCGGAAGAGAGAGGTGGACAAATTCACGAAGAAGTACCTGTTGTGGCAGGCGATCTGCGAGTGCGGACGGTACAGCAACGGGTTCGTTACAACCGGCACCATAAACGGGCAGATTTATCGAGAGGAAAGCCTGCTTGCTGCCCTTCCTCCGCTCTCACCGTGGACCCACGCTTATCTGGCCGTATCTCGCTTCGTGCCATTACGCCAAGCCTGTAATGGATTGGTACGAAGCGAAGGGCGTAAATGTGGTCCCGAAGGAGACGAACCCGCCAAATACACCAGAACTTCGTCCGACCGTAAAGTTTTGGGCGATAATGAAGCAGAAGTTGAGGAAAAGCGGAAAAACATTCAAAACCGATGCAGCTTTGAAGAAAAACTGAGATAAATTGTGTAAGGAAGATGGACAGAGCCTCGCCCCAGATCTCATGAGCAGTGTTAAGAGAAATGTATGTGGCTTCAGTTTAGGGGAGAAAATTCAATAAATAAGTTATGCCAAAACATAGCTTATATATAGTTATTCAATCCCTGAAAATTTGAGCAGTATATGAATAAAGTAAAATGTAATTTTTGGTGATCATTTTTGTGTGTCTCATTTTTTCCGAGTCCAGTCTTCAATCGACACAATACTGTAAATTGCACCGGCTGAAAGTCTTTCAAATATTGACAAACAACAACAATCACAACACGATCACAACGATCACAAATCGACATTGAGTTCAGTTTATCGTCACATTTTCGGTAATTTTACGGATGTTTTCTGAGTACAGCTTGCCAGGAAATGATTTAAAACACTGTGGAAATCTTGTAGACATTTTAATAGTACCTTATGTCACAAATGATTGCAAACTGATCCTCTTTGTAATATAACAACGTAGGTATATATAAACCCAAACGATGATAATTTTACCTCAGGTCTTTAAGCAATTCAAGTTTATATACCGTCATAAAACCAAATCAGTTTGTTCCATTACAAAACGAGCCATGCCTTATTTTTACCTGTGTCTAGGACATTTAGAGGGTTATTCTGAGAGTCGAAGTGACGGTTGTGACTTGGTGAAGTGAGAAAAGTCACTTGCAGTGACGTGACTCTTAATATGATTTACCCAGAAGAGTCACGTCACTGCAGGTGGCTTTTCTCACTTCACCAGTGACAAATGCCACTTTGACTCTCGAACTAATGCTCTTTCTTTGAAACCGGAACCGTAAACGAGGAATATACTTAAGTGAGTGTCTGGAAAAACATTGGCTGCTGTTCCTGAAGCAACACATGTTGATGCTCAAGGATAAGAAATCTCCCCGCCAGAGCTCCTCCCAAGCGAGAAATATTAGGCTATCGTCAACCGGAACTTAACGAAGGCCCTACAAGTTGATGGTGTTCTGCGTCGAACAAAGTTGACGAGTTGACTTGTAAAAATTGATGGCAGGAGTGTACAGAAGGGCTCCGTATTTTTGATCCAGTCAATCGGATGCTTTGCTGGATACTCCCTAATTTTGTACTAATTGAACATTAAAAAATGTTTTAAATGAAAAATTAATGCATTTACATCTATTCCTCGTTCGTCTAAATTTTCACCATAACAACCTTCATGAAGGCACAAGGCTGTGAAATCTCAAAACCTTATAAGAATTCGACAGACGGTATTTAGTCCAGACAAATAATGAGCTAAAACCGTCATACAAGATTATGATGATGATGATGATGATACCATTAATTGTAGCACGAAAACTATGTCTGACAGCAACGGGATCTCCTGTCTGCATGACTTGATCAAGCTCTACTAACCGCTGGTTAGTTATTGTTCGGGATCCACGGGATTATAAAAAGTCTCCTTCCAAAAACAAGATTAAACAATTGGTAAAAAATGCAAGCTATCAACCAAAAGTCCCTAGTAACACACTTGTTGCAATTCGGTTAAAATAACTGCAATGTAACTGATTTGAGGCAAAATCTAGTTGCTGCAACCAATTTTAACAGATGTGTGTGCTTGGGGTCTGCCTTTTATTTATCAACTAGCTGTTCCCGGTGCGAGCGTTGCTACGCCTGCAACTAAATGAATGAACATTACATAGAACTGACGCTTTTTTTTAATGAGTTTTTTTTTGAGTAATAAGGAGTTCAAACTTCTATCAGAACATTCTTGTTACCCAGACAATACACAGTTTGTGGCTTAGTTACCTGGATAATTCTCAGTATTGGTTGATATTTGTGTTTGAATTCACCATAGAAACATTTCTTTCATTCAAAAAACCCCGCATATCATTTTTGATTCCATTTGCTTGATTAATTCTCAGGCTATGCAGAAATTGGTGTTTCATTTGTATGCGAGCCGGAAGGGGGAAGCGGTCTCAAACAATCATAAGAACCTTCCCCAGCCCCAAAAATACCTGCATACATATTTTCACTCCGATCGGTCAGACAGACAGTCAGACAGAAATCTATTTTAATATAAATCTGTTTCCAATAACCCTCACATGCCAAATGTGGTTTCATTTATTTGAATAGTTCTCAAGTTATGCAGAAAATTGCGTTTCATTTGTATGAGAGCCCCCCCCTCCTTCAGAGGGCAAAGGGGTCTCAAACCACCATAGAAATATGTCTGACCTTCAAAAAAATCCACATGCCAAATTTGATTCCATTTGCTTTATTAGTTCTCGAGTTATGCAGAAATTTGCGTTTCATTTCCATGGGACCCCCTCATTCAGAGGGCAGAGTGGTCTTAAACCACCATAGGAATATGTCTCTCCTTCAAAAAATTCCACATGCCAGATTTGATTCCATTTGCTTTATTAGTTCTCGAGTTATGCAGAAATTTGTGTTTTATTTGTTTGAGAGCCCCTTACCCCTCTCTTCAGCAGGCAGAAGAGTCTCAATGATCATAAAAACATTTTTCTCCTTCAAAAACCTCCATATGCCAAATTTGATTCCATTTTCTTGATTAGTTCTCGAGTTATGCATAAATTTGTGTTTCATTTGTATGGGAGCCCCCCCCCCCTTAATAAAAGGGAGGGGTCTCAAATTAGCATTGAAACAGTATTCATCTAAAAAAACCTCCACATGCCAGATTTGGTTAAATTTGCTTGATTAGTTCTCGAGTTATACAGAATATTGTATTTCATTTGTATAGGAGCCCCCCCTTCCAGGGCGAAGAGGAATCTGAAACCATCATAGAAACCTTTCTTTCCTTTAAAACCTCACACATGCTAAATGTGGTTTCTTTTGCTTGGGGTCTCAAACCACCGTAGAAACATTTCTTGCCTACAAAACCTCCACATGCCATATTTGGTTCCATTTGTTTGATTAGTTCTTGAGTTATGCAGAAAATAGTTTTTCATTTGCATGGGAGCCTCCCGGACCCAAAAACCCCTGCATACAAATTTGCATAGTTGTAGGGATAGTTCTCATGTTTGGTTTAAATTTGTGTTTCGTATGTATGGTAGCCCCCCTTTTCAAAGTGAGGGGAGATCTTAAATTACCACAAAAACATTTTTTGCCTTCAAAAACTCACCCATACCATTTTTGGTTCCATTTGCTTGATTAGTTCTCGAGCTATGCAGGAATTTGTTTTTCATTTGCATGGGATCCCACCCTTTCTAGAAGCGGGAGGGCTCTCGAACTATCATAAGATGCTTTCCCGGACCCAAAAACCACTGGAAATTTGCAAGCAGTAGGTATAGTTCTCATGTTTGGTTGAAATTTGTTTCATTTGTATGAGAGCCCCCCTTTTTGAAGGGAGGAGGGGCTTTGAACCACCATAAAAACATTTCATGCCTTAAAAAACTCGTCTATTCCAAATTTGGTTCCATTTGCTTGATTATTTCTCGAGTTATGCAGAAATTTGGGATCCATTTGTTTGAGAGCACCCCCTCCCCCTTTCCTCCTCATATGACGGAAGAGTCTCAAATCACCATAGAAACATTTCCCTCCTTCAAAAACTTCCACATGCGAAATTTGGTTCCATTTCTCTTATTAGTTCTTGAGTTATGCAAGGATTTGCGTTTCATTTGAATAGGTTCCCCCCCCTTTCAGAAAGGGGAGGGGTCTCAAATCAACATAGAACAATTTTTTGTCTTCAAAAACCACCACATACTAAATTTGATTCCATTTGCTTGATTAGTTCTCGAGTCATGCAGAATAGTGTATTTCATTTGTTTCGGAGCCCTCCCCTCCCCCCTTTAGGATGGTAAGGGGTCGCAAACCAATATAGAAACATTTTTTGTCTTAAAAAACCACCACATGCTAAATTTCGTTCCGTTTGCTTGATTAGTTCCCGAGTTATGCAGAATATTGTGTTTTATTTGTATGGGAGCCCCCCCTTTTATGACGGGGAGGGTTCTCAAGCTACCATAAAAACCTTTTTTGCCTTTAAAAATTTACAAATGCTAAATTTGGTTTCTTTGGCTTGATTAGTTCTCGAGTTGTGTAGAAATTTGTATTTCATTTGTATGGGAGCCCCCCTTTCCAGTTAAGGGAGGGGTCTCAAAGCATCATAAGATTATTCTTTGGCCCCAAAAATCTCTGCATACAAAATTTCACGCCGATCGGTCCTTCCGCTCGCGAGTTAAATCGTGACAAAGGAAACCCCAACTCATTTTTATTATATACACGGTGTTCAATAAGTTCGAATACAAGTTTTCATCATTGCGTAGGTATGCGCCATGTACACATTCTGCATTGGTATTAGTGTCAGCTTTAGCTTCATTCATACGCTACCGAATGTGCGCGGTGTTGACATTCTGTTAGTTGTTGTTCGTTTGTTACGCGCGATGAAAGAGTATCGGGACTTCGTAATTAAGCGTTTTTTGAACGGTGAGCGACCCGGCGATATATTCCGGCTGCTGAAATCGCATGGGGTCAAGCGGAACTTTGTCTACACGACCATCAGGCGATACCGGGAGACGTCCTCGACCAATGACCGTGCGAGATCCGGTCGGCCGCGTTCAGCGAGGACGCCACGGGTCATCAATATCGTGAGGGAGCGAATTCGGCGCAAAAAGAACCGCTCAATCCGGAAAACGGTTACAGATCTCAACGTTTCCATTGGAACCGCTCACACCATACTCACCAAGGACCTTGGTTTCAGGCCTTACAAAAACGTAAGGTCCATGGCGTTTCGGAGGCTACCAGCAAAAAGCGGTTGGATCGAGCTAAGAGGATCCTCTCGGCACGCTGGTCAGGAGTTTGTTTTTTCGGACGAGAAACTGTTCGTGCTGCAGCAGCCGCACGATGTGCAAAATGACCGGGTGTAGGTGCCATCGAGGGACAGCATTCCTGAATCCAATATAAACATCCCTCGGTTCCAAAGTGCCGCGTCGGTGATGGTTTGGGGGGCAGTATGCAAACGTGGTAAGCTACCCTTGGTGTTTATTGAAAAAAAACGTCAAAATCAACGCGGCGTACTACAAAACTGAGGTTTTGGAAAAGGTTGTTGCCCCCAGTCTCCGAAGCCTCTACGGCGATGAGCACTACGTGTTCCAGCAGGACGGTGCACCAGCCCATACGGCAAATGTGGTTCAAGCCTGGTGTCGGGACAATTTAACCGACTTTCTGGACAAAACTTTGTGGCCTCCCAGCTCCCCGGACTTGAATCCTCTCGACTTTTTTGTTTGGTCCTATATGATGGCGAACCACCGTGTAGATGAGGAGTTGACATTCCCAAACGTCTCATCCAATTTGCTGAAACTGGGTGCCCTGATGGTTCCTTGCATATCCCGAGTTTGTGAGTTAATATAACATCCATTGGTTTATTACTGAAAACAAGAAGTAGGTATATATAAATTACTTAATAAGAGGGATGATCATCCCTAATATTAAAGATAACATTTCAATAAAAAGATGTGCGGTTTTTTCTTGAATAGCAACAGATTGTTCTATGAAATAAGTTTCCAAAGTTTTCTTTATAACATTTTAGTTACATTTCAAAGATATCAATTTTTAGTACTGGTCAATATTTGAATGGTCAAAGGCCTCTTGGAATAAATGGTTTTGGAATGTAAAGATTTTGGGTGCTCGGATTATTTATTAAATGAGAATACAAATTATAAAATATGATTTACTGGTACACAATCCTTAGTCGAACCCCGCCCTTCGCTATTGTTGAATTGTGATTGTGATCATACGACTCCTAGAGGCGTGAGGTAAGGACTGGAGGTTGAATGCGCCTTCTTTGCAAGTTGGCATCTCACCACTTGAAGCCCATCTAAAACCGTCATAAGAAGTAGATTGATTGGCGATATTTCAGTTTATTTAAGGTGTTTTGTAATTTTCTAGCATGGATCGAATGTTTTAGAACATGTATCATTTGTGTGAAAATTTTGCCTAATAAAAAAATCTTGCCAATGAAATATTTCCCAACACATTTTTTCGAAGTTACCCACAAGGCCCACAATTGAACATTCCCTGATGATAATAATTAGAAAATCAAATAACAAAATTACTTATTAACGAGTTTGCAAGCCGAGAACCAAACAGGAGATATTTACATGCTTTTTTCCGTCTGCTTTGAGTCAGCCAAAATCGAGGGGGAAAGTGAAGGAAATGAGCAACAGGAAGGTTCTTGTTTTCTGGCTGGCATGCCTTTGACGATGCGCGCACAATTTGTTGAGGTGAAGTTGTTTGCCTGGTCGGAAGGAAATGCTCCGGGTTTCAATTAGGTTCTCCTATACTCGTGTGTTTATCCTTCCATAGATTTAGCCGTCCTTTCTTTTCTTTTTTTTCTTCTCTCTGATGGTGAAATTCGACATGTAACCAAACGACGGAAAACAAGACCAACTTCTACAGAAGATTGCAGCCTTCGGAAATGATATTTTCCTTTTTCCCGCGAAGAAGAACGTAAACATATACACTCGATTCCTTACATGCAGCAGGGATGAGAAAAATCCTGGAAAAAGCTCTCAATGCTCGACTGCTGGTGTAATAAGATTAGGCTTGATCTGAGTTGGTTAAATATTCACAAGCTTTCTGAGTGGATGAGGGAAATGTCGAGTGAATGTCTTTCTCTGTAACGCAATATTATGCAAACAGTTGGAAAGATTTTTCTGATCATTGTTGTACACAGAGCAGCTTCGTTGAAGTGTTTGAATGCTTAACCAATTCTATTTTTGGAATTGATTTTCGAGCTCGAGGCATTGCGTGATGTTTTTGAACATTTCTAAAACAATTACTAAGAATGCCAAAATCCATTGGCTTACAAAATCTAATGTTGAATTCATACATCAACCGTAATCCAAATGATCATGTTTTCCCCCGTTTTTTTTAACTTTGCTTAACCGGATAAAACGTTTTCTATTTAAACATAGAAAACTCTTGTGAGGTGTACTGAAATATTTTCTTTTCGCGATATTAAGGTAAACGTTTCTATAGTTGCGAAACAGGGGCCTTGCAACCTTATACTATTTTCGAGCGCTTGACAGTTTGTAACGTATCACGGGCCTTATTAGAATAAGGGCCATCTGACGCGGTTACTGTGCGGATACGAATGCCAGTAACCACTGTAACCGGCCAGTACCCATTAATGGATGAAATATCACACATTACGAACTTAAGTGGGATAATTCCTTTAATGCGTTAAACAGTTTTACCCATTAATGGGTAAAGAGCCTGTACGTCAGGCTATCGGGTATTTCTTACCTATGTTCCAAATCGCTTGTTATTCGGAATATGGGTATGAAATACCCATTTTTCGTGATTTGTTTTTAGTTGTGATATTGAACAATGAGCTTTACCACAATCGTAATAGATAGTAATTACTGTATTTGATTTGTATTTGTGTATTTATTCGTAACGACATCCTTTTTGCAAATACCCTATTATTACTTTCGTTTTCTATATTTATTTGAAATTATAGTAGAAAGATACAATGCTTCTTACACTTACATTCAGTCTTTTGAATCGAGTCAATGAAAGCCCCGCATTTTGAAACCGGGAAATGCAATCCTCTAAAGGTTTTTCACATGTTATATGATTATATTGGAAAATATACATAACATAATTTAAATTGTGCTTCTTGAATAAATTTGCTCAAAGGGTGCATCTAACAACCAATCTATCAGACAACAGGAAGCTCTGGTTTAAATGTATCAATGTTCCGCGCAAAGATACTCGGAAGTTCGATCCTACTGATGGAATTGAAGCATTTTATATTATCATATTAGATTATCAATGTACCTCTCAGTTTTCGAAAGCTTTCGCTATCCAATTTTTTCTTCAGTTTTTCCATGTTCTACGCGTTTTCGCGGCTTCTGGATTCCGATGCGAAGTTTTTTTTTTTAATTTTCCGAACAGCTGAACAAAGCGAGCCAGGATAACGCTGAGATATTTTTTACCCATAAATGAGTAGAAAAATTCCCGTCTCATGGTCTCGCATTACATTGATATTAGAAATGGTTTATTAGTATGTATTATTTTGATTTAAAAAAAAATGCTTCATATAATACATGCTTCATTTAATTACCGATAATCGCTAAGAAGTGAACATACCCAAATTATGCGTATACACCAATTACCTAATATTGGGTATCAGTATCGTTTGCATTTAAAAACAAATGGACAAAAATTTCCGATTTTTCATGGGTTTACCTTCACCTGCACTGACAAAACTACACATGCATCTTCAATCATAGTAACCCATGAGTCAGCAGATAAAGTTTGACAGCTCTATCAGCCGAACTCTAAACGTGATGGCAAAAAACAGTGAAGCAACTCCGTTCAGAAGTGTGCGCGTTCAAAGAGCGGCACCCCGCCGCGTCGAAAACGGACATCTTGCGGCACTTTTTGGACGCCGGATACGCCCGTTCCGGCATCTACAACATCTTGGCACTATTAGACAACAATCAGAGCATCGAAAGAAAACCTGAGCGACAAGAAGCTCCAAAGGAAGCTGAAGAGGAAGACCGAGGGAAAAGTTGATGGACGACGAGACCTATCTCACCCTGGATGGCAACGACTGGCAGGGCACTTCGTATTGTACTTCATCCACGGAGATGGAGCGGCTGGTAATAGATGTGGTACCCAGGTCGGCAAACCCACCCAACGTTCCTCAGCTGCGTCCCATCGAGATTTTCTGGGCCAACCTGAAGCGTAAGATTTACTCCAACAATTTTATCGCGAGAACTGAGGAAGAATTGATAAATAAAACGAAGAAAGAACTAAAAAACATGCTAAGCGCATGTTTTCGACCGCCAGGGTGAATGTTCCGGTTAACTGCCGAAAGGCCGCTCGCAAGGGCGTAGAATTTTTTTGCAAGTAAGCTTCAGCAATTTCCTTCCATGGGGAGTTAGTCAAAAGCAATTATCTGTGTTAGCGTTTTTTAAAGACTGTATTCGATGAAATTTGGACTCACGCAATTGTTCGTAACTTTTGAGCGTTTGGGTAAAAATTATTGAAATTTTAACTGAATGTATTTCACTGTGTTGTGTCAATTGTGTAATGAAAATCGTTTCGTGAAAATCGGTCGAGCGATTTCAGTGATGGCTTCGAATGAAGAAATAGTGCGCCAACAAACTTCGAAAACCCAAACGCTTCTCATCGATGGATCGGAAAATAGCTCGAAATCGCACATTCAACCGTATCTCATGTGATCAAAACGTTCAAGGACCGTAAGACAACCAAGCGGAAAAATTGTAGTGACAAAAAAGGTGGCACATCAAATCCGGAGAAGGCCAGGATGGTATTGAACCAATTTAAGCGTTATCCCAACATTTCGATCAGGAATGTTGCGAAAAAGGCAAAAGTTTCAGTTTGTTTTGTGCAGAAAACAATGAAACGTTCTGGATTACATGTGTACAAGGTCCAGAAGGCACCGTGCAAGAAAACTGTACAGAGAGTGATGGACGATGAGACCTACATTAAAGCCGACACCAAACAAATGCCAGGACAGGACCACTACGTCGCCACCTCTAAGTTGGCCGTTCCGGAGAGTGTACGGAAGAAGAAACTGTCGAAATTCGCCAAAAAATTCCTTGTCTGGCAAGCGATCTGCGGATGTGGCAAAATGAGTCAGCCCTTCATCACCTCTGGGACCGTCAACGGACAAATCTACAAGGACGAATGCCTGCAAAAACGACTTCTGCTCTTCTTGAGATCTCACGATTGCCCGACACTATTTTGGCCGGATTTGGCATCTTGCCACTATGCCCGGCCCGACTTAGACTGGTTCAAAGATAATAATGTAGTTTTTGTTCCAGAAGACGTCAACCCTCGAATCACTCCGGAACTTCGCCCAATTGAAAAATTTTGGGCAATCATGAAGGCATAGCTCGTTTAAACTCCAAAACTGATAGAAAATGAACTTGAACAAAGAAAGTGTGGTTAAAAGTAAGTAAGCAAGTGGGTCCTATCATTGCCCAAAATTTGATGAAAGGGGTCAAGGCAAACGTGCGGGTATTTGGGTTGGAAGAAGAGGTTCAATAAACCAATGATGTCAAAACTTAACCATTTAGTAGTACTTTATTCCCAGAAAGTTTGAAAAGAATCGGGCTCAAGGCAAATTTTTAGTGACCTATTTTGTGTGTCCAAATTTCATCGAATACAGTCTTTATTACCATCCGAAAAAATACAATTTTTGCAAACGTTAGTTCAAGTTTAACATGTTGTGAGCCACAGTTGTTATTTAGCTCCGCATGGAGATTGCCCAGTAACATTCAGTAGGTTGCATGGGTTGAATGGGATAATGCCTTACAAAAATATTATTTCGGTTGTAGTTGAATTCTATAATTGCTCAACTTGCGAAACATGGAATAAAATTATTGAAAAGGATTTCGACAAAATTTTAATCGGTTAAAGTTCCAAAAATGGAGCATTTTTGATGTACGGAAATACTATTTTCAAACCAATTCGTTTTATTAAAATAATATTGGCAAATTGAAGTGAATTTTTCTAGCAGTGCATACTGTCAACAGTCTCAGCTGTATTGGCTACGTTCTTACTTATTTTCGTCTGGAAGTTTATTATTATATATATAGAGGATATATAGAGGAAAGGCTTGTAATACCTGGTACAGACATACAACGTACAGCGTTGTACGAACTGTCAAATACTTCAATCCAGTCCCGAAAACACGTACTAGACTAAAGGAGTACAACGCTGTACGTTGTATGTCTGTCCCAGGCATAAGATGGAACAGCGCCACTATTGACATTCACAGCGACAACGCTATCGCGCTGACAAGTGTTAACCTCATTTTTTACTATTCTTCACTTTTCATTTGCTTTTGGAGTGAATACACTCATTCGATTTAGCTCTTCCAGGTTGCAATGTTCGAAAGTGTTGGTATAATTAAAATAGCAATTATTTCTTGTGCTCAATAAGTGGAAATTTCCCATCGATATCTAAAGTTTAACATTTGTGTTGGCTAGCATTTTTGGTTTATTTTTATGATTCAAAGGCATTTCCAAACAAATCGTAAAGTGAAACAATTTTTTGATGTTTTGTGTTTATGGCGTCATGTTTGTAAGATGGAACACTGTTAGGTTTGTAAGATGGAACAAATCTTTTTTCGTTTTAAAACCTTTTTTATGTTTGGAAATGCCATGGAATCAACAATTAATTGAAATACAACAATACATTTTTTGAAATTGCAATTTTCTATGGATTTCGAAAATAGGCCATAACTTTTTTATTAATGCCTTAGTTGGAGCCTTTTAGTTTTTCTTTCAAAAAATGTCTTTGGATTCATGAAAATTATACATTTTACGAGCGAAAAACGAATCGTGTTCCATCTTACAAGCCTTTCCTATACGATCTTAACAGTTTAGCCAACCTTGGTGGACGCAACAACTCCGCAATTGTCGTAACCGCTTAAGAAAGATCAGGAAACGGCTCTTCCGCAACAGTAATTCTACAAACACGAGAGAGTTAAAGCTTGCTGAAGAGGAGTACATTCATCTGCAACAGATTCATTTCCGTGAGTATGTCGACAGTATCCAAGCAAATTTCAGACAAAACCCTTCTTCCTTCTGGACCTACATCAACAATCGTAAGAGTTCTGCCTGAGTTCCCGTTGATGTTTCCTACAAATCTCATAGCTCTTGCTCGTCGGTTACAGCTGCGAATATATTTGCCGAGAACACGACGACAACCCACCTCCAATGTCGCAGAAATACTTTGAAAGGTTGACATCGTATAACCTTCGACTTGTTCAAGTCATTTTCAGTGATGACGATATTCAGAAAGCTCTCAGCTCTGTAGATTCATCTAAAGGTCCTGGTCCCGATCTCATTCCGCCCATATTTGTCAAAGAATGTGCTCAGTAGCTGTTTGTTCCCGTGGCAGCAATTTCCAACCGATCCTTGATCGAAGGAGTATTTCCGGATGCTTGGAAACTGGCATCAATAATTCCAATCCACAAGGCTGGAAACACACATTGCGTGGATAATTGTCGACCGATATCTATTTTGAACTAGCTAGCGAAAGTTTTTGAGAGTCTATTGCACGACGTGCTGTATCCTGCCTTGCAACCTGTGATATCCGAGCATCAGCATGGAACCTCATGACATACACACACAGTGTGATCAATGAGCTGAAAAAGCGGTGTCAAAAGCGTTTGACAAGGTATCTCACGTATTGGCAATTGAAAAATTGAACCGCCTGGGACTACCTTCTTGGATCATTCAATGGCTGAAAACATATCTGTCTGCGCGCACATCTTTTGTCATAGTGCACGATGCTTGACCGCTGCTGACCAACGAGAAATCGTGCGTATGACAAGAAGAGAACCTTAGATAAGTATTCTGAAATTGGCTGACAATATCGGGAGATCCGTCAGCGCTCAAACCATCCAGCGCACAGTGGAAAAAAAAGTGTCCGAAACGCGAAAGAATTCTATATCTCAGCTCGGAGTGGAACGATTTCTAAACATGTTACCTTTACTTGAAGGAAAACTTGGAAGAAATCGAATGTACGTTGCCTCATTGGCCGCACGGAACTGCTAAGGTAGCAAATGAGCTCATTTTACCCTGGTTCCCCTAATATTTCCTTGTTGTTCGGGAATTTCTCTGCTCGGTGTGACTCATGATAAACAAAATGACGCTAATCCTTTGTAAAATTTTCAGGAGAATCGATTAAAGTAGGTTTCGTTTACCGCACGGCTCAGTGAATATGGCTGATTTTACCCTAATTCCCTCAATATTTTCATGTTTTTTACAATTTTCTTTGCTCGGTGTGACTCAAGATCAATAAAATGATGCTAGTTCTTTGTAAAATTTTCTGGGGTACCGATTGAAGTAGGTTTCATTTACCGTACGGCTCTGTGAGCGAAGATATGGCTGATTTTACCCTGATTCCCCTAATAGTTTTGTGTTTATCATAAATTTCTTTGGTCGGAGCTACTCAAGATCAAGAAATGAAGCCTAGTCCCACGTAAAATTAGCTAAGGAATCGATTGGAATCGGTTTCGTTTACCACACCTTATCTGTGAATGTTGATATGGTCGATTTTACTCCGATTCCCCTAATATTTTTGTGTTATTCAGAGATTGTTTTGTTCGGTGTGACCCAAGAACAACAAAATAAAGCTAGTCCTTTGTAAAATTGCCTGAAAAATCGATTGGAGTTGGTTTCATCAGCCGCACGGCTCTGTGAATGAAAATATGGCTGATTTTACCCTCATTTTCATAATATTTTTGTGTAGTTCAGACATTTATTTGTTCTGTGTGTTTCAACAGCAACAAAATAAGGCTAGTCCAATGTAAAATATTCCCCAGAATCGAATGAAGTTGGTTTCATTCACCGCGGTTACGTTTGAGAGGTGGCATGTTTACTGATATTGATTTTTTTTTCTTTATTTCGAAAACATTGGGGGAATCAGGGTAAAATGTGCCATATCTTCGTTCGAAGAGTTGTGCGGTGAACGAAATTAACTTCAATCGATTTTCCAGAAAATTTTACATATAAATAGCCTTATTTTGTTGATCTTTTGTTACACCGACCAAAGAAATTTCTGAATTACAAAAAATATATTAGGGGAATCAGGGTATAATGTGTCATATCTTCATTCTCAGAGTGGTGAAAATAACTCCAATCAAGTCTACGGGAAATTTACATGAGCCTAACCTTATTTTGTTGCTTTAGAAAAACACCGAACAAAAAATTTCTGATAAAAACCAAAATGGTAGAGGAATTGGGGTAAAATCAGCCATATCTTCCATGACCGAGCCGTGCGGTGAATGAAACCAACTTGAATCGATTGTCCAGAAAATTTTATACAGGACTAGTCTTACTTTGTTGCTGTAGAAACACACAGAACAAATAAATTTCTGAATCACACAAAAAAACTAGGGAAATTAGGGTAAAATCAGCCATATCTTCATTCACAGAACCGTGCGGCTAATAAAACCAACTCCAATAGATTTTTCAGGTAATTTAACATAGGACTAGCTTTAGTTTGTTCATTTTGAGTCAAACCACTCCATGAATAAAACAAAAACATTAGGGGAATCGGGGTAAAATCGACCATATCTTCGTTCACCAAGCTGTGCGGTGAACAAAACCAATTTCAATCGATTTCTCGGCAAATTTTACATGGGACTAGGCTTAATTTATTGATCATGAGTAACTCCGACCAAAGAAATTTATGATAAACATAAAACTATTAGGGGAATCAGGGTAAAATCAGCCATATCTACGTTCACAGAGCCGTGCGGTGAGCAAAACTAACTCTAGTGGATTTTTCTGGAAATTGTACTTGGGACTATTCTTATTTTGTTGTTCTTTAACCACATCGAGCAAAGACATTTCTGAAAAACAACAATATTGGAGGAATCAAGGTAAAATTAGCCATATCTTCATTCACTGAGCCGTGCGGTGAACGAAACCTACTTGAATCTATTCTCCTTAACATTTTACATAGGACTAGCGTCATTTTGTTGATTTTGAGTCACACCGAGCAGAGAAATTCCCGAACAACAAGAAAATATTAGGGGAACCAGGGTAAAATGAGCTCATTTGCTCCCTTAGCAGTTCCGTGCGGCCAATGAGACAACGTACATTCGATTTCTTCCAAGTTTTCCTTCAAGTAAAGGCAACATGTTTAGAAATCGTTCCACTCCGAGCTGAGATATAGAATTCTTTCGCGTTTCGGGCACTTTTTTGCCCACTGTGCAGCGTGTCGCTCACAGACACAATTTGAGGGGAAGGATTGCCCGAAAAAAGCCTCTTCCTTCAAAAGCAAATTTTAAGAAGTGACTGGAATACTGAGGCTCATAGTAGAATTAAAAGGAATTTGCTCGCGTTTACTATCGAAAATTTAAAAAAGTGTTTCAAGGTTTTATTTTTTTAAAGTGATCAAATGAAGTGTTAATTTTAAATTCTCCTAGTTTCCCAATCACAATCGTTCTACTAATACGCTCAAAAAAGTTTTTTTTTAAAATAGTGTTTAAAAAAAGTGAAAGTGAGATGGTTGGAACCAAAATAGTCGTTGGAGGTCCGCATTTAAGCCCTACTGTCAAACACGGAGGAAGCAGCGTCATGCTGTGGGGTTCAATGGCGGTCAGTGGTGTGGATAGAACCCACAGGAAGTTTATCGACACCATGATGGACAAAATAGGCTATTTGAATATACTGAATCGTAATCTGCAACCTTCCGTGCAAAAATTGGAACTACCGCGTGATTATTACTTTCAGCAGGACAATGATCCTAAACACACGTCACACGTTGTACGAGAGTGGTTGCTTTACAATGTTCCTAAGCAACTGAGCCTCATTGAGCACTTGGGAGGTTAAGGACCGATTGAATAACACCAATAAATCAAAAGCAAGAAACAGAGAGGAGCTCAACCTGGCGATTCAGAAGATTTGAAATAGTATTCCAACAACGGTGACCAGGAAGCTGGAGGAATCGATGCCGCCACGCTGAAGGATGTTTTGGATGCCAGCATTAATTACAAGAGAAAAAGATTGTTTCTACTATGTGTACAAGTTCTTAACTTTTAGTCACTTGTAATCCTGAAAAACTTGGAGATTTATTGATACATGAACGTTCATTTGTGAGAATGCGAGGGATTGTCCAACACACGGTTGTACTGCTTTTGGGCCCTGATTTTGGAGCGACGCTTCTGCTCCGGTACTCTCTGCTTCCTGTATGTCATGAAATCATTTATTTTGTGATTCCGCTAGATCATTCGGACGCTGGTTCTGTGTTACTTGGCCAAAACGTGAGTAGAGGCTGATTTGTTCTCATTAATATAACCGACGGCTCTTTGTTCTGATTCGGGATCACTGTACTTTACATCCGTTATTGTGCACCATGTGAGCAGAACTATTATTAGTAGGTACTTGAAGTAGTTCGATTTGCGACATTTTGCAAAAAGCTGTCACAATGAAAAGAAACGAACCAACATCGGCTTTTTGACATGTAAACGAAACGTTATTTTTAAACACAAATGTTTTTTACTAGATTTCGATACACTACTCAGCTATTTTATATCTACGTGTTATCAATATTTATATATTATAATTCGCAAATTTCTATTCGATAAACAGATTTAACCATTTATTAATTATCGATTTTCAGCGAATATCCTCCAAATTAATCGACTACAAGTCTCTTATGTTGTCACAAGAAGTAGCTTTGTCGCGTAGCATCATTGCGTTCATCAATTCCATCTGTCGCTTGGAATCATTGAATTCCCGCATGGTGGAAGCAACAGTTGTTCAATTTGGTTGCATGAACTTATTCGGATCACATCGTAAGGCTAACTTGTCACGTGCATGTTTCAGATGATGTATCCTCTCACTCGAAATTGAGTTTATATGACGACGAGAGAAATTCGTGACCCTGAAAAATCACTGAGAGATCATCTCCGGGCTGCACAACAACGCGACGCAACGCTTTGTTGTAGTAGAGAAGGTGGAACTGAGTCATCCTAACGTTGTCGCTCCCCACTAGGCGACCGGCGAGGCGGTTGTGGGCCAAAGTAAATTATTAATGTTTTCCTTTACATCAACATTGTTGCGTACTCTCTGGGAGTTTTCGCTCTAGCGGGAGAGAATGGCAATGGCAGATTCACAGGTTTCGTGCAGCAGTTTCTCAGGTTCAGGACCTTGCAGGGTGCAACATAGTTGCATATTCTCTTACATTTTTGTCGGCTCGTGGTCAAGTGAGAAAGAGAAAGAGAAGTAGGCGATGAGTCGATAGAGAGAAGAGAAAGTGTGCAGTTTATGCGCGTGCTCTGTTTATATGCTCTGGATAAGCGATACCGTCGTCGGAGGATGCTCGCGTGCCCGAAGTCGCCGTATTCCTGATGGTTGGTCGTTCCGTTCCAGCAAGGCCGGGTACCTTCAGTTAATCGTCGACGTTCGGTTCGTTAGGTTCAGATCAGCTGAAAGCGAGCTCGAGTCACGCAGTGGACATTTCGCGCGCGGTGGTACTTCGCGGTCTTACCTGGAAAAAAAAACTGAAGATATACATGCACATACATACGAAGGGTTGGTAATTTATTACAAATTTGGTGTCCTGCGAGGACAAGGGTGTGTGTTTGGAGCCTGTACAAAGGATTGTCCGTGTTCGTAAATCACATTGCGCCGGTAGCAAGGAAGGCAAAGCACAGCAACAGGAGCAACCGCGAGCCTTTGGGGCTCCTGTAGTCTGCCCATGTAGGGTGGTGGAAAAATCCTCGCAGGTCCGGTCGATACAGCGAAGTAGCGTGATCCCCCTTACTCGTTCAGAGGGTGTTTTACTTTTTTGTCGGGTGTATCGTCGTTATTATTTTTTAATTTGCATAAATTAAAGAACCGAGAAAATGATAAAAGTGTAACGGTTTATGGGCACTGCTCACGACAGGACAACAAGAGGAGAAAAATATTTACGTTCTACAGCCCTCCTGCTCGTCCCGCTTAGAATGGATTTGGAGGGCATGAATCGATATCGTGCTTGAATCTGATTCGTGAACCACTTTACGACGAATATTGCTCAAACATCTGGTGGTGAAGTTTATGGGAAATTGCGTGAATTAATTTATCGTCAACACGAGGAAGGAGTGTAAAGTTTTGAGTGACAAGTCCATCGGATTCAATTATATGCGAAAGCCATCACCGGGGCTAGTGAAATCTGATAGTATCGGTGAAAACATAATCAGTAATTACGTTTGCTGGCTGAAGGTGGAAAAAGTAGAAGAAGAAGAAGTCAGTGCAACCATCAGCTCCAGACAGCAGGGCTCGAGTCTAATTTATGTCAATATACATTACACATCCATATAGTATAAATTCTTCTGAGAGCCACTTTGGCAGTGGACGACCTCAAGTGTGTTAATGTGCTTGAAAATTGTTGTTGTTGTTGCTCCCGGTCAGGACGAGTGGCCTCGTGTAATATCAATTATAGTGCCATCGTATTAATTATATCAGCGCTGACCACAAAGTGCATCCAGAAGTCCAACTACGCGGGTTTGTGAGCGTTCTGTTTGGCCAGAAGTTACGCGCACATGAATAAATCATTCGACGCTAGTACACACAAGAAATTTCGCCTTTCGGAACCTCATAGAGTGTCGTGTGCTCATTCGGGCGTGCTGCGGTGATGACCCTCTGCCGTTGTTGGTTGGTGCGATAAATTGATTCCAAGTGCAAAGCTTCCGTTTTGGCATAATCAGGCCCTAACCCAATCGCATTTGTGCATGTGGTGTGTGCTTAATCATTATTAGATTACGAGAAGCTGCGGTTGACCACAAAATCAGTGACCACGAAACGCGATTGCGACAGGGAAAGGGAATTCCTATCAATTCATCCGTTGATGAAAGCTTCTCTTCAGGTGTTTCAGTGATAATAATCGAAGCCTACTGGGATTACTCAAGTGCTATCTATCCGTTCAATCGAAGTGGCCTGAACCCGGTGAAATCAATCAAGTTGACCACGACACAGTGGAAAATAAAATTGTTCGATGAGCTGTGACGGAATGCTTCAGTGATAAGATTATCTACTTGTATGATACCATTCTGGAAATTGGAGAAGAGAGCTACCGAGTGTGTTTTGAAGTGATTGAGTGTTGTGAAGATTTCTGATACCGATAGGCCGTGGTTCGATTGTGTGATAAGAGGCAGGTCGATGTGTTATTGATTGATTTTTTGGAATCCGACCCACCGAAAACGAAGAAGAGTCAACCCGAACCGAACAAATCACATCACTACTAGGCAAGGTGAGTCTCAGCAGAGATATGGAGAGGTTTTGGTTGTAATTTCCTGGTGATTGTTTACCCAAACATGAAGCGGCACCGATCGCCTGAAGCTCTACGCTTGCTTCCCCATGACGGACGTGGTTCGACTCTTGGCATGCATGTGTTCTCGAGAAACATTAGGAAGCAAACGATAGCGGCAAATATTTACTGACGATATTGCCGAGCTCGCTGCGCTAAAATACGCCGCCGTCACCGTGGTGATCAAGATGTTCGGTTGTTGGGCTTGTTTGCAATCGATTTCATTCATGGTGGTTTCAAGTCGAGTGCCCCGTCGTCGAAGGTTGCGTGCTGCGGTTGTTTGGGAACCCCGGGAGCGCTACGCATGATTAGGGTTGGGCAATGATTTGATGAGCTTTCTTTCGTGATCTCTGTTGGGTGACTTCATGATACGTGTTTACATTACTCAAGTGGGTTTGATTTGAGTCTCGCAAGTGTTTACGCAGTAATTAGTGTTGTGGCGGGTTTGGTAACTTTTTGAAGGTGATGTACGAAATGTTTTTTAGAAGTTTTGAAGGTTAAAAAAAACTTCTGTAAGCTTGTTTCCTGTAACTAAAACTAACAGTGACCTTATATGGATTTTTCCGGATTTAAAATAAATTTACATAAAAAGTTTTCAACACTGTCTTTAAAAAAACAATCTGTAACTATAATTATAGGCAGCCCATGTGCACTAGTGATCAAAAATGATTGCAGCCAGTGGCTGTTTTTATCACTTTCTGTCGAAGGCAATGAAAAGCATTTCGAGTCAGTGTAGATGAAGTTTATTTGTTTTGTAAATGTCAGATGTCAAAATCAAGGGCGATGAACAAATCAAGCAAAACAATGCATTAGGTCCTAAGCAACAATAAGAGACTCTCTTTGTCGACTTTCTCTTTGGGCTCCTACGGCTATGTAGAAACATGTTCAACTATTTTCAACATACAGTACGGTAGTATAAAGTGTGATTATGGATTCAATACGTTAAAAATATCACCAAATCGTTTAATACACAAGCTATAACCCAAAGAGAAAGTCGACAAAGAGAATCTCTCATTGTTACTTAGGACCCAATGCATTGGTTTGCTTGAAATCAACTCATTATGCTTCTATGACTACTCCTTTCTTGATACTCATTACATTTTTAGTTACGAGGGCTGCTTTGTTAATATCGCAAGTGATCATCAAACACCAGAAAGTCATTTTCAATTCAACCAAAATGATTATTTTGAATAGTGTTAATCGCAGAGGACTGTTCTCCTTTATCATAATTACAACTTGTGGTAACCTACCGTTCAAACCAGATTCAAACCTACGGAAAGTTACACATCATGTTCTACATCAAAAGGAACAAATATTGTTTGTTCATTTGATACTCAAAATCATCACCGCCTAGATGAAATTGAATATTGATATTGACAACAGCTCAGGCGATAATCGACATCTATTGAGGAATGAATAAAACCGAATAAAGACTTCCCAACTCAGTGGTTCCTCTGGTCTAGAGAATATTGTCATTTCAAAACTCAAATTCACGAAAATAATTGGTCTGTCCATTACGGTTGTTTTAAGTCACAAAACAGTTACCTAAGCCGGTTTCTAAGAAGACTTCTAGGGAGATGTTATCACATCAAGCAAATCACATTTTCCAACTAAGTTAAATTGATTTAATGGTTTATAAATTCTCTAAACTTTCAGCCATGTTTTTTTATAAAACATTTCATAGTAAATAAACTGTGTTCTTTCTTAGAGAGCTCATCGTTCATGAGGTACCTCTCTTTCAGCTTTTAATTTTGGTTCTACGCAAAAGCTTTAAACCCAATTATTTTCCGGAACTGTTGGAAATTCATGGCTAAGTATGATATATAAAGCTTATTTTCCAGAATCGATCTATGTGTTTCAGTTGCTTATATTTTGGAAAAGTTATTTAGTTTAGTGTAAATTGGAAATTTTCTGAATTTGTGTGGTTTCATCGCATCATTGCTGTGAAATTTTCATAAGATTCGTCAAGGGATGTTCCAGTTATACTCTAGTAACAATAGTTTCTTGAAAATTTAATAATATAAATGTAAATATAATATAAATAATTGTAAATATAAAATTTAATAATATAAATGCTATTTGGTGGATTGCTACGAAGAGGATCATTAGACCAACCTAAACTTAATTTAGAAAAAAAGGAAAATTGAACAGAGCATTTCATGAAATTATTGGCAGATTAAATTTTGCGGAAATTTTTCATGATCATTATCAGTGCTTTCTAATTTCTTTCAATATTGTTTTCAATCTGCTAACACGTCTTGTGGAGCATTTTTCTCTGCAGATTAATTTCCTTCTCTAAAATTTTACTTATTCATTCATTCTTTTTTTCTAGCTAGCTCTGAAGCTCTTTTCGTCGAGTTGTCAGCTGCTCTCAAAGTAGCATTTAAGTATCAGTATTTTATACTCTAGAATTTGTATAATTTAAATGCTTCCACATTAAGAACATTTTCTTAAACTTGTCTTATTTGAAAAAAAAAAAAGTTTTGTTCTATGGTGCTCCGTTCTTAAGCTTCGATTTGCTTTTGAATAGGTGATGTACGGGAAAATATAAAAACTACACCTGGAGTTTTCCGGGAGATATGATGACCCTGATTTTTTGAATATGGAGTCTTTCAAATACTCTAACCGAGGATAACATTTCGTTAAAAATCTGACACCCTTTAGCTCACTCTTTATTTTTATTTTTTAATCTTCACTAGGGACTTTGATGATTAATACTTTTGCTTCCTTACATTTATTTGAAAAGTTTTGGGTTAAGAAACTTTCCATCAGTTTGGCTGCATATTTTGGAAGGAAATTAGTTAAGTTGATTAGTTATAAGAGCATGGAGATCACTATAGTTATTTCCATGCAAATTTCAAATTGTGTTTTGCAATTTTCAACTTAATGAGTTTACATTTTTAAAGAATTATTCAGGCTCGTTATTGAAAGAAAAATAACTTCTCTTTGCAAAAAAGACCTCATTTTTATTTATTTATAAACATGAATGTGTGTTGTAGAAGGAGATGTTCGCTCATCACCATAAGGCACATAGAGTAGACAGTAATGTTTGCTAGAATGAAAGATATGAAGAGAAAGTGTTGAAAGTTCCGTCAGTGTACGGTAGTGAAAATTGAGCGAAAGGGCATGGGTAAAGTAGTACTCGAACCAAGGACGTTACCTTTGCCTAACATCCCACTGCGGGGTAGGTCGAGTTACGGACGGATCCGCCACCTCAACAGGCAAAAGTAACGTGTTGGTGCGTGCTCCTGTACCACTGATAGCTTTGTTATAGCTTCTGTATTCTGCGCACATGGCAGAGGAACTCCCTCTCCTTATTGGATTTGTTTTGATTCGCAACGTCTGAGATCACTCAAGTTTTTCTACATCATAATGTTACTCCACGCACAGAGAATACAAAACATAACTATTTGAGTATATGCATGTTGTCTCACAATAGGTTTCACCATTCTTGATTTATTTCAACAGTGTAATTTTAACAGGACAATTGATAATACCCGTTTTTAGTGTATCCTTTAGGCAGTTTATTTCTTTACATCTGAACATCACCATGAAAGCCATACGAGAGCAAGTTTCACAATTATCTTGGCGCAAGCTTAGACCGTTTTAGACATTCTATAGCCTTAAGCAGTTTGGAGTGTGTGAGCGTTTTGTGTTTTTTGACTTGAAACAGTTTAAGGAGTCTGTAAATGACAATGTTCAACAACATGAAGGTGCCTGATGAACTTCCAGAACGAAGAAATTTATCAAATGTATGAGGGAGCGAATTAGACAGTCATATCTGGCCGTAATTTGAGCAAATAATTTCGAACGTCTCCTATTGCAGACTCCTTAGGCATGATCTAGAAAGCCAACCATACAAGAAACAACGAGTACCTAGATTGATGGCAAGTTAGAATCAATAGAAACAGAAGTTCAAAAGCGAACTAGAAATGAGAACAAAAATTAGTATATTCCATTTAATTCCAACTACCTTTATTGCTTATCTTGACAAATACGTGTATTTCATCTACAATGTGCAGACTTCTTCAGTGTCGTGTACTAATAACTCGACTCGAGTTCAAACGCGTCTTAACAGCAATTAGGTCACCTTAAATGCAATATGAATGCCGTTTTTGTCCCAATATAGAGCTGCTTTACTGCAATGCTATGATAATGCTTCATCAATTCTTTTTTGCATTCTAAATGCTTATTACAGGCTTCGGGCATTTAAATAGCGTTTGAAATAGCATTGAAGATGCTGATATAATGCTAATATAATGCTACAACTGAAATGCCGATTTAGGGTTGATTTACTGCATATGCCAATGCTTATTGGTTACCTGGTGAGAACGCTATAAGAATGTATGAAAATCAATGGTATGCGGAGTCTTTTTTACAAAAAAGAAAACTTAATGTTCTTTTCATAGTACCTAACGTTAAAACTCTTTCTAGAAATTATCTCGAGCAGGTTTTGATGAACCATTGGCTTCCTCTTGCTTCAATGCTGTTTAAGAACTAGTGGAGTAAGGGGCAGTTAGGCCACTAGGCATTTTACGGAAAACTATTAATGAGTCGATCAAATGATATACTACATATTCATTTGGTTCTAGTTTTAGACATGGTGTATACAATTTAAAGTAGAGTTATCTCTTATTTTACTATTTATTATCAATGTTATGGAGATCATCAAAGAAGCGTGAACAATTATAACATTCTTACCAATTTGATTAACATTTCCAAATTTACATTAACTTAAGATTTATCTTGTTTATGACATAAATTAATAAGCAGCATGAAAGAGTATTCAGCTTCAGCGTAAATTTGAAAAAAATATATTGATTCGTATTTCCGTAAATATAACATATTGAAATTTATACTTTTTGTTGCAAAAGTGCCACCTCCTGTAACAGCAAATGTTTTGATTTTATACCTCACCAAACGTGTAAATATTGTTGTTACGTACACTTCGGTGCAGAACTATTCCAAAATGGGTTAATATTATGGCATAAATTAGCTCCCATTGACGGTATAGTCCAGAAACGTATTGTAAAACTTCTTTTTGATAAATTAGTTGATTATTCATAGAAGAACTTTTAATTTTCCAAACCGTTTCAATTGATCTTATCCTTGGTGGCCGTCTTGTCCCGTATAAGTGGCATATTTGACCTGTAAGCATAAAAAATAAATTTTCTAGTCCGTTTTTGGAACGCTTCAGTGTCCATCTTTTTTTTCTGGTTCTGTTTTCTCAGTGTAGTTGACGAATATAAAAGAGTGAAATGGAACGAGTTTTCATGCATACAAATATTGCTTCACAATAATAAAAAAATACAAATACACTTGCCCCTACTCCCGCTAATCATATTGTTTCCAACAGGAATCAGCTCCTGCTCACAAGATGAAGAAGATTTAAGCATCACGACGACATTTTTTCATGCAAGGAGGTGATGAAGAATATTTTCTGGACTACTCTGCATTGTTTGGCATGGATTGTATTAGTCTGTGTTAAAATTGATGACTAAGCACCTTGTTGACATCCCGATGTCTTCTAAGTTCTCCAAAATGACGTGAATTTAAGATCTGTATGGTCTATATGGTTGATATGGTCAATATGGTTTGATACGCAGAGCCAGAGCTCTAAATAGCTATATGATGCTATGTGATTACTTATTCGTCTATGAATGGTTACGATAAGGTGTTCAATGCTCTCCAAGCTATCGTGCAGCTAAGATCGTGGACTTCTGAAGGTTCAACGAAGCTTCAATAATGTCTTGAAAATATGTTCAAGAAGTTCAAGATAGGCTTTTGACAGCATACATATCATACAATGATGTCAAAAGGATATTTGTTGATCTTCAAAGAATTCTGAATTTCCCATTTTTGATGAAGTCATGTATAATGTCTTGAAAGTTTGTATGAGTAAGTGAATTTCAAGACAGACATATGACAACATGCTCATCATCGAATCGTTTCAATAAGATATTTAATTCTCTTCAAAGTATTCTGATAAAATATTGAAGACTTGCAGGCTCAATTTATTCACGGGCATTATTTTTAAAGTTCATAAGGGTTGAGGAAGCTCATCGAATGGCTGTATTGTAATGTTTAGTGCTTTTCAAACTATTCTGGAGCTAAAATTATGGTGTTTTATAGATCATATAATCCCTTGAACAACATGTTCGAAAAGTGTTCAAAGTTCAAGAAGTTCAAGATAGCCTTTTCAAAAGATAAATGGCATAAAATTCTGTCAGTTATACGATGGTTAACCAGCACAGATAGTAGCAATCTTAATAAAAATATAAGATCAGTAACATAATGTTTAGCTCTCTCGAGTATTCTAGATTTCAGATATTGAAAATCTGTACCGTAAATGAAGTTTTGAATATGTTATGAAATTCTTTATGAATGAGAGAACCTCACACACGCCTTTTGCAATATACACATCATCGAATACTCACTGCTGTTCAAATAGTTCTCAGGTTTGAAGATACATACCATTTCCGGAATTTCCGGATATTTACGGAATTTTCGGAATATCTATGTGTTGTTTGTGAGCAGTTGCCAAATTGATAATATACAAACAGTGCCAACAGTGCAAAAATGACTAGTATAATTCTGAAGCAAGTAAAATCGTACTCCATAACCATGGAAGTTAAGAAATTTTAAGAAGTTAAGAAAAAATCCTGGTTCAACCCGGGTGGCATGACCTTGGTTTAAAGCTCCGCTCTTGCCAATAGAACTAAGTATGCACAGTATGCAAAAAAAGGTTTATCCACTTCCAGTGAAAAATGAGATTTCTTCCAAAAACCTACCAGAAAATAAAAAAAAACGGTTAATTGTTGTTTTGTTTATTATTATTTAGGTAAAATGAAGCCAATTTATGCGAGTTCAAAATAAAAAACAATATTTTTTTTGCATTTGAGACATGATGTTAAAAGAAGATAAAAAATTACGCTGGTTGGTTTTAGCTCCTGGACCTTAATTTTCAAAATTGACCTGAGATGCTCGATCGGACTAAGGTCGAGAGACTGTGCTGGCCACTCCATAACTTTGATACGCTTTTCCTTGAACCACTGCAAAATCAGCTTTGAAGTTTAAATCGGATCTCCGTCTTATTGGAACGTACATCGGCGCCCCTACTTTAGCTTCTGTGCAGATGCTGGTAGTTTTCGCTTCAAAATTTCGAAATAAACTTCCTTGGTCATGATTCCATCATGAACTAAAGTTCTCCAACGCTGGATGTATCCCTATACCATGACTCTATCTGGAGAAAAAAAATAATCGAAGTCATGCTCAGTTGGTTTAAAAAACAATGTTGGTAATGCAACTCACCACCGCCACACAGATAAAAAGAAACATTTAATTTTCTGTGTTATCTAATGCACATATAGAGAATGCTAGATTTGGCAGAAATTATTGGGATATTTCATGTAAATTAAGGCCCTATAAAGCCTGAATCTAACCGGTTGTATCAAAGATTGCAAACATTTTTGTGATACCATAGATCGAATAGTAGTACTTTTGTCTCGTCTGACCAAATTATCTTATTCCAGTCATCGCTGGTCCACGAAATCTAGGACAGCACTCCTGCAGTGCTACAATGTCGAACTTGCGGACCCTCAGTAAGTCGGAAAGAATGTGGGTAAATCCCGCGAAATTGAAGGACTTACAGTTCCATGTGCCGAGTTTTCAATCGTTAGTCTTTTTTTTGTGGCTTGGGTCTCTGCCGATTGTTCCAGTCCGTATTTACATCGTGTGCTTCCATTACTATTACTGCACCAACCCCCTGTTTTGCCGAGAACCATTGTTTTGTTTAGAGCACTGGCACGAGGACGATGATCGGCAGCCCCTAACATGGAGAACAGACGCCGTTTTGAGCCGCCTCTTACACGGAGAACAGTCGCTCAGGTTGGTGAAGGCTTGGACTTTTACCCTTATAGTGGGATGATTCGTTTCACAAGGCTCTATTCGGATTTTTGTGGGTTTTGGTAGAATCAGAGTCCTGCCTTTGCTAAGCACTCCCCCCCCCCACATTCTAGGCAGCCCCACTGCCTGTCCGGGGATGCTTATTTAATTCATGAGGCCGCTCATGATCCGCAACATATGACCCGCCGGGTGGCTTGTAGGATTATTTTTTACTGTGTAGGAAATCTTGCAGGATTTTTTAATGCGTCTGGTCGTACACATATTTGGTCATGTCTGAATTGGGGAAGTACTTAAATGCCTCCTCAGCATTCATGATTTTTTGAGACTTTATTAGAGCGCTGAACATTTTATTGTCAAAAGGTTGGTTTTTTAGCTGATATAGGGCGTTCTCCATGCTGCCAAAAGCGCCTTCGCTATCGGATCAAGTTGCTTATCGCTGCGGTCGTTTAACTTATGGAATTGTTTTGATGGCCATCCGCGGTTTCACAATAGTTAAGATTCCTCCATTTGAAGCATATTTCATTTAGATATTCGGATAACAAATGACCGTGAGACTTAAGACACATTCTCTAAACAAGATTGTACATTGTAAAACTATTTCATGTTCTATTTCCTACGATCCTTTCCCTACCTCGCCAATCACGTTTTCGATCAGTTTGCCATTCTTATATATTTGCATCTTCATCTCTTTATTGCTGCCATATTTAACGACCTTACCACAAAAGCGATATGTTTATGGCTTTGGAAGTAAAAAGTCGTAAAAAGCTTATGTTTAAATTTGGCCAAATTTATGACAGACAAAACGGCATCTACTGAGCTTGCGGAAATCGGTCCACTCAGAGCGCAAGAAGCACTTGAAGCAACGACAGAAGAAGGTGAAACAAATGCAAAGACAAAACAAAAATATGACAACAACTACACCGAATGATGGTGAAATGATGATGTTTAAAGAGATGTTCAAACACAAAAAATCAGTTGTCCCACCTCAGAACACCAATCGTTAAACGATCGTCCGGTCCGGGGAAGTCGTTGGCGTGCTTCATAATGAAATTATTCAATTAATTTACGATTTGTTCCTGTGTCTTTCGAGGAAAACGTTCAATCATAACCATGACGACTATTACGATGAGACGTGATGTCGTCGGTGACGTTTAACAGAGGTTTTCGTTTTGTTTATTTCATTTGTCGACTCTCTCTCTCTATCTCCTAAAAAAAAAATAGTCAACCAACAAGAAGATGGGAAATCGTTAAACTTCCTCTGTTGCTCTTGCTGTTGCTGTTGCGTACTATGTTCGTCTTTTCGAGGGTCGTAGAGAAGTTGGACGGAGCGGAAATTCCTACAATGATTTCACTTTACACGCGTGCCACGTGCCTCTTCCGTTTCCAGATGATTAAATGCAGACAATGTGATGGAAAACGAGTGCTTAGAATGTGTGCAATTAATTTTAATACCACTCGTACAGGGGAAAAATACATTTTAATTACATTACACTACGCGTTTCATTAGCGTTTTGTTTTAATTTATAAAAATTTCAACAATCCATAATGTTCTTTTGTTAATCAAATAACACGATAAATGTCAATCCAACGACCCAGTGAATCTCTTCAAACGAATGTAAAAAATATCAACTAAAGGAATGATTGAAAAATTAAGATATCGGCCGCCTTGAATCACAACCACTGTCTAACACGAAACGCTGACAATGAATGCGTCTGTATGGATTGCTGCAGAGGCACGAATCGGAGGGCCACAGCAGAGAAGAAACATAATGAAAATGAAATTCCTCCCGCAATCATATTGTTTATTCGTGCTCAATTATGCTCTTCCTTTTTTACGTCGAGTTGCTTCGCGCCCTCGCACTTGTCTCCCGGAGATGTCTTCCTTCCCACAACAGAAAGATGCCATAAGGCGAGATGGGATGATAAATAAAAAAAAACAAAACAAAAAACTTCAACCCCGAGTTGTCGATTGTCGCGCGCGGTAGGAAATCTTTATCAATCAATCTGCGGAATAAACGACAGACGGTGAATGAGTTCTTGCTGTTGTTGAATTTTGATGATGATGATTTGGAGAGATGTGTTTTTGATGATCACCGAACTTGGGCACGATGATGAATGGGTTCACTCGAGTGAGAGGACGGATTGTCAAAATGGATAAAAAGATCGCAGCTACCGTTGACTGATTTGGATTGATGATAAATGACAGACAGGTATCTAGGCTTTGCGAAAATCTTAATTTTGGCTGTCATTGTCAATTTATCGCAAACGATCAACCAATGAACGGTGGGCAAAAAGGCGATAAAAAGGAATCTTTTTAGTCCTCTGATTTAAGTCCATCAAGTGGAGCTTTTTGACTCGGAAACATTAACGATTACGGAAATTGGATTGGAGCTTATTTCTTTTTGATTATTATTTTGATAAAACATATGTATCATATAGATTTATAGGTAATTATCACTATCATGACCTGTAACGCTACGGGGTATCAGATCTACCACCGAACCCTAGTCCGAATTGATTCAAACTAGGGAACATATTTGGTTTTTGTAGTCAAAGGAACATATCTTAGCCCTTATTACATTTTATGTCTTGTGAAATGCGTCAATACTCGGATTGTGCCACCGAGGATAAGCTTGGCATAAGTAAAACATGGTTAGTCTTCATATATGGGAACTCTCATTGTCTATTTGATGTTCTATAGTCTGAATTGGTTATGACTAGGGTTCTAATCCATGGTCACTATCGGATTCAAAGTTTGTTTTCTTTGCAATGAATCTGATTTTGGCTGGTAGAGGGGCGGCCCTTTGAAGAGTGCTTTCACTCTTTAAAGGGTTTAAATAGCGGAAACATTCAATAAAAGTCAATTCATAACCAACAGAACAAACAATGACAACTGTAACAACACCGAATTCTTCATCATTTCTCAATAGTGATGAAGTAACTCGACATGAACTAAACAAAAAATACGGGATATACGAAAATAGATCAAAATACTGGTCGCAGTGGTTTATGTTCCAAACAGAGAGATCTTTTGTGAAAGTGTCAGCAAAATCGAAGTCAGCGGAATTTTGTTTCGCTAGGATTTTATAAATTGTTTTGCCCTGGGATTTTATAAATTGATGTCATCAGCTCTGACATGCTTTTTACTCATATCAAAATGTCCGAAAAAATGAATGCTGGTTTATTACGTAGTCTACCTAGAGAAGCGGTAGGTTTTCCCTGAATAATTAAATAAACTCATTACTAATGCAGTTTCAACGACTCGGGTCACCAATATTACTATCAATTGCACTTGTAAAGAGTGTTTCGTTCAAAATTTGGTAAACAGCAATTTGAGTGAGTCGATCAAAGTTTTTATTAATAAGTTAAATTCTTTTTCTTTTTTCGTGTTCAGTTAATAAAGAATACAGGGGAAATATTCAGCCTTCCTACCGAATGCAAATTGCCGAGTCTTTTGTTTAACACCTAAAATAAGATTTTGTACAGTCTCTTTGTCCACTTAATTCACCGCAGAACGCCAGTTTGCCTTGAACGGTTTCTCGCTCACAACAGCTTTTTGAGTCTTCTTAAGGTTCCGCTTGAGGATGGCTTAATATTGTTCGATTGGGCGAAGCTCTGGCGTGTTAGGAGGGTTCTTGTCCTTGGGCACTACTTGAACGTTGTTGGCAGCATACCACGCCATGGTCGTTTTTCCGTAATCGCAAGATGCCAAATCCGGCCAAAATAGAATGGAACAATTGCGTCGCTTCAGGAAAGGCGTTTTTGTAGACGCTAGCTCAGATAAATTTCCTGGTTGACGGTTCCGATCGCAATGTAAACGTTGCTTTTCAAGTCACAGGTACAGATGGCTTGCCACACCAGATATTTCTTCGCAAACTTTGACAGTTTAATGTGCTTGAAAATATTTCAATAGTTTAGGAAACATGCCAATGATTTTCCCATAAGTTAAGGGAGGTTCATAGAAGTTCAAAGATCTTCCCAGAAGCTTGAGAAACTTTGTCAGAAGCTCAGGGTAGTTAAGTTTAAGAAGAATATAAACTTCTTACTACTCGATAATTTTTCGGACCAAACCAAAACGAGAATCCAAAAATCAACTGTACCAGCTACATAAACGCCATAACACCAACATATTACATGATTTGCAGATCGACCAACTTTCAAGATTTGTTTTCAATTTCTCGTAAATTATAGAAATATTTGTGATATTCTGCTTTTTATCATGAAAGATGTACCAACTAAACATCGTGTAGTGTTTCGGAACGGTATTTTTTTTTGTTCCAAATTGCTACAAGAATAGATCAAAACATATACCAGATTTAAAATGATGCAAAATAGAACAAAATTTACAACACCGGTGCAGCGATGTTTGGTGCAGCGTTTGGTGTAAAACAATAAATCCCATCCACTATTTGGACCACCGTTGAAGATGCCCTAAGCTAGATGAACTCGAGACATAATATTACAACAACCTTCGTACTTTTTGACGTTTTCATTCTTGATGTATGTTAGCATTGGGCGATATTGAAAAAAATATTCGATTTTCGTGCTCTCAAAAATAGAACCAAACATTGTAGATTATATCAAACTAAATACATAATCCATATGCACAGATATTTTCATTAGACGACAAAACAAAATCTATACTAGATTTAAAATGATGCAAAAAGATTCGGTATAAAACCTTCCCATCCACAATTTGGGCCTCCGTTGAAGATGCCCTAAGCGGTTGAATTTGGAACATAATATAACAACGACCTTCGTATTTTTTTAACGTTTTCATTCAGTTGCAAATCTTGATGTATGTTAGCATTGCGAGATATTGAAAAAAATATTCAATTTTTCGCTTTCAAAAATAGAACCAATCATTGTAGATTATATCATACTAAATCGTCATGCACAGATCTTTTCATTAGCCGTTTTGCTACGTAGACAATATTAAGGAAGCTGTCCGATTTTGGCGCCATGGAATGCAGAATGGAAGCCCCTACTGTTTCAGACTAAGTCATGCCTTTAGCTACCGTTGCTCTCCAAACTCGCCTGGGTCCTGAAATGTGTGGAGCAGATTTGCATTGCCTTCGAGCTTGTGGCACATACCTCTTATGTTTAGTATACATTCCTCCGGAATAAACTCATGATTTTGTACTAATTGAAACCCACAGTCAGTCTTTTCGGGCCATAATGGAGATCGCTACCACTGATGATGAGGTGATAGCCAAAGGTGTCTTAAGGGCTTATGCTGAATCATTCTTGATGACAGTCATTACCTCAACATTTAGAATTGATATAACTCAGAGTCGGTACTAGATATTGAAAATTTAATCACATCAGTTTGTATCTGATATAGTTCGATTCGATGTTCATTTGAAATAGCAAGGTGAGTTTGCGAGAGCGAGATAAAAGTAGGAAAAAAATACATGGAGCAGCGATTCACCTTAAATCAGCATGCTATTTCGTGTTGTCCAGCCTACCATGGTTTTCTTTATCCGGATCTTGAACGTTCCCCTAGTAGCACAGTTGTTGTAAATTAGTCAAAGTAACTGAAATGTGACTCAATCAAGTCACAATCAAGTTGCTGCAACCAATTATGACACAGATGTGTTGCTTGGGTCCATATTTAACGCCGTTATTGTGTAATTTCTCGACAACTATTGTACTGTCACATTGAAGCTAATTCATTATGGGGTTAATGAGACCAATCGCAGCTTAGTTCTTGCTTCATTAGCGCTCAGGATGCTGTTCCGCCCATATTTATGGCTATTTCTCCGTTGCACGCAAGCCTCCACTTGTTGTTGAACTAAAATGGAATGAGTCACTCAAGTTCTCTTTGTACTCAACGGCTATTTCCTAAGATTTCCGAAAAGCTGACCATCGCAGTATTGAAGAACTGTTATCAAGCATAGAGTGGCACAGCATTCTTGATTCCGTCGGTATTAATGCTGCGCCACGAATGGTTTCTCACATTGAGCTACGTCATTGAGCAACACGTCCCGAAGAAATTATATCAACACAGAACATCCTTCTAAAGTCATCCAAAAGAACCACACTAAGAAAGTTCACCAAGAACCGCACCCTACAGCTCAAGGACCATTATGTGAGACTCAATAACTAGTACAAATTATCAATTCGCCAATGCATTCGACATTACCAACGAGGGGTTCAGCGAATGCTTCCATCGCACCGATTTTTTTGGAAATACGTCAACAAAAAGAGTCAGTGAAAAGCGTCTGGCCTCCCATCCACCATAGTACTGAATGACGAGATACCTTATTCCACTCAGAAGATTTGTGATTTTTTCCGTGAGGTGTGCCAGTGTGTTTGCTGATGAGAACTTATCTGATGATCATATTTCTCGAGCAGCCAGTAATATTGCAGTTTTTGGTCAATCACTTCAACCTCACAACGAATACCAGTGCAGCATCTGAACTGAAATTCTCATTCATGCCTGGACCTGACGGAGTTTCTTCCGCCTATCTCAAGCAACACATCTCTGAATTGTTCAAATTGTTAGTTATGGTACCACTAGGCCCAGATCACATCCAAACGGGTGTCATGGACACTGATGTATCAGCCGCCTTCGATGAGTTAAACCAATGTCGATAGCCAAATTGGTCAGGCTCGAAATTCGCGGCATCCTTTTACCATGGCCTGCTGGTGTTTTTGCTCAATCCAACGATGTTAATTTTATTCTTGATGGCTCAAGACTGTCGTATGCTGACGTCCTGAAAAATCTAGTTCCGGATTCGTTTTATCGCTGATTGTTACTTTCTCCAAAGCCAAATCAATGCCTTTTGCCGACTGGTGCCATCCGAATCGCATGGTTGTAAATCCAAGTAAGTGTTCAGTAACAACATTCTCACGGAATTTAAACACCGATTGCATTCAACCTCAACATGAATGAATAGTCGGAGAGAATGGTTAAACAGAGTGCTCTATTTGGTGTCTGATTCAGCATACGCTTATAATCTATTTCACGAAAACAACGGAATCTATCGAATGACGAATGAATTAGGATTTACAAAAGGACTTAAATACTCATGTTAAGAAGAAGAAGGATGAATCTAAGGTGAAAGTTTTAGTAAAGTGGAAAAAGTAGTAACAACCACAACCAGAAAAGAAAATCCGAAGTACAAGTCCTGTTTAATGAAAAGGAACCGTTTCTAAAACAAAGTAACACCTTCTAAAACTTCAATCAAAGTAATTAAAAAGAACTGCTCAGGATTTCAACTCAAATTTTCTAAAGCGACTTCTATTGTTAGAAAGAATAGATCATGTTTTAAAAACAGTATTCGGACTTAAGAAACTGATTTTGCTTAAAGCACCAGCGATCAGCTGATTCATATACACAGAAAAAAAAGTTATCCCGGAAATGAAAACGGACCGTGAACTAGTTCACTTTTTCACGATTTTTTCCCTTTAAACGTTATTTAGTTCATGATAACGTGATTCAGTTCACGGTGTATTTTTGCTTGTTCTTGAACCCATGACTGCAGTACACGGACCTGGGCATGGATCTTATTCCGTGTATCCGTAAAGAATAGCTCATGTTTGATAGAAGGCCAAATCTCTATAAAAAGTAACATATTTTAAGACGGAAATTCTAACTCCGAAACCAGAAAACATTCAAAGTGCAGTTTTTTTTACGATGCAATCCAATTTAGTTTGTGACAGTTCGGTGGAAAATTGATGCATTGTCTATGAACTTGAGCTTGCACTTAAATGACCTCACATTTCGTAGTTGACTGGAGCTAACAAAATAGCGTACAGATCCAAACGAATGGAGCTCGTTAGCAAACCATTCTCCATGAACATGTTTCGAAGGTTCTTCAGTTTATTGAGCCAATAACGATGCCAGCCACATCCTCACGGTCCTCTATGGGGAAGTCGGATTGCCGTTGATACTGAGGACAGAATACTTATCTGCATAAAGCCGGAAATAAGTTTTATATCATCACACGAACGTGTTTAACAGAAATCCAAACAAATCTTTTTCTTAACATTTATTTTCCTCAAATATGTTCCTTTACACGTTTGCAATATTAGATTTGAATTTCACCCTCACGCCCATAATTTCGGACTTGCAACTTGATTCCTGCCATCAAGGTTTGGACAAGCTGCTCTGCTCTGGTATTGTAGGCTTTCGTGCACTTCTTCTTGAAGTTTTGAACAGATTCTGATTCTCCTCCCGTTTTTCGACTATCATCCTTCATTATTGCCCAACATTTCTTGATCGGTCGGAGATCTGGACAGTTTGGAGGAATAATTGAATTATAATATGCTTGAAGCCATTTCTTGTTAATTGTTAAGCTAGTCAGTCTTAATGAGCCAAAGGCTCACAGACATCATCATTTGCTTAAATAAATAAATAAATAAATAATGTCACGAGCCGCCATGACATTATTTCATTCGTACAATTTTTTCGTCGGGATGTCTGAAAAGTCAGCCTTCAAGTATGTATGTTCAACTTGTATGTTTAGTTGACAACGAATCATATACCTTTCGGGCCCGACATTTCGATTTTTCAAGAAATTTTTATCACGGCGAGGTTGATTCTGGGCTTCGAATGACCTCAGTCCACATTTCACATTAATGTCCTGTACAGTAGACTTACAGTAGCGGACATAAAACATGCACCAAACTGTATGCAAAGCTTGTTTTGAAAGGTTCTCACTTATTTCTGTTATCTTGAGTGATGTTATCGTACTAATTGATTAATATTAATGTAGAGTTTAATTTAGGGTTATTACTTCGAACATTTATTAAATTCCTTTTAGAGTGTACCTGAAACTGTCAACAGCTATCAAAATTAAGCCGGACAAAAAAATTGCACCTACATAATTGATTGTTTGTTTTTCGTTTTCTTAAAGTTTTATAAGATAGTGTGCGTTGTGGTAATAATCACAATTAACAATGAAGAAAAAAACGTTGAGTAACGATGCACGTTGTGCCATTGTCAAAGCTAAACAGTCGGGGAAAACCGATCGTCAAATCGCTGTGGATTTCGGAGTCAGTCATACAACAGTTGGAAGAATTTATAAGCGGTTTTTGCAGACTAAATCGCTAGACAGGAAACCTGGCAGCGGCCGCCCCGGCAGGATAGATCCATGATTCGGATCGTTAAGAACGATCCACGGAAGACTGCAACTGATGTCAACAAATACGCTACACAGCAATTGCACTTGCTCAACTTGAGTTCCCGAACTATTCGACGCCGTCTATGTGACGCAAAACTTTTCGGCCGTCGACCAGCAAAAAAACCCCTTATATCACCAAAGAACCGACAGGCTCGTTTAAGCTTTGCCAGACGATTTCAACATTGGTCGAAGTCGGACTGGGAGAAAGTTTTGTGGTCAGATGAAAGTAAATTCAATTTGTTTTCATCGGACGGCATCAGATACGTACGAAGGCCTAAAGGACAGCGATATAACCCGAGATACCAGGTTCCAACGGTGAAACATGGCGGTGGAAGTATCATGGTTTGGGGTAAACCTTCACAAATATTATTTTCATAATTGCTCTTTCATGTATTTATCATTTCAGGCTGCTTCATTCGAAACGGCGTTGGTCCAATACGTCGTATTCAAGGAATTATGACCGCCCAGGTGTACAAAGAACTGCTGGAGAACACTATGCTTCCACATGCTACCACCCGTATGGCAAAAAGGTGGACTTTTCAACAAGATAATGATCCCAAGCACACTTCAAATCTGGTCAAATTATGGATGAAAAGGAATAAAGTGCCTATTTTAGAGTGGCCGTCGCAATCACCGGACCTCAATCCAATTGAGCATTTATGGGAAGAGCTCGAACGTCGAATTCGCGTACGTACGTACAAGAATACAGACGAACTAATGGCAGGACTGGAGCAAGAATGGTTCAAAATACCAATTGAACGTCTTATCGCTTTGGTTGATTCAATGCCAGATCGCTGTGCAGCAGTTATCGCATCAAATGGCTACGCAACTAAATATTAAACATATTTCTACTGTTTTTTGAAAAAAGTACTTAAATGAATTAAATAAATACAATCTGACTTGAATTTTGAATCCTGGTGCACTTTTTTTGACCACTCTCAATATGAATCAACTTACCTTCTTCAACTCCAACTCAATCACGGGTTTAAACTAGGTGCATATTGTTACCTAGATAAATTACTTTTGGTAACAGTAATCACCCCTCATAGGTCTTGTTGAGAATAAACCATTGGATTACTTATTTAATCATGTTTGAACACAAAACATATGCTTGGTGCAATTTTAATGTCCGCTACTGTAGCTACATCCTCCTTTTTGGCAACATCTCTGACCGACATGTTGGGCTTCCTCTTGTTTACTCTCACTACTTGTTTCTCATCTTTGGTCTGAGCTTTGGTTTGTAGAAACTTGCTACATTTGACACTGTTTGTTGCATCAGCCCGACCGACTTCGTGATTGTTTTCTGAGAACGATTAGGACTTGCTAACCACATGCCGAAAATATGATTCTGCAGCTCTTGTTGTCAAAACACCATTTTGAAAACTTCAATTTACAAGTAAACAATATGCATGACGACGCAAAGGTAAAAGGAATCAGAAACAGTCAAACCATACCCTGGAAGAAATTCTTACTTTGCCTCAGACCTTTGCCGCGACAAAGTTACAAAAAATATTTCCGGAAACGCTTTATTCACGGTTGAAAGCCACTCACTAAGTGTGCTGGAGGGCGATTGATAGTCCTGAGGTGTATTGGCTAAAGTGCGCAAAGCGGCACTAAATTGCATTGAAAGATTGCCCTCGGACATTTTCAGGTTGTCGACAGAGCAAATTTTCTAACCATGCCACACCCTATTGAGACTCCTCACTGGCAAACACTCAGCGAAATAAACTTTCGATATTAATAAGATTGCATTATGATTAAGGCTTGCTTCATTTAGAATTGGAACAAACTTTTGCTCATATTGTGGCGCTCCTGGTGGACGGATTTGGAAGTTATTGGCGCCCACGTGTCGGGAATTTTGTCAACTTTACGTATGTTTTTTGACATTCCGCAAATCGACTGTACTTTGTAAACAATCAACATGGAAGCCGAAAGAAGGGAAAAAATGTGCACAGTTATTTGGAAAATCCATTGTGGTCTGCATCTAGGCTAGCTTAACAGCTGAAATTGCCCAGAAATACCGTATGGCGCGTTATCAAACGGTATAAGGAAACATTGACGACAATTCGGAAGCCTCAAGCCAATCGTCGGAGTGGAACTGTCGACCGGAAACTGCGTGGTAAGATTTTGAAGACGATTAAGAGGAATCCCAATCTGTCGGACCGTGATTTGGCCAGACAATTCGGTGCTGCCCATAGTACCGTGAGGAGAACTCGACTCCGGGAAGGAATCAAGTCGTATCGAGCTAGCAAACAGCCAAATCGGACCATCAAACAGAATAGTGTGGCCAAAATCCGTGCTCGGAAGCTATACGACCAGGTGCTGACCAAGTTCGACGGGTGTCTTCTGATGAACGATGAAACCTATGTCAAGGCTGACTTCGGGCAAATCCCAGGTCAAAAATTTTACTTGGAAACGGCTCGGGGGGATGTTCCAGCCAAATTTAAATTTGTTTTTGCCGACAAATTTGCACGAAAATTCATGATTTGGCAAGGCATTTGCAGCTGTGGCAAAATAACGAAAGTTTTCGTTACAAATAAGACAATGACGTCGGAACTATACCAAAAAGAGTGTCTCCAAAAACGAATTTTGCCGTTCATTCGATCCCACGACCATCCCGTAATGTTTTGGCCAGATTTGGCAAGCTGTCATTACAGCAAAGTCGTTAAAGAATGGTATGCAGAGAAAGGGGTCCAGGTTGTTCCGAAAAACCTTAACCCACCCAACTTCCCCCAGTTCCGCCCTATTGAGAAATACTTGGCAATCATGAAGAGGAGACTCAAGGCAAAGGGAAAGGTTGTCAAAGACATCAATCAGCCTAATGAACCGTGTTACAGGAAAAATTCGATAATTCCTTCGAAACCGTGACGAATAATTTTATCCGTATTTTTTCTTAAAAGTATAAAGAAAACGCTACATTTGTATAAAAAAAGATCTTGAATTCAATAATAAATAACTGAAATACAGGCAATTGTTGACGTAGACTACGTCTTACGGCAAGGGTAGGGTGTCAAATGAAAATCTAAAATTTTGCAACCGTCACGAAAAACCGTACGTTTTGCACGCGAATAACTCAAATAATCTACGATAGATTTACATGATTTCTTCTTCAATCGGTCGGAAATTTTACCGCGCTCCAATTCAATTGTCAAACATTATTCGCAAATAATAGTAAACTATTGAAAATAACGCAAATATATGGTGATGTCTTATAATGTCATTTCGCAGAGTAAATTTACCAAATTTCCTACCACAGATTTCAAATCGAAGCAAGGAACGTCTTGCTTCATCTTCTTCTTCTTTGTATTTGAGAGAGACTTTAACCAATCATGTTACTCTTCTCTCCATGTACGTCTCGCATGCAACTGAGAACGGCAAACGCACACTTAGGAAAATTTTGCCTCAGTCGTTTGGCAGCATTGAAGCTGTGCGGAAGGAGCGCAGGGAGCTGGTCGCAGGGAGCTGGTCGCTGGGAGCCGGTCGCTGGGAGCTGGTCGCTGGGAGCTGGTCGCTGGGAGCTGGTCGCTGGGAGCTGGTCGCAGGGAGCTGCTTCAAGGCTCCACCAAACTGCAGCGTTTTCGAAGTCGCAGCGAGCAATCGCCACGAAGAGGTAAGATGGCATGCACAAATCGACGCGATTGTGCGCCCTCATAATCCGCCATTTTGCTCATCGCGACGATCGCTGTTTGGGAGAGCCTGCTGCTTACCACCAGCTGCTACGTGACCATCAGCTGCCTTCTGCACCAGCTCCGCTGCCGCAAATGAAGGCTCACCAAACTGCAGCAATTTTTGCCACCGCGGCAGCGAATCGCGGTGGAAAATCGCCGCTGTGAGATTACATGGCAGCTTATGGGAGCGCACAAACCGACGCGATGCGTTTTTTAATCGCGTTGGTTTGTGCGCTCCGATAAGCCGCCATGTAATCTCACAGCGGTGATTTTTCCACCGCGATTTCGCTGCCGCGGTGGCAAAAAATTGCTGCAGTTTGGTGGAGCCTTCATTTGTACGGCAGCGGAGCTGGTGCAGAGGCAGCTGATGGTCACGTAGCACCTGGTGGTGGTAAGTAGCAAGGCTCTCCCAAACAGCGATCGTCGCGATGAGGCAAAATGGCGGATTATGAGGGCGCACAATCGCGTCGGTTTTGTGCATGCCGCCATCTTACCTCTTCGTGGCGATTGTTTCGCCGCGACTTCGAAAACGCTGCTGTTTGGGGGAAAGCGTCCTTGGGGGCGAGCAGCAATAAGCAGTAGGTGGAAATAATCTGTCCTTTTGAGGACAATAAATTCAAATAAAAGAGTTGTTTATTCAAGAATGAACTAATCTTAAATTAAGTTCGGTGCCGTCGGTAAAAATTTCACCCAGCTGGTTTGCGCTATCCAATAATTGATAATCTGTCCTTTTGAGGACAACCAATTGAATCAAAAGAGTTGTTTAAAAAAGAATTAATCTTTTATTTCGTTGGGTTTGTGCGCCTAATATGGTGCCAATTCGTTCGCCGCAACTGCAAAAATGCCTGCATGGAGGGCGAGCTGTCGGGAAAATTTTGGCTGGTTGGCGCAACCCGCGATGAATCAATAAATCAATAAATGCTACCAGATACAAATCCATCTTTGCTACTGTCAATTTAATATTCTCAGCTTGAGAGTTTGTTTGATTGGGATTTACGTTTCAAATTGTCAATTGGCAGCCAGTGGTATTAGCAAAACTTGTTTTCCCTTCGTCGCATACCTTAAACCACATAAATTCCTTATCACGGACACAATTTTCGATGTTGAACATGATATTCCGAACCTACATTCTCTGTAAATTCCAATTAGTAGTGTGTTATAAACAGTTGTTCTGTTGTGTTAACGATTCGCGTTGGATAGAGTCCTACCTCTAGGAAGAAAAACGTTTTGAGAAACATAGTGAAAGTGAGAATGCCTAACCGATTGGATCCAGAACGCTTGCGCAGATTCAGGAAGCGCATAAAGAGCGAACATACGGGAAATCCTCCGAAACGACCGTGCACCGATGCCGAGCGAGCTCGTAGTTATCGGGCGAAATTGAAAGCAGCAAGAGGTAATGCGTTGCCAACAACTAGTAGGGACGCTGGAGAAGGTTCGAGGTAGGAAATTGGTATCTTTTAAATTAAAATCAACTTGACAAATTGCATGTTATCATTGGGCTCCCTGTCTTAATAATTTTCAACATATTATTGATTGTAATCTGGTGATGACATGCGCAGCATGCTTTTACTGCATATGAACCTTCACATGATATCGATACATCTAATGCGCTGAATATGACAAGAAAACCATAAACCATATTTTTGGTACGCATTTCACGTTATATTCCCAACTATGGCCTAATGTATTCATCACATAGTAAAATGTAGAATATAAAAGTTTTCAATGGAAAAGTAAGAATGAGCGGTTGTGTATTTTTCGAAGGGCTTATTCATACCAACACCTATATAAGTAAATGAATATAGTGGGAATTTTAATGTTTTGAAATGGAATGGCCGATTGATCAAATGAGAAAGTCATTTAGTTTTTATAAAGAAGCTTTATATTTCGTATAGTATACCGAATATAGCTGAATGCCCAATGCGATAATATAAATAAATGCCCGGAGCAATGAAATAAATTAACTTTACTAAAATTCGTTCGAACAAGTATCCTTAATGATATCCATATCCATCGAAAGTTTTCGACTCAATAATGTTTGTTGGTGACTTTTCATGGTCCAGTACAGCAAACGCCTTGTTAAGCATGTCTTAGCAAAGGTATAACTAGTTGAATATCGTTTCTAGCTAAATTATTGTGTGAGTTATAGTTAAAACTGTAATCGTGCGCTACATAATCGACTGAGTCAAAGGACATGTACTCTATATACTTGTATATAACCTTATAACAACTGCAAGATAATTTTTGTTATTTTCTGTTTGATAAAACTTTCTGAACTTTGAACATTTTGAGAGACACTTACACATCTGAAAATGTTGCAATTGATTATAGTGTTTTCATAGCAATCAATATACCTGTCGGATATGTTCTGATAACGAATTTTATCGTAATTTGAATTCTAGAGTATTTCAATATTTATTATTACCCTTGAAATCCAGAATTGCTAAAATTGCATAAATTGCAAATTTTTTATTCTTTGAAGTTGAATTATGCAAAGGCATACTACAGCTCAGATTGTGTACAAATGATCCGAATGGTATGGCATTTAAATGGTGAATGTTGAAAAGGAGACAAGGCATCAGTCAAAATATATGTTTGTATGTACGTATTATAGAATTTCCTCCGCAGCCTGTCGTTACTGAAATCCCCCAAACGATGCAAAACATTGTTGATGGTTCCGGCGATGGTGAGAATTCCGAGATGCAGGCCATTCAGGCACAGTATGACATACGAATAAACATTAAGTAATGTCAAGCGGTTATGATTATAAGAATGACTAAAACTATCATTGATTTAATAATTTTATTTTCCCTAAAAGATCCTCAACTATCTTCTAGTCCTTAAATTTAGTCCTTCGTAAAACGTGCAACCACAGAGAACAGACATCCAAACTAGAATATATTTCTCAAAAAAACTTGTGTAAGGATTCAAATTAAAATACGTTCAAACACTATTGCCATCTCTCGGGCTGTGGCCACTTGCGATTTTTAATCGAACATGGGTAAGATTCGTTGACCGTACGGTGAAAGGACTTAACTGCCAAAAAAATTTAGTTGATGAATAAGATTTCAAGCTGGTCAATGGGTGGCGATGCCAGTGCCGCCACGCTATTGCCAGTTCATTACGATTATGAAATGGCCGTTAAATTTCTTACACAGTTTTTGAATTTGACTTGGATGTCTGTTCTCTGTGGTGCAATCGTGACCGTGTCATCATTTAAACCAAAAGGCCCTTTTCAGGGCCACCAAATAATATCTCAAGAGCGTACAATAGAATTTTCTTACATACTGGCTTCAAAACGCTGGTCTAAGGTCCCATAAGAGCCACACCCGTCATATTATGACAAACTGCTTCTATCGGTAAGGGTAAGCGACCGGCGCGAATAATTGAAACCTTTTTAACGCTAATAATAGCCACACAGAATTTCCCTGACATTATAATGCATCACTTGGTTTAACGTAGTCTACGTCGACCGGTCGTGTCTTGTACACAACCCCACTGATTTTTTTGTTCCAATTCTATCTGAAGCAAGCTTTATTTGCTATAACAAATTAGTATGAATTTCATCAACTTATCTTATGAGATATAATCATTTTGGAAAAATAATAATATAGAGCAACCTGGATTCGAGCCTTGAACGTTGAGGTTATGGGTCCAGTGACTTATCCACTAAAGGGTGTTCCGATCAAAATTTGGTCAAACAGTAATGTGTGTGAGTCGATCAAAGTTTTTATTAGTAAGTCAAATTCTTTTACTTTTTCATGCTCCGTTAGTACAGAATACACGGAGAATATTCAGTTAAGCTTCCTTTTTTCCGAATGCGCATTGCCGGGTCTTTCGTTTAAACCTTCCATAAGATTTCGCACAGTCTCTTTGTTCATTTTATGCCAGTTTCCTTGAAATGTCTCTCGCTCACAACAGCTTTTTGAGTCTTCTTAGGGTTCCGATTGACGATGGCCCAATATTGCTCGATTGAGTGGAGCTCTGGCGAGATAGGAGAGTTTTTGTCCTTGGGCACCACTTGAACGTTGTTGGCACCATACTCCATGGCCTTTTTTCCGTAGTGGCAAGATGCCGAATCCGGCCAAAATAGAACGGAAAAATTTTGGAACAATTCAGGAAAGGCAGTAGACGTTTTTGTAGGCACTCGCTCAGATAAATTTCCTGGTTGACGGTTTCGGTCACAATGTAAACGTTGCTCTTAAAGCCACAGGTACAGATGGCCTGCCACACCAGATATTTTTTCACGAACTTTCCTGTCCGGGAAGCTGTTTAAAGTCGGCCTTGACGTTAGTTTCATTGTCCTGTATCAAGCAATCAAACTTCGTTGGCATCGTCGTTTACAACTTTCGCGATCTTGCTTTGGCCGACGTATTTTGTTTATCGTCGCGATTTGGAGTCACCACTTTCTTGTAAATCGACAGTCCAGCTCGCTTTTTAGCTCAAATGACGGTTGAAGGCGCCACTCCCAGCTTCTTTGCGACATCTCGGACGAAGATGTTGGGGTTCCGCTTGAAATAGCGGGCAACTCTTTTTGTCGTCGCTGTGGCCTCTGGCTTTCGATTCTCCCTCGATCCAGCTTTCCTGGCTGTCGATAAACGTTCAATTTAAATACGTTGGTAACTGTTGATTTAGCCACATTCAATAATTTCGCCAGCTTGGCGTGAGAGTAGTGTGGATTTTCGTCATGCGCGTGCAAAAATTTGATGCGTTGCTTCTCTACCTTCGACGACATTTTGATAACTGAAGTGCTTATCTCACAATCAACAGAAGCGGCTTGTGCTACACACACACATCTTCAAAATGAGGGGTGTGCAACATTTATTAGTGCACGATGAAAGGAAATGCGTCAATGTTAAGTCAACTTAATTTTAATCGCCACACCCTTTATTATACATGAACACTTTTAATCAGTAAAGCTTAAAGGCATACAAAAACAAGGCCGTGTAAAACAAAATCCATTCAAAAGTCAGCCTTATGAAATTCCAAGGTATCGTTCATAAGTTGAACCTTATGAGATGCTTTAGTTTATTTGCCTGAGTGAAGGACAAAGGAACGTGAATTCGCAGGGCCCGTATTTAAATTTATTCGATTAGTATAATTAATCAAATACATAATTCGTGACGATCAATCGAATCGATGACTAAACATTGGAACTCGCGGTCACTATTCACACATATTCAAAAAGTTAGAAAAATGGTTTCGAAACTTATCTTGATTGATGTTTTTCTTCCATCCGGGAATTAAATGGCGTTGAACACATTTTTCTTTATGCTTCCCTATACCAAGAGCCATAGCACTACAATACAACTCATCACATGAGGTAACACATAACTACGGACGGTACTTTTATATGCTATTTTTCTTGGACCACTATCACCATCATTTCAAACCCCCGGACCCCAAAAAAGGTATTTGGGTGACTACTCCAGGAGTGGTTCAGGGCCCGTGCCTTGAAAATCTCGAAAAAAATAAACCAAAAGAAAACAAAAGCCAGATTTGGCCTAAACAACAAACCGGTGGTTCGTTGTTTAGTTCGTCTTCCCAACGATTTGCAACTTTCATTGATCAGAAAGAAACTCCATTCCTTACAAACTACAAATTAAAGCAGCCGATTGATATTTATCGCCAGTGAAACCACAATTCCCAGTACCTGGTTGCCGCATTAGATCGTCATAAATCTTAATTACGAGCGTCAATCTTGATCAACATTATCCCACGCCACGTAACGGATATCATCGGGTTACCATCCTCCTCCGCCACCACCACCACCACCATCATCGTCATCGTCATCGTCATCGAATGAGCAGCCGTAGCACAAAGTACAAATCCAGCATCGTTCACCTTACCTCAGCTTCCGAAAGTGAGCAACCAAACGCCTTTACAGCGATGTAAACATACCAACTCCCGTGTGCACATGCCCTATTCAGCGATGTAAGTCACGTGCGGGTCTTAAGAAAAACCACTCTGCTTCCGTTCCGCATTCGGTTTGAATCATTTATGAAATTTTCGTATGTTGCCTTTTTCCATTAGTGGCTGCAAACCAAAGCGAACGGGCGGCGGATGACACAAGTGGCGCCTCGTGTAGGAACTTTTGAACTGTTACGACCAAAAACCACAATCCATTCATCACCCTGCTCTCAGAAAGTCGAGTTAAGCCAAGATCCAGAAGGAAACGTATCCCACAAAACTATTTAACCGTGACCAAAGAGTCCTTCTTCTTTTATTTCTGTCACTACGATCGCACGGTTGTTGGTAATGGTTCCAGCTTCGAACAACTAGTCGGCATGTGGAAGAGGACATGAGAAGAGCAAATCCCAAAAGGTTAAGGGTGAAGTGACAATGAACGAAAATGAAAATGTGAACCAGATGTTCAATGTAGTGAATCATTATGAATAATGAATGAGGAACAAGGACTATCGCTGTTGCTTTTGGTCTCTTCTGCTGCTGGGGAACATCCCCGCTTTTGCTGATAGTGACGTTCGGTGTCGGAGTGGCGCTTGCTAGTTTCGAAAAGGCGAGCAGATTCCAATAAAAAAAACGACGCCCTATCGGACAACAGCACCACAAATGTCGTCGGTCTTCGTTGGTAAAACTGAAACGTGAGCACATAAAAAGCACTTAAATTCACCCTGAGAATGCATCCTGCACCCATTCGTTTGGGCGACTATCGGTTTCGGTTCCTCTGCACGGTGCACCGCCCAAACGGAACAGATATAGATTCAACCGTGACCCGTGGCGCTACCATGCAAAGGAGAGAACTGCCGGTCCTGAAGAGCCAAATGCAATTTTGAAAATTGAAAAAAGAAAACAACGAAAACGAAATCCAAAAACCATAAATTACGGTTTTTACAAGTTCTATACAAGCGTTTTATTTTATTGCACTTTTAAATCGGTTTGTTCGCTGTTGAACATCTTTTGTATTTGCACAACGGTGGAATTGGCAAACTGGGCTGAGGATAGGGCAATAAGGCCCTCCGAGAAGGGGCCTCGTCCGTTTCGTGTAGGACAAATTTAACGCTCCATATTTGGATGTTTCGATGAGCATTTGAATTTACGCAATGTGCATGCATGTCCTTTCTCTGCGAGTATTTATACGGGTTCATGTAAACGTCTCTCGGACAATGAATGCATTTATTTATTTTTACAACTGAACCTACACGACTAAGTGTTTCATTTGTGGGTAGTCGGTATCGATTAGGGTGGTTCAAACACTCAATTGGCTATGCTGAAATATGAGCTCAGTTGGTTGCGAACTCGCACTGGACAGGTCGTTTAAATTTTCTATGGGGATAACAATGAGGAAACCAAACTTTTCATCTTCCTAGGTCATAATGTTTTTATCCTGAATTTGATATGTTTGTGAGAATTAGTTAGTGAGCTTTGTCTTAATCTTATTCGTATGTATTAAGGTGGCTTTCAGTTTTAGGCTGGTTTGCCATCGGATGACTTCGCACATACATATTGCACCCATCAACACGTATGCCGGGACCAACGATTTTACTTGCGTTTCAAAAAAAGACGTGACCAAAGATATTTTCTCCTGAATTGAATCAAGGAATTCAACCCGGATCCACTCGGGTGCAAGTAACCGCGCTTCCCTAGTCTAGTAAAATAACAATCTGATGCCAAGTTAGTAACATGTTATTGTATCCCAGATATCACCCAGATATTTTTATTGATTTTGTTTAGGCAACTGTTTCAGCGGGGCGAAATCATAAGTCTTTATATTATTGGTTAGGTTAAATCGGGGAAAACCAAAGTTTCACGCACGAAAGCTTCTAGTTTTTATTAATGCCTTCCCGGATCTTCCGGATCTTACAAAAAATCACCACATGACCTCTGAAGGGACATCTTCAGATCACAAAGTAGAATTTCAGAAACTAAATGTAGCTTACAAAAAAAAAACTGTGACTAAAGCCTGTCCACGTTAAATTTCGGACAAAAGGATAATGTCGACGAAAACAGTCTAGACATATATCAACAAAACCGATGTATATTAAAGTATAATAGAATTACATGTATGTACATTACAAACTATTTATTGAGATGTTAATCCTTCTTTCTGTAAAATTCTCAAACTTTCTGTTGTACATTTGCCATCAGATTTCGTATAGTATACTCAGATAAGTCAGCGGTGGCGGTTCTCCATCTTCTCTTCAAATCGACGATCTCATTTACTTTTGTTTTAGTTGCAAAGAGATTCCGCTTTTCCGGAGCCCAGTATTTTTCTATCGGGCAAATTCTGGAGAGTTAGGCCGATTGGCTATTTTTGGCACCTTTTGTGCCTTATACCATTCCAGGACAGATTTTGCAAAGTAGCAAAATAAGACCAAAGCAGATCGAAAGAGTCGTGGCTTCTTATAAGCGGTAACAACCGCTTTTACACTCCCTAGTAGCACACATGTTGCCATTAAGTTGAGAATAAATGTGCCATTGTTAGTCATAATGTGCCTTTGTTAGTCATAATCAAGTTGCTACAACTAATTATGATCGTGGTGTGCTACTTGGGCTCCTAGTCGAATATATCCTTGTTGGTAGTGCCGATATAGACAAGAGATGGATTTTCGACCACAACAACATATGGCCTGCCAAATCAAATACTTCTTGGGGAATTCAGACACCTTCTTTGTCTGTGTCCGTAAATACTTGGCAATGGTGTTTCTTTGAATTGTGGTTTAAAAAGCCAGACCCACAGCTGTTTAAAGTCTTTGAATATATATTTCGAGCATCACACAATCGTCTAATTAAGTTACAGCAACTTGATTATGACTAGAATTAGCCACCTATAAGAAATCTCAACTCATTTGCAACAAATGTTCAACTAGGGATGCTTCGTGGTCCATTATGGCATCTTGGTAACTTGGTGGAAAGCTCCTTAGCACGTCTTTATGCAGTGAAATTTTGCTTTGTGCGCCTTCATAACATGCCTTTGCTTTGCTTTTTACACGTATAAGTTGAGTTGCCAACTTTGCGAGCCACTTCTCGAACAGCATCTTGTCCATCTTGTGGGAGCTTACTGTTCGGTTTGTTCCGTTTCCAACTTTCCGATCCACAGTCAAGCACTGGTCAAACAATTTGCTATCACGAAACACATTTAGGGAGTATTAGCGAACCGACGTGAACCGGCAACCAAACCTGATTCAACGCCATTTTACCTAGTGCAACATGAATGTAATGTCGTTTTAGGTTATTGCCAGTACGGAACTGGATTCGCCCTAGGTTCGCCCTAACAGCTGTCAAAACATCGATGAGGTTCGCTCTCAACTTTATTCGAGGTCCATCCTGGATTCACCAATACACACAGGCATGAATCGTCAACATAAATTTTGTTTGTTTGTTTATGTTCATGTTTTGCACTAACACCATCATACTGACTCTACTCTGGATCCGTTTTCGTTCGGTAATTGCGAGTCAGAGTCAGACCTGGCCCAGGTTTAAAACCGAAAACGACATAAATGTTGTTCCACGTGTCCAAGGCTAGAGTTTCAGCTTTCATACAATAGAAACGTTTCAGTGATTCGTTGAAATAATTCAAGAACTACACTGAAAGAAAAGTGTTTGAAATGTATCGTGGACAATATTTTTTACCAATACGTTTTGGAAATGAAATTGTTTTTCAATTGCCAGCATTGTATGAAATTGTTTTTTAATTTCAGTAATTGGCATATGAATTTGATACCATTTTGATAACATGATTAATTCAATAGGTTTGATTTTGACACAAGATTCGTTACCAGGATGAATTGATCGACAATAAAATGTGTTAGTATCGTTATATCCAAAGAATAATTATTAGTTTTTTTGCTTTTCATTAAGCCTGAATGATAATGTATCCAGTTATGAAACAATATTACGTAGATGTAATGATGATGATGATGGTCCCGCCTCTTACCCCTACAAAGGTTTGAGCTAGACGATTTATCTATTAGATAATTTATTTAAAAACAATTCAACCAGTTATGCAAAACCAAAAACGAACTGATTGTATCTACAGATATAAACTTCTTCCAAAACTGTTCATTTGCTTTACAGCGATATAATTGTGAAAAGCTATTGATGTCAACCACAAATGTTCGCAAATAAACAAAGCGATCAGAAAATTCTATTACAATTCAAATCACAGAATTCTGTATAAGGACATTATCAAAATACAAGCCAATATCCGATCTTGCCCGCTCCAGAGTGAGGTTTCAACACGAATGGAACCGCCACCTTTGTTTTGGGCTGACCAAGGATATCCCCAAACAGGGAAATCAAGAAAATTTCCAAACCGAAAAAATCCTGGACCGGCCCTAGTCAAACTTTTACTTTCAACCACAACAGAACTGACAAAGAATTCCCCGACAATCAGCCAGACAACCCACTACTATTTCATGGCATCTTCTCAAGCATCAAAGGCCAATATTTTTTTTGTAAATTCAAAAAGAAGTCCTTTATACCTGTATACCGCGCGCGAGGCTCAAACTTTTGAAGACTACACAAAAAATGAAGACTACTTTAAATTACAATAACAAAATAAAAACTTTAAATCCATCATCATCATCGAGGCGAAAAATATAGTTTGTTTGTGCCCCATGACAAATATAAAACATTTAACAATAAACCATACAAAACATCCGTTGTAATAACATCGTCAAGATACAAAATTAGTCAAGAGTAAAAAGTTAACAGAGTAGCTGTTCAAAAGGCAGCTTTGATGTGTGAAATACATTGTCTCTTAAAGTCTGTTAATGTTGCTGCACGTTTGATGTGTATAGGCATCGAATTGAAAACATTTATACCTTTAAAAAACAACGAATTTTGTGAAGCTCCGTACAAAAAATATGGTGTTCTAACATCATCCGCGTTTCTAGTGTTATATCTATGAATGTCACTTCCTCTTTCAATTCGATTACACAAATATCGAGGCAGTAAACCGTTTATTACTTTAAAAATGAACACCATTGTCAAATACACAACTCTCTGCTTCACCGATAGCCACTGGGCATCTAACAAAAAAGAGGAGGAAGTGAACCTGTTACATCTCAAGATCAACCGCATTATCTTATTTTGCAAACGCTGTAATCTCGATATTTGTGTTTGATTAGCTAAAAACAAAATGGAAGGGCAAAATTCAATGTGAGGAGAGATGATAGATTTGTACAATTGTATTTTACTAGCAATAGTTAAATCGTTTTTCAATCGGCAGAGAATACCGTACTTCTTGGCTATTTTCTTGATGACATCGTCAATGTGAGAGTCAAATTTTAATCTATCATCAATAAACACGCCAAGATATTTAATCTCACGAACAGATGTTCATTTTTCTGTTGATTAATTTGAAACAGAACTTTGCTCGGGTTACCACTTCAACATCGATTGTGTTGAACGAAGGAAGCATAGCGAATGTAATATTCAGCAGCCTTCAATGACACAAAATTTTTCTAGAATATTTAAATCCTTAGTTTGTGACCACCTTATTTTGAAAAGTGCTGAGTTTTTGTAGATTGCAAACTGGAAGCTGTTTTATCACTACTAATCTGATTGAGAAATATTTGAGGATTAACAATTTTCCGACCAGAGGTCAGAGCTTATAAGCATGAAACATCCATTGCCGACACCATCTTCTTCATAACGAGGAAACGGGAAGGACAATGTCATCTTTTTAATGAGAGGCCAATGACTCACCGACATTGTATTGTACCATATCATGATGTAGAAACATAAATAAATCGGAACAAGCTCACTGAGCCAGCGGTGGGTATTGTCCGTGAGCTCTTTGTGGCAAATATGACAATAAGGTTGATGAGGGCCGCCTTCCTTCAACTACTGGACAATTCTTTGAAGTTAGCATATATTTTTTAAGTAAATATTTCAGCTTGTGGTTGAAGCAATGGGACACATTAGTCTCACACGTAGTTTACGGCGCAAAATCCTTGGTTGAATCAACTCAGCAATCATCTCTAGTCTACCAATCAGCCTTCTCTCAGGAGTATCCAAGCTGTTTGAGAAGGCGATCCACCGTCGGCTTCTTTCATCTGCCGACGAGCTTAACATCTTGCTCGACGAACAATTTGGCTTCCGACGTGATCGGTCGACAATTCACCAACTTAACCGAGTCATTAACATCCTCAGACGGAACAAATGTGTTTCGAAATCATCTGCCATGGCACTTCTGGACATCGAGAAGGCCTTTGATAACGTGTGGCACGATGGCTTGGTGTACAAGCTGCATCGATACAATCTTCCCATCTTTCTGGTGAAGATAATTAAAAATTATCTGTCGGACAGGACATTCGTGTTTCGCTGCTGGGTGCAGTTTCCGATGCACAGGAGATTTCCGCCGGTGTTCCGCAGGGAAGTATACTAGGTCCACTTCTGTTCAACTTATTCACCTCGGACATATCCCCGCTCCCTGAAAATGGATCTCTGTCATTGTTGGCCGATGATACCGCAGTCGTCCACAATGGTAGGGTAATAAGAGCGCTTACAGCGAAACTGCAGCGAATGGAAGATCTGTATCAATGCGGCGAAGACCCAGGTCATCCTATTTCCACACTCCAACTCTCCCAAACTTGTTCCGCCTGAGGATTGTAAAATAAGCCTAAACAACACAACAGTGGAATGGGCCAAATCAGCTGTCTATCTTGGCGTTACCATAGACAGCAAGCTTATTTTCAGGGAGCAGATTGACAAAACGGTCACAAAGTGTAACGTTCTGTTGAAGGTACTGTACCCATTGATCAACAGAAGGTCTACATTATCCCTGAAAAACAAGCTTGCTGTCTACAAGCAAATCATACTTCCAGTCATCGAGTACGGCATGCCAATCTGGGAGAGTTGCGCAAAAACACATCACCTGAAGCTTCAGCGTATTCAAAATAAGTTCCTCAGGCTGATCCTGAACACCCCTCCAAGGACAAGAACATCTGAGCTCCACCGTCTGGCCGAGATAAAAATGCTCGACGATCGCTTTAGTGAGTCTATTAATCGGTACAGGGCACGCTGCCTGACATCGGATCACCAGATCATCCGGAATCTGGTTCCCCACCCCTAGGTTTTTCCAATTGTAGTTTTAGATGTAGATTAGGTAGGTTATCAAATTTGAGAACTAACAATGCCCCAACGGCCGAACTGAATATTTCATATAAAACATAAACATTATAAACACAACAAACACAAAAATTAAACAAAGCTAATGAGCCCAATGGGCTGAAACACTTAAAATGCAAAAATTAGTATGTAAGACAAATAAATTGGAAATATAAAACATGTTAACATCTCTAGTCTTATCTCAATATTGTTTCGAGCATTTACACGGCTGCCTCAGTATGTGGATCTGACTGAAAAATCTCCGACATGAAAACGGAGGGAGATTTCACCTCTGCGCGGTCAGCTTTCTTCTTTAAACAAATCAGCACTTATGACATAAAATGTGTAACTGAATCTTACGTGTTTTTCTAAAGATGCAAATCAAAACCTTACCAAGCCGCAGGAGCTGTGTCCATTCTACCACAGCATTATTACCATAGCAGCAAAACTATTTCAAATCAGTTCTAAAAAACTGCCTGCTTGGATTATTGATAAATTTCAAATGTGTTTTGATACGATAAGTCGTGGGTGACGCGGAACTTCTTCTTAAGACATGCTTAGAGTACAGGAAGAAGAACTTAGTGATGTTGTCTTCAATAACCTAACGACTTAACGACGAGTTAACATTGTCATTGAATCGCCATGAAAGGCACTTGCGTAAAAAATAAAAATCAAATCAATTGCCAGAAGCTTGTAGTAAAGGGTGATACGGTCAAAATTTGGTCAAGGGAAAACGCGTGTAAATCGGTGAAATCGTTTATTTAAAAAATCAAATTAAATTTCTTTTTCAAGTTCAATTAGTATAAAATTCAGGAAAAATAACTGAAGGCTTCCGCTTTTCCAAATCCGAATTGCCGGGCCTTACGCTTGACCCCTGCCATCAGATTTTGTACAGCCACCTTGTCCACCTTCTTCGCCGCAGAAAGCCAGTTTGCCTTGAACTGCTGCTCGTCCTTAGCCATTTTTTTGGTCTTCTTTAGGTTCCACTTGACAATAGCCCAGTATTTCTCAATTGGGCGGAGCTCTGGCGTGTTGGGAGGGTTCTTGTCCTTGGAAACCACCTGCACGTTGTTGGCGGCGTACCACTCCATGGCCTTTTTACCGTAATGGCAAGATGCCAAATCCGGCCGAAACAGTACAGAACAACCGTGTTTCTTCAGGAAAGGCAGCAGACGTTTATTCAAACACTCTTTCACGTAAATTTCTTGGTTGACAGTCCCGGAAGCTATGAAAATGCTGCTTTTCAAGCCACAGGTACAGATGGCTTGCCAAACCAGATATTTCTTTGCGAACTTTGACAGTTTCGTGTGCTTGAAAATATCTGCTACCTTTCCCCTTCCTTTTGCCGTATAAAACTCCTGTCCCGGAAGCTGCTTGTAGTCGGCTTTGACGTAGGTTTCGTCGTCCATTACCACGCAGTCAAACTTCGTCAGCATCGTCGTGTACAGCCTCCGGGATCGCGCTTTGGCCGTCGTATTTTTGTTTATCATCGCGATTTGGAGTCACTACCTTCTTGTAAGTCGATAGTCCGGCTCGTTTTTGGCTCGATGCACGGTTGTAGACGATACACCCAGCTTATTTGCGGCATCTCGGAGAGATAGGTTAGGGTTTCGCTTGAAACTACCGGCAACTCTCTTTGTCGTCTCAGCGGCTTCCGGTTTTCGATTTCCCCCCGATCCAGACTTCCTGGCTGTCGACAAACGTTCCCCAAACACTTTAATTACATTTGTAACAGTTGATTTGGCAACTTTTAGCGATTTTGCCAACTTTGCGTGCGAGTAGCTCGGATTTTCGCGATGCGCGAGCAAAATTTTGATACGCTGCTCTTCTTGCTTGGACGGCATTTTGACAACTGAAGAGTGAATTCCAAAATCAAAATAGGAGCAACATTCTACACACACACACCTTCAAAATGAGGGGTGTTCAGGTTTTTTAAATGCAAAATTGAAAGAAATACGTCAAGTTGATATTGATCAAATTTTGACCGTATCGCCCTTTATATTGTTTGAACAAATGGCCAAATATATGTCATTAGCAGATAGACATCTGGCAGGAATCTATAATGTCTCACAGCCCTAGCAAAGAAAAATAACAAATCGGTATCATATAAGTAACAAGTTCTGTTATCCCTCACATCGTTTTGATTACCGCTGTTATCACATAACAAATTAAATTATCGCAATTGGTTAATTTTGTTCTCATATTTTATCATTTTCAACATAGATTTTTTGACGAACGTTACGAATTAAATGAGAAACTATAAATTTTACTAGCATATTTGACCAACAAATTTTGCCTTTTATTATAACTTTGTTTTAGATATTAGCGTGTAAATTTGATTTACAATTGATGACATAAAAATTTAAAACGATTTCAACAAATTTGCTTGAAATAGAGGATTTGTTATCTAGATGTTCTCACTGATATTTAAATTAGCTATTATTATGACATCCAACGAGTATTTTTTTGATATTCATTCTGTTATTTTGGCTGTTTATTAAGCTTCAATGATCACATATTCAGTGATCAAACAACGATAACCAGGTATTAGAATTTGTTATCAATTTGGTATAATCCTTTGCTCGGGCTATCAGTCCATTCCATACACAGGGTGAGTGGAAATTCCTGTCAGTGAAGTATATAGTCATATAAATGATTGCCTTAATTAAGTTCAGTTAAATTTTTCTCCCATTGCTTTAAGTGCCAGCCACATGTGTTTTTGGGAAGCACCATGACATATTGAGACATGTCATTGTACATTTTCATCAAACGTTTCTTAAAAATAACTACGGTTCCTTTGGCATTCTCTAGTTTACCCAGCACCAAACCTGCGTAGCTTGCGCCTGGTGAGACGGGGCCAATTCCTTATGGAAGCAATATGGTACATTCTTGTATTGTTTTTTGACGAAGGGATGCAAATGTTTCTTCAAAACATTATCCTTGTAATATTCACTGTTGGTTTTAACACCAGGTTCAATGAACAGCTATGGATGCAAAACATTCCCAAAACATTACCCTTGAAACATTCTGTAACCTTTGAACCGCTAATTTATCACAAGGCATATCAGAACACGTGTGCAGATACCCGATCGTTTGGCTGGTTGTGGTGATCCAGGATCATTTTTGCGTCCAAAATCAGAATTCCTCTATCACCGTGCCACTTGAGCAGCTTCCAACATCTTTCGTTTTTTTTTTTGTATGGATTCATTCCAAGGTTATCTGGTAAATACTATTTTCTATCAGTCGCAGCTGTTTTAGTTAGGAGGGTTGGCGGGTCCATCTACTCAAGCAAACTCTTGGCATATTGGGCCGGGGTCCAGACAAATGACCGAAACCTCCTGCGCGAGAATCTTCTGGATAATGGCGGCCGCTACTGACAGGAAATGTGTACTGTATATCTTCCCTTCCACCACAGGCCAACTCCTTGACCCACTAAAAACCCACCCGTGCCTCGTGCCCCGGCCCTCTTCGGAACCAACTTTTGGTAGGGGGCTAGTGTGCTTTACGCATCCTTTATGTCTAACTAGGTAGGTCTTGAGTAATTACTCTCACCGTCCCGACGCTGATTCGATCGAGATGGTCCTGGATCCAAGCAGGGTTCGAGAGGTCCGCACCAGATCGTACGGTACCTGCTGAACTCGCGTCACATGGTCCTTCCTCCGATCGAGATCGCCAGGGCCAGGACCGGGGTTTGAACGTCGTTCCTGTTCCCTATGTCACCACTACTTACGGCTTCCTGTCGAATCCCACGCCGTATGGTGCTTCCTCCGTTGTAGTTCATTTAGCCGTTAAGGGGAGCTTAACGTTTCTAGGGTAAAGCGAACTTCTTCCACACCCCACACAATGGTGATCTAGATCTTCCAAACTCTCCTTGAGTTCGGACCTCGATGCTGAACATGATCGACAATACTGTTTAAATTGTTTCCCCGTACTTCATAGCTGTAAAAGCTACAAGGCAAATCTTGACACCGTTGCAGATATATTAGAATATTCTCAGAATATTAAAGGTACTCCAAACTATTCTTGAGTTCAGGTCTTGGTGTTTTGCATGATCAACAATGCGATTTACGAGGTCTCCATCGTTCTTATGAAATAATTAAGCTCTATTGGACTTCATAGCACAATTATTGTCATACAACAGTATCCTTAGAATATATACGCCACTTCAAACTATTTTTGATTTTTTTAAATGTTTTTATTGATTCAAAAGGCTAGAAAGTGAAGAATAGATGATTCAAAGTGCAAAATTTCAATATGCTCTGTGAAATCGCGTTTTGAAAAATTAAGTGTGACTTGTGTGTGGTTCCGAGGATGTTTTAAATATTATTTTTGATAACTTACGAAGTAAGGATTGTCAAACGTTGATAAATCTCGATATTTATATAAAAAAATATATAATAAAATTCTATACATGTGCAATTATTAGCGGGTAATGTTCTCTATCTGACTTCAAATCCAAATGGTAAAAAATTAAACAAAACATCTGCAATCACCTTAAACTTGAGCTCCTCTAGATCTAATCTCAAAGATAGTATGGAGTAGTGTAGATATTCTGGCAACAGTTAAATACGGTTAGAACGATGTTATGATGTTCCATGTTGCTTCACAACGCACGTACATGGTTGAGAAACCGTAAATATTCTTTGTAATTTTGTAGAATATATGATCTGAACACATGAATAGTTTGCAGTACCGTAGATATTCTGAAAATACTGTCATATGTTTAACAAGGTCTAGAAGCTATTTTCTCACTCATATATACCGCGGAAACATCGTATATAGGCTTGTTGATCATGTAGAACATCAAGATTTGAATTCAAGGATTGTTTGTAAGATCTAGAACAACTTGAAAAAAAAAACATTAGCTCGCAATTAGGGGGTTTTAATTTAAAATAAAAAACATGTTTTTTTCCATCTGTATCGATGATGGGTGTTCTTCCTAGCACAAAAATATTTTTTATGACTATTCTCAACTATTTTTTCTCGATTTTGAAACAAGAAAAATCTGATCATTTTTATTTTTACAAACCGACATGCAGTTTCAAAAAGGAACATTTATTTTCATTAACGGGGGCTCCCGGCACTTAAAAACGGCTCCCACTATGACATACATGTCAACTTATGTATGCTAGAAATCAATGGTTGGTTCGTTGGTTTAGGTAGTTTGTTTTTTGAAGCGTGTTTCATGGTGAAATAGGATGGTGTTGTTTTGCATTCAAATTTTTTTCATAATTTTTTGAAATTGTTTTTTCAATAGTTACACTTGCCAGAATTAAAAAAAAATTAACTTCCGGTATATTATTATATTTACTATCGAACAATGTTATAATCCACATACCCCGATAATACCCTATTGTATCTGTTAAATGGTTTTTACCACTTGTTCAAGCTTGTATACACTAAATTATGTTTAAATGAGATGTAGAAAAAATGTAGAAGTTAGTTGCAATTTAGTATTAAATTTTTCAACTGTGTGTTGAAAATATGTAACATCACTTGACCATAATGTAGAAGGAGGAAAATCAGTAGAGATAATTGATTCGAAGATAACATCTCCAGGCGTAATAGTAAACATCCGCCAAAGTCACGAGTTTGAATCTCAGACCCGGAAAAGTAACGAAAATACACAAAAATGATTTTTACTAATTTTAACAATCGCGTAAAATTTCCCCTCATTTAATTCTACGCTAAATGAGACATTAACAACGAAATTGTTGGCAATCTTTCATGCGCCATACAACAATATTTGTAATATTTCATGCAACAGGCTGGATTCAGGCGTTATCTGGCTTAAATTTACATGAAATATCCTATTACCTTCCGCCAAATCTAGCAATTTTCTCTATGTGTATTAGATAACGCAGAAAATTCATTGTTTCATTTTATCGGTATATTCAAAATACCCGAAGCTGAAAATCGATAAATAAACAAAACAGAAGATAATCTCGCTGTGTGGCTCTTCTTAAGCACCAGTTAAGATGGTTGGAATTTCGATTATCTCTCTATGCAGACATTTGAATTTTAATACTATATTTTACTGAGCACAGACAGGAAAAACATTAGATTTTCTGCGTTATCTAATGCACATAAAGGGAATGCTAGATTTTGCATAAATTAATGAGATCTTTCATGTAAATTTAAGCTAGATATCGCTGGAATCAAGTCTGTTGTATGGAAGATTGCCATAAATATTGTATGCTGTATGAAAGATTGCAAACAATTTAGTTGTTTACGCCTGCTTTGGCTTGGAATTAAACTAAGGGAAAGTTTACGTGCTTGTTTAAATTCATTTTTTCTGTGTGCCCTGAATGATATGACGTTTCGTTTATTGCTGTCTATTTAATATTTATTGAATGGGACGGTCCCTTAATTATGTCACGCAGTAAAGAGGGAGGAGGGAGTTTGGGAAAACGTGAAAATCAATACAAAAAATTTTATGGTTCATACAAAACCGATACAAGGGGAGGGGGGGTTTATAAAAAGTCACTTTTCTCGTGACATAATTAATGGACGATTTCTATGTTAGTTAAGTCTTACTTTGATGTTTTCCCGCCTCTCCCTTGAGAACTTAATCTTAATTTTTCTTCATGTGCAACTATTGCTCTGCCGTTGTAAATGCTATAAATTATGTGATTTGAAGCTAAAGACATCAAAAACATTTACGATTCAGCCCCGTTTTAATGCTTTTTTGGAAGTGATTTCCAATATTTCTGATTCTCAAACCCACACACAATGACAATAATCAAAACACAAGATTTCAACAAATCATTCACGAATTCCATAAACAAAAAAAAAATACAATAACATTTGAACCTAATTTCTATTTTTGACATGAACATGACGAAGCTGTGACTCAATTTATTTTACATTTCATCCCACCTCATCATTAAAGTCGAGTGAAAGTAAAAACCACATTGCCCGATTCCCAAACAATCCTATCCGAATGACATCATCGCCAATTTCGACAGAGCGCCAATGTCAGAGCATAAATCTCCAGTTCCGTCTGCACTCGCAGCGTGATGCCAGTTTCACTTAGAATGGGCAGAAAAAACGATGTTTGTTTTACTAATTAGGTAGCCGTCCTACCCCCGTTCGCTTTCGCCGCCATACCACCGAAATCCTGCAGCTGATGGCCATGCCACGGCCCAACAGTTAATCTCTCATTTGGAACAGCACTTTGAAAAGTTTTCTCCCTTGGTTTTATGATCATGGTTGTAACTAAACAGCTACCTACTTGAATCTGTTAGCGCTGAGCGTTTGCCGGGAGAAAGCAATGGAGATACAAATCTAGAACAAAGAGTATGATTTAGAAATTTCATTCAAGCGGACCACCCCGGGTTTTAGTTGGGTACTGGGTTGAAAATGTCCCATCTGGGAAATCACGGATGGCTGTTTACATTCACACCGAATTGTTGGTCGTCAGGGAAGACTCAATTCAGACTAAGTTTGTCAAACGAGACCAACTGCATTCTTTCCCACAAGGTAGGAGGAACCATACTTACACTAGATAAGATTAGAAAGCGGACGGACTTGTCGTAAAGCTGTTGTCAAGTTCGTATCTTAAGTATAAGTTTTTAAGAGAGGTGCTTTGCAAAGAGGAAAGGTGTTGTGCTAAACAAACAGAAACCGAGGAGTTTTCTATCGTACATTTGTATGTTGCAAGTGGGTTTTGTAAAATAGCAAATTAAAAAACCATTCTTTCCGAGAAAATACAGCTACGTGTAAATGAAATCCAAGTAAACAGTCGAAAATCAAACAGCCGCATCCAGCCGCTTGGCAACCGTCAATCTTGTTTATAAGCTACTGACAATAAAAGCAACACTCTTAAATCCCCAACAGCTCAAAACAAAACGGAGAAACCTAACCCGCCAACCAACCAACCAACCGAGAGATCCATAATAATAAGCTGAAACGCACTGAGAGGCCAATACATGCTTCAACAGAGAATGAGTGTGACATCTTTGAGACGAAGACGACGGCATGACGTCTGCGGTCGAAACCAGCCACTTTACTTTTGACCATAAAGCATCGCATTCTTGCCGTTTTCACGAAGAACCTACTCTGGCCATAGTAGCGTAGAAAGCGAGCGAAAGATATTTGAACCGTGTCAAATGTGACATACTCAGTCCAAGGAACAGAACCAAGTCACAATGATTGAAGTAATTGGATATGAAAGAGCACTTCACCTCTAGAACATGGGATGACTGGCAGGCAGTCGGTGGAAATCTGGATGCAGTAAAAATGTATTTCTTTCATTTACGTTTTCGTTTACGGTTCGATGCTATTTTTATGTGCGGTTCGCTCAGCGATGATGATCGTGGCGATGAAGCTGCTGGTTGGTCTGCCGAGAAGCGAACCGTACATGCAAATCGTGACTTTCCGTTTCCTGTTTGTTGGTCCAAATTCAATTCCTTCGAAAAACAATCGCTGCTGGTGAGCTCATTTGATAGTGATGTGGGTTATTTATTTCTAGATTTATTTCTTGTCTAGATTTGTGTGCTATTGCCATAGCTATTTAATAAGCTTGGGGATTGATATGCTAAACGTTATAATTTTGTCATATTGGATCGTGACTCATTGCACAAATTGATAGTAAAATGTAAAGAGTAAAAGAAAATTTTCATGTGGTCAGAAGCTTGTGTGAGCTTCGTTTGTCAGATTGTTCTTGTTAATTCTATTTGGTTTGAGTAATCTTCACACATAGGTATGCTTAATCATATCAAAGATTATATTTAAAAAGATTTCAGGATAAATACGATGATTGGGCAAATATTGCAAATTGCGGTTTTGCACCAGATATGATTGCAAAAAAATAAAAAATAAAGGTTTTTTGAACATATAAATAAAAATAGATAATCGTGCTATTATTTGTTATTGAAGTATATTTCTTTACAAGTAGCCTAGTGCATCGTTATGCGATTCCAACGTTCTTCCACCGACGCTAGGTTTAACGTTCAGATGAAAAGAAAAATCGATTTTTGGTAGACGGCAATTTCAACGTTCAACCGCTGACTCAAAATATGGAATTTCTGAGGAACTTCGCGACAAAGCCGAATCTGCTGTTGTAAACTAAGATTTCACTCAAAAATAAGCACATAAAAATCCTGTAGAGGAATGGTTCCTCTTTGCTTTGGTAGATTATGTTTTTGAGATTGAACTAATTTCCATGGGAAATCAGCGATTGAAATGTTTCTTAACAAAAGTTGATTCGGATTTCTTCTCACATTTACGGGCCGGGTGCATCCTTGCTGCCGTCGATAAGCGATATCCTGCGTCCTCCAGGAAAACAACACGTAACAAATCTATGCTCCGTTGCATTTCGTCGCTTCAAATTGGCCGTCATGGAAGCAAGTGGTTTCAAAAAAACATTTCACCCACCGCGAAGTTGTTTTTACTCAACATAGGCTAAAACAACATTTCACCCTTTGGGTTGATTTCAACGAAATTTTAGGAAGGGACAGCAAGTGCGCGAGAACATTTTGCACACGCACCTCGACAACCCACTTCTTTCGCACCGAGTCCTCGGAAAGATGTTGAAAATTCACCAGTCTACAGTGTCTCGTGCCATAGAACGTTTCGGGGATCGTTTAACTGTCGATCGGAAGAAGGTGAGTGGTAGAAAAAGTGTTTCGTACTGTGTGAAGCATCGCTAGCGAGTGCTTGCTGCCTTTAAACGCAAACCCAACTGTTCCGTTCGGGATGTCGCGAAAAAGCTGCACTTGACCAAAAGTTTCGTGCTGAAAGCCAAGAAACGAACCGGTCCCCGTTCATTCAAAATTCAGAAAGCTCCAAGCCGCAATGAAAAACAGAATAGGACAGCTAAAACCCGGCGCGCTAAAACCTCCACACTGCTGCATCATGGACGATGAAACACACGTAAAAGCGGACTTTAAACAAATTCCCGGCAACCAGTATGTGACTGCGAAAGACAAGTTCAATGTTCCAGAGTCTCTCAGCAAACAGAAAGTGCCAAAGTTCCCCAAGAAATTCATGATTTGACGGCGGATTTGTTCGTGTGGTAAACGGAGCAAGCCTTTCGTGACAATTTCAATTGTAAATGGTCAAGTATACATGAATGAATGCCTGAAAAAACGATTGCTCCCGTTTCTTAAAACACACAACGTTCCTACAATTTTTTGGCCGGATCTAGCCTCTTGCCACTACTCCAAGGTTGTTCTGGAGTAGTACAAGACGAATAGAGGCAATTTCATGCCGAAGGATCTTAACTACCCAAACTCTCCAGAGTTGCGGCCAATTGAAAAATATTGGGCAATAATGAAGCACGAACTTTGTAAGCATCCTAAAGTAGTCACTTCAGAACAGTAAATGTTGAAGTCATGGTTGAAAGCGGAAAAAAATGTCGGTTCAAGCGTTGTACAAAATCTTATGCGTGGTATTAAGAAGAAAGTTCGGGCTTTTATATTTGGGAAAGAAATACAGTGAAATAAACTTACCTAAGCCAACATTATACATTGTATTTTATTCCCTCAATATTTAATTACAATCGGTTAAGAGGCTTGTATTTGAGGATGAGTTAAAGTGATAAAATTTAACTGTGGACACCCTTTATAACGCTTTTACTTAAATTTAAGTAGTTGAAAACCAAGTTTTCAGTACTTTTCACTTTCCGTGTAAATGAAGCATTAACGCGTTACTTTTCAAAAGGACCTATCTAACAATTTGCTTATCCCGAACTGTACATTGGTCGTGCCACATAGTACATTTTATTCCAATGATAGCTACATAGGTCATTTCATTTTTTATTATCATTCTATTAGTAAATTAGAACATAACACATAGAGAAAGAGATTGCTTTCTCTCTCACACACGCATTTGCTTCCCGGTGAAAGCAATCCTATTCTTTCTACGTGCCTTCTCGTAGATCAGGTCTGGCAAATTCGTATTTAGGGCATTGCCACACAATGTGGTTAACGTCTTGGTAGGCAGTGCCACAGCCGCAAATATATGTTTGTTAAAATAAGAAGTTTCTGGCATTTACCCATAAGTTCGACTGGAAAGAACTACTGCACTGGGTCATAATGAAATGTGTGATAGTGAAAGTTCACAGAAAAAAAGTTGATATTAAAACATATATTTAGAGCATACCATCTATAAATATTTCAAAACAAAAATACCTCTCCACTCTGTTTTGGTTGTATCCGAAGACCGCTTCCTCACGTTTGCTGTTAGGTTTCCAATTATTGAACGTTGTGCTGGGATGGTATCCGAACATTCAACAATTTCCTCGTCATCGCAGAGCGGGTCGTTTATGTTTCCAATGCTTACCGTTACCGGGATAGTTTCTCCATACACTTCCTCGATGCTGTCTTCTTATAGAGGATCCCTCGAAGGATCTGAAACATAACTGGCGACAACGCAACTTTGCTGGCTACCACATACAGCAACTTCCTCAAATTGTGCTGCTGATGATTGATCCGGATGTAATGAAAATATTGTTGTGGCTGTGGCTGCAAGAAACGACCAATATATTTTGATTTATATAACCTTATTTTAAGGAACTAATGCACTTACCGAGGAGCAAATCGAACGCAGAATTATTAATTCCTTCCGACATTATTGGAACGGTATTTTGTACTTTCTCCAATCGAACGACCGAAGTACGGATTTGCTTTGTTTTGTTTGTTCTGACACTTCAGACGTTTAGCGCGACAGATAAACTGATCGTCTTATCAAACAGTAGAGCATCGCTATTGCGAAATCAGACATCGGACGTTTTGTTGATTTTCAATATTCTTAATATTATGAAAACATATCAAAATGCGTGTTTTAACATAATGTTGATAACTGCAATAGCAAAAGTGTGCATTAATTAATTCAATTTGTTTTTATTTGTTACATAGGACCTTTTGAAAAGTTACGCGAGATTTATCCGAATCGAAGATCGTAGTAGAGCGATTCCACGAACAAGTGGGAAATTTTTCCAGTTTTTATTTTCTGTATTTTTTGATTTGCATGAAACCTTGCATACAAGTTTTTGGGGAAGAAAAACGCCGTTTTGCATACTTGGTTCGCCATTTTGAATCTAGCCTTACTTATGAGAAGGGCCTATGAAAAATGCACATCATATCTTCAAAAAATTGTATCTCGGAAACGGTTTGTCCGATTGGTTTAGTGTCTTGGGCGAAGTTTTAGACAATTGTTGATGCTATATGGAAAAAATATGCACGGTAAAAAAAAAGTTTGTTTTTTTGTGTTTTGAACTAAAATATAGATTTTCCCTTGAAAGTTACATGTCAATAATTTTTTTATTATTCTTATGTTATAGCTGACTAAAAATGCTATCTAGTGCACAGTGAGTTGTTCTGGAGAAAAATAGGTTACAATGAAAAAAAAAATTTTTTTTTTTAAATTACAATTTTCAAAAAAGCTATTAAGAAAAGTCAAAAAAGTTTGTCATCCTAATTTTATGAAAGTACATCAAATTGGCAAGCAAAAAGTACTTGGGTAACATTTTTCTAAGATGCACCGTTTAGAAGATATTACTGATTTAATATTGATTTTTTTGATAACTTAATAAGTTTTGGCCCTTTGCGGATGTACTACGTGTTTTCCAGTTTCAAAAGTATTTTTTTCGGAAATATTGGATTGGATTAAAGATTCGAGTGAAATTCTCTGCCTTAAAAGTATTTTGAAAAACAAGTTACAAAATCCCACTATCAGGAACAATGATTTCTTCCAGTTATTTTTGGTGTATTGTGTTGAAAATGTGCATTCAACTCTTGCATATCGCCTAACAGTTTAATCCATTTAAACTGGATGTGTTTATACTGTGCATATTTTCTCTCTATTGCCGAACATCGCCACAGACATCAAACCGATGAGACAACTCGATTTCGAGATACACCTTTTTGAGAACTGCAAATGCAAGCTCCTCAATTAGCAAGATTCGAAAGAGCGAATTAATGCGCAATAAAAAATAACATTATATGTTGGATATCATCAGTTTATTTTTATTCCTGTATTTTTATAAAATTATTGTTTACACAACTTTCTTAACAATATCGAATATTTTGGCATCATTGTACATTATCTCTTTCCTTTCTTGCATCTGATGCCATATTTCTACTGGTTTTAAATTCGTCTACAATGTTTTGTACTGACCATGATTTTGGTAACAATGATAAAATTGATAGTTTTTCTTGCCTTGTGGCTGAATTTAAAAATTTAATTTTCATATTTTCTATGACTTCATCAAACTCGTTTGCTTTTTCTGTTTTAGCGTCTAATTTAAAAAGATTTCTTCGTACACCTTCGACGATTTCAGCGCACTTTTTTCAGGATAGTGAACATTTTTAACCTTACCTAAATCTATAGGCGAAACACGAATAGCTGCTATTCCTCGGTTGAATATTTCGACGTCTACAGGCATCGTGAAGTCTTCATTTGATTGAATTGTGCTTAGCGTTGACGCTGATGGTATTGTGACCAAACTTTCATAGCTTTGCGAATCAGGTACATCAGGTATGGTCTGAACAGTTGGCATCCTTGAGCCGCCGGCTACGCTTTGTTCTTCGTTTTGGGTGAGGTGAGCTGTTGAATCAATATGTAGACGGCAAGACGAACAAATACGAAAATCCTTGGTGTTCAGTGTGGATACCTTGGAAAATCCAATTGATTTTACTTTTTGGATGATACCATCCGTGAGATATCGCTATCGCAGCTCTTTCGAACACTGAATGTCTTTGAATGGGCGAATACATCTTATTTTACTCATTTTGTAATCTGTAACATAGCAAATATTTTCCAATTGTTAGTTTTGTACGAAAATATCACAAAACATATAATTAAAATGTGTATTTAAAACTTACCTTTGCACCAAAACGTGTTACACTTTCCTTTACAATTATTATGTTATCAAACAACACTGGATTATGAGCTGAAATTACTATAATCACTATGCTACTAGCAACCTTTCTGCATTTACTGTTTTTTAGATACAGGATGAATTCAGAACTTAGTCAGACATTATTATACAGCTCGCGGGTAGAAATCATAGAATGCTGGGTAGAGACTGTTGGAAGATAGGTAGAGTTGAACGCTCAGGTATCGTCGAACCTTCAGGTACGAGTTTGGAGAGTTGGAGCGAGGTAGATTTGCTGGCGTAGGTATATTGTTATTGAAGAATATTGTAAATTGTATATACCTGGATTGAATAAAGAGTGCGGCGGTTGTTGATTGAGGTATCAGCCAGCAGCCGTCTAGTTTGATGGAAGGTGACTAAGACTGCGTTCTTTTTATTTATTATTAAGAAACGGTCATCGACGGAGCTAGCCTCGTTATGGCCAGCGTGGCCATGGTGGACTGGTTCCAACAAAGACCATGTTTACAATCACCAACTGTACGTAGTACAGCTAACTGGTATCTAATTACCTGTATCTAATACTTGTTAGCCCGTTTTCAGCACAACGCACCAAAAATCACTTGAAGAAATCATTGTTCCTGATAGTGGGATATTGTTATTCGTTTTTCAAAATACTTATAAGGCAGAGAATTTCACTCGAATCTTTAAGTTTTCAGTGTCATTTTAACTCAAAATTTTCCAATATTTCCGAAAAAAATACTTTTGAAACTGGCAAAACACGTAGTACATCCGAAAAGGGCCAAAACTTATTAAGTTATCAAAAATATCAATATTAAATCAGTAATATCTTCTAAACGGTGCATCTTAGAAAAATGTTACCTGAGTACTTTTTGCTTGCCAATTTGATGTACTTTCATAAAATTAGGGTGAAAAACTTTTTTGACTTTTCTTAATAGCCTTTTTGAAAATTGTAATTTAAAAAAAAAAAAATTTTTCTTCATTGTAACCTTTTTTTCTCCTGAACAAGCTATTGTGCTCTAGCATTTTTAGTCAGCTATAACATAAGAATAATTAAAAAAATATTCACATGTAACTTTCAAGGGAAAATCTATATTTTAGTTCAAAACACAAAAAACAATCTTTTTTTTACCGTGCATATTTTTTCCATTTAGCACCAACAATTGTCTAAAACTTCGTCCAAGACACCAAACCAATCGGACAAACCGTTTCCGAGATACAGTTTTTTGAAGATATCATGTGCATTTTTCATAGGCCCTTCTCATAAGTAAGGCTAGATTCAAAATGGCGAACCAAGTATGCAAAACGGCGTTTTTCTTCCTCAAAAACTTGTATGCAAGGTTTCATGCAAATCAAAATATATGAAAATTACTCGTTGCTGAAATGATATGGAACCGCTCAGTAAGCTCTGCCTGCGGTTGGATTTTTGTGAACTGTCAGATTTTTTTTCAACGAGTCCTGACAATATATTTGAATCAGCTAAAAGAAACGTGTGTGCTTAAGAGGAGTGAAGCTGGCTTGTTTCTGATCGTTTCGGTGAGCTGATTGTCCCGAAAGAAATTGAAGCCGGTTGCGAAAATATTAAAGAACAGGCCTGTCCAAGAGCTAATTTTGTGGTTGTTGCCTTGCTAAGAATTCTTCGATGATGCTTGTTTTGATAGACTTCTCTTATTAATAGTGTGTCATATGCATGGCTCTAGGTTTGGTCCTCCTTTGGAAAAATATCGAGCTACGGAAAATACTAAAAATGGAACAAACGGAGCACGATCAGCAAGGAAACATCATACATTAGTGGTGAGATTAGGGCAATTATAAAAAAGACTAAACTCATACTACTAAATACGTGAGTGATCAGGCATTCTAAAATGGAAAACTGGACCCCACCAGAGCTATCACCTTTCAACTCGTGGTCTAAGCATCTGTGATAAGACTAAAAACAACTGTGTGAAAGCAACTTAAATATCAGCTATTTCATTTATAATTTAATAAAAATGTTGATATTGTTTTCGGTGCTACAATTACTTTATCTGATAGCTCTGTTTCTAGTTTTAAAAATAATGAACACCTGAAATGAATATAAATCCACACGTATTGCATGAATTTCAATTTTCCGGCTTCATACTAGTTTGACACTGAAGGCTAAAATAAACACCAATGAATGAAAAAATTAGTCGAAAATGTTTATTTTAAGATTGCTTTGCTGAAGCTAACTAAGAAGTGGCTGTCAAAAGAAGATAATGTGTTTCAATTGAAAGGGATAAATGTTAGGTTCATCGTCCCATGACGCGTTTCAATTGAAAGTGAAATTGTAAGACCCTGGTTACAAAAAGTTTGATTCTCGCATCAGGAGTGCCTAAATCGAAACATAATAAATTATTTTGATCACTGATTGTTTAAAACGCAAACATTTTTTTCAAATACATTCACTTGCGTTATTCTTTACTTTTTCTTGCTTTAATTTTTCACTTTATTAAAGATGATCATTGATGAAATTTGTACTACCTATTGCTTTGACAGCAGGAGATAATTTCTCACACATGTTAGGCAGTGTTGGGACAGGGACAAATCGCTAGAACCAGATCAAAGCAATAGGTAGTATAAGAGCACGATCGAATGCATAACCTTTTACCCGTCAAGGGGGTATCCTCTCCCTTGCCTTTTATGCAATGGGTAGCTTGGTAAAGGGTTATGTGCCTGATCGGATACTACCTTTCAATGCCCTCCGCTCATTTTCAAACTTGTATCTTTCAATTTCAAAGCCTACCGTTACCTTATACGGAACTATTAATACACTTTCTTTTCATGTCTATTCGTTCTAGCAATAAATTACTGTCCGCTCCTAGCGCTTCGCATAGTGATGAGAAATTATCTGCTTCTGATAAATTTCATCAAAGATCGTTATTCCGCGCATGGGCGAATACTGAAAACAACAATCAAAGTAAAGATGATCATTTCAAAGGAATTCTTAAAATAAAAACTGAAATATTTTTCAACACTTTGCTTTTGGCTTTATTATGGTGATTCACAGCCTCCTGAGCTTCTTCACATCAATTGAAAGATATAATTTTCGTTTTGTTTTTGTCCAATTTTATTTTTTTTTGTGTGTATTGTACTCCTATTCCGTGTGATTTTACCCTTTGTGGTCCATTTCCTTGCATAAAGGCAGTAGACTATAAATGCGTTTGATTTTAACATGCTTGCGATTAAATCAACCACGGTGCTGTTGCTATCAATATGAGATCTGTCAAATATACCACAGATGTTGAAGGTTTTTACTATAAACGTAGTAAATTTGACGGAAATTTCATGGTAGTTTGTTGTTTGCGTTGGCTTTGTTGGTCGTGTTTTGCAAATTTTCCGTGATTCGCCTTCAAATGGTGTTTTCTTATGTTGGGTAACCCGATTTCTCCACTAGCATTTTCTGTTTTAGCATTTGTGCCACTGTCAAAAAATATGGCAAGTGAAGACACATATGTTAGATGTTAAGGCAGATCTGTTCAAATATTTGACAATTTTTGAAATGTTAGACTTTTAAGCAAACATTTTTATAAATAAACATGACAAAATCCAAAATAACGCTGAACAAATTTTCAATACCATAAAACTGTTTTTAAAGACTCCATAATTGCCCTAGATCCTAAAAAAATTGGGTATCGGGTACGGCAATTGTTAAAATTTGTTGAAAATGTCTTAACAAATCTGTTCGAGCTAAGCCCAGCATCGAAAAAATGTCAGGTTGTTTGTCATAAGTTAAGACAGATCTGACAGGACAGAAAACGTTAGTGGAGACACCTGGTTTCCCGGGAATGGCGGGAGAGCTATGATGGCATGATATGTGAAAGCTAAATTGACGTTTTGTTGATCGTGTATATTGCGTGGTCGAAGATTTTATTTCGAAGTTTTGTTTGTGTTGATGTCCCATCTGCTGCTAGTTTAATCAGTCCTTCTATTGAAGGAATATGCGCTGGAATGGCGGTGGTCGAAAGTATATAAGAGTTTTTAGTTCCACTGTTCTGTGGTAAATACTACACGAGTCGACGAGTGAGGAAATTTAATTAGATTTGACGGTGAAAAACATCATGGGCCGGTACCCGGAATGCAATATTCCCCGGCTGATTCGTACCCCCGCTAATTTGGATGGGGGGATTTCATGTCGTGTGGTCCCCTATGATCCGTATTTCAGGGTTTTCCTAGTCGGCTAGGTAAGCAAAAATGTTAACTCTAACCCCAAACTCGATTTTTCGCCTTTTTTTATTTTAGGTTGAACTTCGTGCTAACAGTTTTGGTTAATGTACAAAGCTAAATGAAGTCTGTCCGCTATTCGGTTACATTGACAAAATTTGTCTGCTTTTCAGTTGCTGTATGGAAATCGATTCTATAAATAGATAGTTTTTTTTCGTTTTAAGTCTCCTAGCCACTATGGCTTGACTTGCGTTTGGCGGAAGAGAAATTCCATAATTGTAGAGAGGTTCAATTTATCGTGGAAACGTAGATAGGTTTTGTTGCATACTTTTTTTTATCGATCGTAGTTTTACACCCGCAAAAACTATTCGGCATCTTTTGATACGCGAAAGAGGGCGGATGCCCTCTCGGATGCTGCCCCACTCGGCCGAAATGCCTGTGCGCACGCAGATAATGTGCTCTAGCGAGTTGTGTATTCTACGTGCGGCCCATTTGTTGTCATTATAGTGACCAAATTTTACTGTGTACTTCTTTTTTCACTTTGTCCGTCCTACAACCTACCCCGCAGTGGGATGTTAGGCAAAAATTTACGTCCATGGTTCGAGTACCACTGTACACATGCCCTTTTCGCCCAATTTCCTAAAAATAAAAACATCTGTTCAATATCCAACACGCTCATTCGGAATTACCCAAAATTGAGTAACTTGTACCCATTTTCATAAAACAGGTTGATATGTCAAACCATGGTTAAAGCGATTTATGAAAGTGGGTAAATCTCACTCTATTTTTCATAAATCTTTTCTTCTGTTTATACAATGGACACATATTTGTACTTTTGTCAAAGTTTTACGGTGAAAAGCCGTGATACGTCCTTTAGAATTCAGGTAATTTTGTGTAATGTGTTTAAAACAGAAGCCGGACATGGCAACTGAGTTTTTTTTACTATTATTTCACTAAAAGGGTGCACTTGTCGCAGAGGCAAAGGAATGTATCCTGTCCAACACGATTTTAGTCGCACCGATGATGGCCAAATGCCTGCCAAATCAGAAAAATAGTATTCTGATATCTTAGTAAACTCATCAAACGAAGCTTCTCAACGCGATATGGTGATCAGCGAAAGTTAACAAACCGCTTCCAGCAGAGCCTGTTCGAGCTGATCGGATTCCCGAAATGCGTGAGCGATGCGCACCAGCACCGGGTCCTGAACACCGTGATGATTGTTGCTGAGGATCAACTGCTGGAAGAGAGCTACCCTACGTTAATCTCGCTGGTGGATGCCGGGCAGAGATTGAGCTCCTATCTGGCCAACCCCTTGCTGTATGTTTATATATATGTATGTATGTGTTTATTTATTAATGAGTTTATAAATAAATGAAAGGATAAACATTATGGCATTTTTTATAAAAGAATAAACAAGAAAAAGCTTTTTTAAATATTTTACCCAATTTCCATAAAAAGCCATTGAGTAGATCTAACCCATATTAAAATAAAATGTGGGTTCACCCATATTTGGGTTTAGCACCAGTTACCCAATTTTGAGTAGTTCCAATTTTTATGATTTTGGGTTACCTTTACTCAATTTTGGGTAAATCCGAATGAGCGTGAACCTGCCGCACACTGACGGAACTTTCAACACTTTCTCTTCATATCTTTCATTCTAGCCAAAAACATTGATGTTCACTCTTGGTGCCTCATGGTGATGCGCGAACATCTCCTTCTACATCATATATAATCGTCTCCACGCACGGAGAATACATAACATAACAATTAATGTATGTAATTATTCTTGTTTTATGCCATTTCCATGCAAAATAATATCCGAGTGCGTATATGCATGTCTTCTATCCAGTGATCCGTTTTGTTATGAAGCTTCTTCTGTTTTTTAAACACGTACAAAAGCATCGCTTGTTCTTCCGGTCTTTTTCTAAGCTCTCCACCGATTGCTTGTCGATCTGCAAAATTGGAAGACATCTGCGTTGAGTTATCTCCAATTATAATAATCCATCCAATATATCACAAAACATTGCGATTGGTTGAGCGGATTGGAGATAATGAAAACATTTTGTATAAGATCAAGTCTCTCCCGGTTGGTATTCAACCGACGAGCATGGACATAAATGCTCATTATCCTGCTCATGCTCATAAAAACGGATACATTCTTTGAATAGGATAAGACAACTGCAACTTCTCGCTCTGACTAGCTAGCTGTCTTGCTTTCTCACACGCTGTATCAAACTGTAAGATATGATCAACACATATTCTCAATAAAACTAAACTACAGTACCGTAAAACGGTGTAACATTGATCAGCGAGGTAACAGTGATCGGTTTGGCCCATATCATGAACAGTTCAAATAAATATTTTTCGTAGATACTCTTTATAACTATCGACTATGTTTCTTTATCTAGTATTATTTGGGTTCTGAAAGCTATAGCATTGGTATGAATATTTTGTTTTTTGATTATCCAATAACTGAAAATTTTATTGAGCATAGCTTCTTCAACTTTCAACTAACGGGAGAAAAATCAATCAATGCTTATCTAATAGCTAACAATACAGGTACCATAAATCTCAAGTGGATGTCCACTTTTTCACCTTTTTGCAAAATTTTGTTACAAAATCGAGGCAACTTCGCGTAGTTTGGCTTTTTTATTTAGGCAAAGGAGCAATCTGAGAAACATCCCAAGCAACACAAAATCGTCATATTTGGTTACAGTGACTTGATTGTGATTTAATTGAGTAGGATTGAAGTAACATCAACTGTATTGCAACAAGTTACCTTGCAACCTGCAAGGGTTAAAAATTAAATAATAAAAAATGAATCAAATAATAAAAATTCTAAAAATAAAATTAAAGCTAAGGAGGGGGTGGGGGTGGGCCAACGACCAGGCTACGTCTATGGGATCAGCCTTAATTTTCCGAATGACCTTCACCATCAGTTGACAATCAACGGTTCCACTCCAACGCTTGATTTGCACTTTGCGGACAGTTGTTAAAGTGGCCTTGTGTCTTTTTTTAATCATTCGCGCCACAGTACTTTCAGGATAATCCAGCAGTTTTGAAAAATAAAACAACTGTGACCAAATACTAGACAGAAACTGGTTTATCGAATTATCGAAGCAGGTATGAATAAGCCTAATACTTTGTAGAATCCCGGTCTTGGCCGAAAACTTGATGAAAACTGCGATGTGACAACCCAGGATTTCACATGCAGGTGCACAAAATCCCTTCGCGCACGGTTTGCTGATTTTCTTCCATCTCAACCGGAATCTCACTGACAACTGAAAAACGTAGCAGATGTAAACAGTACACTTTTAAGAGAAACTCACCATTTAATATCTACTTATTTTTCAAGTAAGATCAAACTGAAAAAAAAATTTAAGTGCTACGTATTTTTTGTAAACAAAGATATAGTTTACAAAACATTCACGGTGTGAGTGATCTACACAGTCACTTCCACTAGAGGGTTGAAGCTCTAACTGATCGAAAGTATGCTTAACTATTGAAGAAATTGTCCGCTTGTACCTTCAACTCTGGATTGCCACGCGCACAATCAAATCAATTTCGAAACGCATTAGATGCCTTTTGACTAGCAATCAAGAGCATAAAATATAAATCACAAAAAAAACTCCATTTCTTCAACCCCACTTACCGCTCCACAACCACAACTGTTCAAATTCCCAAAGATAAACACAGAGACAGAGAGTATGATTCATAAAATTTCCATTTCAGCTAATGAGATAATGCAGCAATGAAGTGTACTCCAACTCGGAAGAATAAATGCAATTGAGCTGCACCGTTCGCTTCTCATCGGGACGCAAACGAGGCGAGAAGAACAAACAAGTTAAACATCATCTCCACCCCCTCGTTTCGAGCCATTCGGCAGCAACGACGCCGACGCTCAGATTTACCCGATCCTGATATCCCACCCGACCAGATGTGCATGTTCTCAGTGTACGGATGAGTGGCAACGGCGACGCCCGTCGAGAAGTCAAAACTGCCAATCTTTCGGCTGCCTATGTGATTTCATCATTGCAGATCGACAGGATGGTTCTGGCAGTGACAGGAGCACCCATCCATCGTTCTCCGACAGAAGGATTGCCGCCGGGACGACGGTGGGCGGGAAAGCTGGTCATACGAAAATGTAAATATCCATGCTGCTCTCGCGAGAAGTGCCATTACAAATGGGGCGCAACGTAAATTGTGGAAATTTGCACTTCAAAGGAATTGACGCACCACGACCAGAGAGCTACCGGTCGGAAGAAATAGACTCAATGAATTAAAAATGACTCCCGTGAAAACATGGCAGGTTGCAAGAAGTCACTTAGATTATCAGTTTATTTCAAGGCAAATGGAGCTAATTCTATTTCCAAATGGATTATTTCATGAGCTTCGAGCTTTTAAATAGCACTGCAGCAGAATTTAGCAGAAAAAAAAGCGGAAAATGTGTTGCAAGCATTGAACCAGGTGACTACAATTGCAATCGGTATTTCCAAAAGATAAAATAACAAAAGCTAATCGTGGATGACTAACAAGCCCAATATTATCGATCGAACTACTAAGCGAAACATTTCACGGTGCCATCATCGTCGTCGATTGCGGCGGCGGTTCGAAAAATCACGCCCTGCCATAATTCGATATCATTATCTGGCGATATTTCATTACTGCTTTGCGATAATAATCGGAAATCACTTCGGTCACGGATGTGTGCGGCTAGGAGCGGAGGACAGGAACCATTTAGGGATCGTCATTCGCCTCATCGTTCAGTGACCATAAATTAAACCTTTTCGGCGATGTTCTTCCACTCGCACACACAACTCTTTCCTTCCAGCTGGAAGACTTCATTACTTCACACATGAAACGCAAACGCACCTCGAAACCCATAATCGAACACACGCGCGGCAAAGTTCAATAAAACGATTTACCATTGCTTTGGAATAAATGTATGCTTCGTAGGTAATCAATTCCACCCAAGTATTCCATTTATCTGCATATTTGTCTTCGATGAACTATTTCACTAATGTGGCTCCGCACCGGATTAGATGTTTAGATATGTGTACCTAATGCTAATCCGTGTATCTGACTTTGGAGTGGTAATCGTATATTAATGATACCAATTTAGGAATACTTTCTGCTGAAATTCTTTGATGTTTCCTTTGGAATGGGAATTCACGTGATTGTGGAGTGCATTTTTTTTTTCAAAGATCAAACAATTCCATGGAAGTTGAAGTCGATTCGGAAATCATAGCACTTTTTCCGTGTTTGCACAGCCGAACGACGTCAACAGTGTATGCTTATCGTCTGCATGTCACAGTCCGTCTGTGATTGACACGGGTTCGTAAATTATCGGCGTTTCGGATCAATTTGTAGTCAAATAGAAGGTGGTTAACGAAGGGAATAAAAAGAGTGATAAAACAAACACATCCAGTGAGTCGAACACATTTTCTTATCATCGAAGTAAAAGCACACATGAGTCGGTTTACGAGGGGATGCACTGCGTAGATCGAGTATTGTGGTACTCGACTTTGTGTAATGTTCATCCTTTCTTTTTAACGAAAGTTTCTAAAACGGAGTAGTCTCATGAAAATTTCACACCTTAGTGATTAACTGGTTCTCTACATTTGTATTATTGTTTAAAGTTTTAAATACCAATGTATATTCTATGCTCGTTGTTTAGATATTTTTTTATTAGAGTAAAAATCCTAGGCCAGAACTACACCGTGCCCAATATATTCTCATACAGTTTTCCCTTGCATTAGCGTCGTGCAACTACTCAACATGCTTCACGTATATGTTGGTGTAGTTTTGCACTATGTTTATACAAACGCTTTTAGGTTATGTCCGATTGTTTTCATTCGGTGTTAATCTTTTACCAGCGATGAAGGAGTTTCGTGCTGTGGTGATAAAAAAGTTATTGAAAGGTGAGAGCCCGGGCGCTATTTTCAGAAATTAGAAAAACCTCGGAGTAAAGCGGGATTTTGTGTAACGAACCATCCGAAGGTACCGTGACACCTGCTCGTTGGATGACCGGAAGAGATCCGGTCGTACTCGTACGCTGCCGACTGCGCAAGTTATTAAAGTGGTCCGGGAACGGATTAGACGAAAATCACAGCGCTCTGTACGTAAAATGGCCGCAGATCTGAATGTTTCGAGATTGTCAATACACAATATACTGCAAAATGATCTCGAATTCCAAGCTTTTAAGAAACGTAAGGTTCACGGAGTTTCGGAACCTTCCAAGCAGAAACGACTCAAAAGAGCAAGTCGGCTTTTGTCGCGGTACGGTGGGGAAGAATTTATCTTTTCCGACGAAAAGTTATTCGTCTTGCAACAATCCCACAATGTCCAGAACGACAGATTGTGGGCTCTCTCTTCGAGAACTGTTCCAGAGAGGAATAGGAATATTCCACGGTTCCAACGTGCTGCGTCAGTGATGGTTTTGGGAGAAATTCGCAAGCGAGACCACTTACCTCTGGTTTTCATCGAAAAAGGCGTTAAAGTGAATGCCGTATATTATAAAACCGAAGTTTTGGAGAAGGTTGTCAAGCCATATGTACAAGAAGTGTTTGGAGAGGATCACTATGTGTTTCAGCAGGACGGAGCGCCATCGCATACTGAAAATCTCGTTTAGGCCTGGTGCCGAGAAAATTGGACCGACTTTTTCGACAAGAATGAATGGCCTCCCAGTTCACCAGATCTAAATCCCTTGGATTATTTCGTATGGTCATACATGCTAGCGAAGGTAAATGACCACAGGGCGTCTAATATGATCAGTATTATAATGCAATTTAATGGGTAAAGCTATCAATAAATTCTGGATTATCGATTTGAAAGAAATAGAGTTTTATTTTATATGAGAATATATTGGACACGGTGTAGAAGTGAATCCAGCTATCTCCAGCATCAGGCATCTTTTTTTTTAATGTGAAACATTGTTTATTTAGTTTTGTACATAAATATTTTCTAAACTTAATACAAAATCTAATTTCTCTACATCGATTCTATTATTAACATTATAATTAATAAAGTTGATGTATTGTGTTATCGATTTGAGAATAACATTTTTTGTTGCTGTTGTCATGTTAGCCAGAATTGGCCTCACAAATTCATGAAAAGAAAGTCTCTGCCATCCGCCGAGAGTCGTCGTCAATCTCCGCTGAATGTATGCCCCTGCAGCAGCTACTCGAGGGCACTCGCTGAACCTGTGTTCCAAAGTCTCGATGGTGGGCACCTGACAGTGCTGACAATTGGGGTCATTTGCACGGCCAATGATATGCAGTAAACTTCGATGTTCCGTCTTTTCGTTCACAAACTAGTAGAGATCGCTGCGTTGTTGTGACTATAGTCTTTTCATTGAAATGTTCATCCAAATTTTCTTCCAGTTTTGGCCCAAATGATTTCTTTCTACTCTTGGCAGGTCCGTTTGATCTAAATTGAAACGGTGTATTTGATCGCTGGAGGGGTTTTGTTGGATGTGGTGAAGAAATAAGGGAATTTGCTGGGAAAGGAGTTTTAGACAAGGAAGATTGATGGGGGGAGGATTATTTTGAACGAGAAGGGAATGATAAAAGGGAAGGGAATCGATCTCTTGCAGGTGACGATTGATGAGAAGCGCTTTACATTTGATCGCCGGCTATTGTAGTTTAAGTCCGCCTTGCTCTCTGCTACGCGCCAACTGCTGCATTGGTATTCGGGCAGGCAGCCCTCGAAACAAGAACGTGCCCATCATCGACGTCAACTTTGCCGTGTGAGCACATTGCGGTGAGATCACGGACAAAAGGTACCACATCTTTGGTGTTATGAAGGTGTTCAGTGTTCGAGCCCGGAGAGAATCTCTCAATTGTAGATACACCCTAATGAAAAAAAAACCCCTAGAATTACGTCAAACGTTCGTAGGTAGAACTCCACCAGCAGACCGTCAGTGCCCGGTGATTTTCTCTTCTGCGACGTTCGGATGGCATTTTTCAAGTCGTCAATGGTGATCTCTTCCATTAGAGCTGCGTTGGCTTCGTCGTTTTCGGGTATGGCTCTCTCACAATCAAAATGCTCTTCTCCAATCTGTCTCGTTTCCTCCGCTGCGTACAGGTCCCTGTAGTATTGAAACATATGCTGCTCGATCGCAGCAGCAGCTTGGATTTGTTCACCTCGTTCATTTTGCAGACTTGTTATCATTGTTTTTTTCCGTCTCCGGTCACCAAGCAGGAAAGTTGATAGGCTCTCCCCTGCTACAAACGTCTCATTGATGTGGACGAAGTTGCGGTCGTGCATAATAAATCCAGGCTAGTCCATAATAAATCCAGGCTAGTCCCACAGGTGGATTGCAAAACAGTTGGGAATCGACAATTCGACCGTGTCTCGTGTGGTAAAATCGTTCAAGGAGACAAGGACGACCCAGCGGTGAGCTGGTGGCGGAAGAAAAACATAAAGACGACCGACCCCGTGAGCGCGAGGGACTACTTCAAACGCAATCCGAACCATTCGATTCGGGAGGTGGCCAAGAGGTTAACTATTTTGTCTGGCTCAGACAGCGGACAATAGAGCGTGGTGGACTTCATGTCTTCAAGGTAGCGCCTAACCAAACCGATAAACTGAAAACGGCGGCCATATCCCGCGCCAGGAAGCGGTACCGTGATTAGCTGGTGCAGCTGAAATGCATTTTAATGGGCGACGAGACGTACATTAAAGTGGACGTCAACCGGATCTTCAACCCGGAGTTTTTCGTTGGAAAGTCCCACCTGGATGTTCCGGAAAAGTTCCTAGAGCAGAAGTTCGACAAATTTACAAAGACATACTTGGTGTGGCAGGCGATTTATGGGTGCGACAAGTTCAGCAAGCCGTACATAACGGGCACCATTAACGGCCGAATATATAAAAAAGAATGCCTCTAGAAGCTCCTGCTGCCCTTCCTCCGGTACGAAGTTGACACTCTTTTTTGACCGGATACTATTACGCAAAACCGCTGATGCAAATCCACCAAACTCGCTAGAAATTCGACCAATGGAAAAATTCTTGGTGATTATGATGGGCAAGCTCCGGCAAACAAGTAAGGTCTTCGAAAACGACAAGTATTTGAAACATAGTGGATGAAGGTGAGTAAGAAATAAAGCGCAAATGTTGCACAGGATATGATGAGTAGAGTTAAGTCCAAGGTGCGAGCATTTAGCCTAGGAGAGAAGGTTGAATAAACCAATTTCAAAGAAAACATAGTTATTTTGTGTTTATTTATTCCCTGAGAGTTTCTTTCGAAAGAATGAAGGCATGCGGTGAACGGAGAGGTGAACAGTTGAATGTGCCTACTGCAAGATTATGATGAGGATGCCGCCTTTATCAAGAAGTTTCACGCGAAAGACGATGTGGTCTAATGACTGGTCCCTGACCTCGGCATATTAGGCCAAGAAATCTCTTTAGGATATGGCCCAACCCTCTTAATTTTCCCCAGCTGCGACTGATAGAACATTTTGGATGAATCTCAAACGGAGGATCTACTCCAAAAATTTCTTGGCAAAACGGAGAAGTAGTTGATTGTCAAAGCTACAAAAGAGCTGAATAATTGGAAATTGCCTGGTAAATCGAATAAAACTGGTTTCAATTACCGCACGGATATGGTTTTGGGGTTATAGAGCTTATTTTACCTCACTTCCCCTTAAATCTTGAATAATTTATAGATATATTTGCACGGAGAGCCTCAAGATCAACAAAATAGTGCTACTCCCATGTGAAATTTTCTGCAGAATCGAATACAGGTTTTTCAGCCACCACACGGCTCTGTGAACGAAGATTTAGCTGGTTTTACCCCACTTCCCCTTGTGTTCTTGAATAGTTTATAGATATCTTTTCTTGGAGTGGATCAATATCATCCAAATAAGGCTAGTCCCATGTAAAATTACCTGAAAAATCGAATAGAAGTTGTTTCATCTACCGCACGGCTGATTGAACGAAGATATGGCTGATTTTACCCCACTCCTCCTTATATTATTAAATTTTTTATAGATATCTTTGCTTGGAGTCGTTCAAGATCAACAAAATAGGACTGATCCAATGTGAAATTTCTTGAAAAATCTAACAGAGGTTGTTTTAACCATCGAACGCCTCTGTGAGGGAAGATATGGCTTATTTTACCTCACTTCCCCATATATATTTTTTAAAAAACCCAAGTAGCACACTACAATCCTAATTAGTTGTACACTCTCAAAAATTATGAATTTTTCACGAAACGTAATTAATGTTTGTAAAAAGTCGGGGAACGTAAAGAAAGATTTCGTGTAAAATTATGTCCGTTGAAACTGACACATACGCAATTCGACGAAAGATGTGTTTGATTGAATTTATTTCTTATCTCTAGCAACTCATTCTTTTGTGCCTAAGGACACTTGCACATCTCGGTCTCAGGGGACAGAAATTTACATGACATTTTGGTAGTGTGTAGTGCCTTGAGTATGACTTAGCAAGTTATATTTATGTTATCTCAACCGAATGGCAACAAGTGTGCTACTAGGGATGGTTGTGGATTTTCGTTACGCTTCTCCTAAAGGTGTATGCGATGAAAATGGCACAAGCATATTAACTCTCCCAAATTAAACTCAAATTTCACTCCACCCATCAAATTTTGTACAACCGATTTTCTAAGTTTTTTTTGTAGATTTTACCCAAATTTTCTGCAAATTCAGCTCAGTTTTAAGAATTGCTCAGAATTTTTCAATTGGGCGAAATTTACGGGAAAAATTGGTGGGTTCACTTTACGTTTGAATTTTTAACGACGTCTTGAATTGACATGTTTGGACGGTTCTTGAACTATTACACGACTTCATGTCCATTGTACTGTCCATTTGACATTTTTACGACCACTCCCTTCCTTTCTTCGGGCACTCAAATGGTTTTTTTTTTTTTTTTTTTTTGTCTTGATTATCGAGATTTTCAGCCTCGGGCTGGTTCATCTCCCGTTGTAGTCAGTCAAACTCCACTTTTGGGCATTTTCGTAACTTCTCCGGGGGTGAGATTCGAACTCGTGACTTAGGCGTGAGAGGTATGGATGTTAACCAATACGCCGGGGTCGCCCCCTCTCCTTGATGGTTTTTATCTCACGATACACAGTTGGATTTGCAATTCCAAGCTTTTTCGCGGTCCATTGGTGGGACGCCTCTGGATTTTGATTGTAAGTGCACATATTTTTTTCACGGACAATTTATTCGACATGATGGGAGCCACTGAGCAAATAACTACACGATATTTCTATACAACCCAAATTTGAGTACGATGGGCCCAAATTCGAAGGAAGTATGGCTACCCAAAAGTGAGTAAAGATAGTTCGTAGTGGTAAGATGACAAACAGTCAACATCGGCTTGAATTCGATCGATGTTTACTTTGTTTGATTGTCAACATATTACGCCTAACCACCTCTACTCAATTTTGGGTAGCCATACTTCCGACGAATTTGATTCCATCGTACTCAAATTTGGGTTGCTTAGAAATAGCGTGAATAATACACTATCAACAAGATTTGCTCAAATTTTCAGGTTATTTACTCATACGAATCAAAAGTTAGAGAAGATATTCGTTGTGTCATTTTTATCGAATACACACTTTAACAACATTTAGCAGCTCATGAAAAGTTAAATCCGCCAGTTATCAGCTCCGGTGTAACGATCTTCTTTCTTATTAAGTTCGCAAAGTTTGAAAATAAATTTGAAAAATGATTTGGTGTGTTGTGCTACTTTAAAAACAGGGGAAAGAGAATATTAAATTAGACTTTATTGTTGAGCTTCCGTTGTGTTCATAAACTTGTTAGACCATAGTTATGAAACCATTCAATTTAAGTACGTTTTTATAACTTCTATTATTGTTATTAATATTGTTATTTTCCTATATTCTCGTAACTTTCAACCTGAGGATAATTTGTCACGCCATGGAGATATTGCCTTTTTATCCTAGTTTCAAAGTTTTCAATAGAGAATATCCAAAAAACAAACTTCAAGTACATCCATTTGTCCATTCCCCCTGTTTGACGTTTCCAATGGTTCCCGTTTATTTACTACAAAACCTCTGCAACACGCAAAATAACAAGAAAACGATACAACCGAAAACTCACCTCTCAATGACAAGCGGAAAATGGGAAACATCTGGTCTTCACTGCTTTCCTCGTGCCGTCGCGAACCTATCTTTCCACTCGTTGTGGCGCCGTCATTTGTGTATATCCCGAGCCGGATTATAGTTCTGCTTGCTTGCTAACAAAGAAACTCCTCATGTAAAAAAAATGAAGAAAACAAGACGTAGGTTCCTTTTTCAGGTTTCGTACACATCCGCACCAGCACACCAACGGCAGCATCGACACAACGCCTTCGCAGCGCATTTCACGGGTCCTTTCATTGAGTTGGAAACTATTGCTTTTGTAACAAGTCGTTTCCGTTCTGCGATGGCAGAATGGCATGGAATGTTCGTTTCGTGAGAGTTTTTACTGTTGTTGAGCTGCCATGGATGAATCAGAGCCTGCTTCGAACTAGTTAGCAGGAAGCAAGCGAGTGAAACAATGCAAAGAGTACAGCACTGCTGTCTGAGACTGTTTGCTCGAAATATTCAGATTGCTGCGCGCACTGGAATGAATGTCTTCCATCATAACAGTCATGTGACATGACACCGAGCAGTCAGCGATAGAAAATGCCGCGGAGATGTCCCAGCTGTAGGTTCCTACTGTCTGCGAGGGTGAACTCATATCTAACCGTACAATATGTTTTGCCTTAATGAGTTTATGATTGCCTTGGAGATGGGCTTCCCTGCGGTAAATATAGCAGTTACTCTTCATCTTTTATCGGGAATTTCGTTACAATTCTCTGAGGAATCACAACCGTTTCTCGAAAAATGACATTCTTGCCTTGAAGAGGAAAGGAAATATGATAACTTATGTTTTGGTTTCTGTGGGAAAATGCCTCGTTAATCGATTTGACTGACTTTTTTTTAATTTTTTTTTTCAGGTTAGTTGATCATACTGGTTATCGTTATCAAATTTGTAAGTATGAATAGTACATTGAAGGGACCGCAAATAAGTAGTTTAACTTCTCATTTTACATAGCAGCTGTAGCTTTCCCCTAGAAGTTTTGTTCTTGAGCTGATCACTATTACTCTCTTATACCCCGTTTGCACTCTAACCGTTTTGACACACATAGCCTGTCATAAAAACAGCATAGATCTAGTTTTCACTGAAAATTATTTATGTCGATTGTTATCAAGATACTCTTCACACTACCATATATGTAGTAGGTAATGGCACTAGTGTGAACGGGATATTAATTTCTGTCACATTATGTTATTCTAATAGCCATGAATAAAATGTTAATAACCATTATAATTTATTCAGCACGCACCCTTTTGGATTTAGTGTTTGCTTTTATATATTAAATTTTTTCAAGTGTTCCCCTCCCTTTCGAAACTTGGCACCAACAGAGGGTTCGGGGAAAAAAAATCGGAATCTCGTAAAGCAAAAGTATTTTTCGAAGGGCTTCATAAATCTTCCTCCTCTCGAGATGCCACAAAAACGAAACAACGGGAAATATTTTCCACCCAACCCGAAAAACAGCAGAAAAGGACACTGACTCTCCCTTTTTTTTTTCTTGGCCACTAATTCCTTTGCTTCGGTGAAGAAAATTTCGCATTCTCGATAAAGTCATCAAAGCATATTTAAAATTTCACCTTTCTTCACGGTTCGTATTTTACATTGTGTCTTTGTTCACATTTTTTTTCTGCTGACGCGCTGCTGGGTTGGTTAGAGTAAGGCATGGGATTAAAGGTGAATCCCCTCTGTCACATCAAAAAGCTGACAGCGCATCCAACCAACTACCGTATTCGGCTCCTCCCCGGTACTGAGGGATATTTTTTTTGTCATAAAACGAATCCTTGATGCTTGGATGTGCGGGAATTGTTTTTCCGAGGCTTTTGGGTTTGGGTTCCATCAGGGAAAAAGGGATAGGAAAGGGAGATCCGTTGATGGCAGGAACGTAGCGCAATAATTCCTTTCGACTTCTAAGAAATTCTTGGTGTTGGCTGCAGCAGCAGATGAAAAAGGATATGAATGAAGAAAAGTTGTGGCTCGCTTGTATGGTTTCTGTACAATTAATCATCTTGGTTGGGGATTTGATTTTTTTCTCGTGTGTAATTCCTATTCCCTTTGTTTCGGTGGATTGAAGGGTTTTAGAAATTATGGGGGCATTTTTCGGTCAGTGGAAATAGGAGTATTTAGAATTAGGGTTTGACCCTTTTGTTTTGAAGTATGGTAATAATATGACTGGAATGCTAGAGGCAGACGTTTCTTGGGCTTTATTTTTTGAGTGGCACACATTTAGAAACAGACATAAATTTTTGAAATTGGAAATATCCTTCTTATCAACATGCAATCCTAGGAGTGGACAGCAATTTCTGCTAGAACCAAATATGTGAAGAGAAAGTATTGTTTGGTCCGTATTTTACTTCCTTCAAGGTAAGGTAAGTGTTGATGTCAAATACACGATGTTCCATAGTTTTGGATACACTTTAAGATGAATCGCTGTTCCATGTATTTTTTCCTATCTTTTATCAATCTCTCTCTCTCTCTCTCTCTCTCTCTCTCTCTCTCTCTCGCAAACTTACCTTGCTATTTCAAATTGATAAATCTAGATTGTTAGTGAATGGACATTGAATCAAACTCTATCAGATTGCTCACAGCAAGTAAGCATACAAACTGATGCCATTGAATTTTCGATATCTAGTACAGATTCTGAGTAATATCAATTCTAGATGTTGAGGTGCGTCCAAGAACGCTTCAGCATAAGCCCTTAAAACATATCAAAAAATAAGAATATCATAAACATCCCACTGCGGGGTAGGTCAAGGCATGGGCGAATCCACCACCTCAACAGGCAGTGTACCTCATTACCTAATAAAAATCGGATTTCCCCCCTTGCCTATCCTGCATGGGGTAGTATGACAAAAGGTTATGTGCCTGATCGTATACTATCGTTCAAATGCCCTCCGCTCGTTTTCAAACTTACATCTTTTCAATTTCAAAGCCTGCCGTTCCCTTACGGATCTATCAATACACTTTCTCTTCATGCCTAATTGTTCTAGCAATAAAATTACTGTCCGCTCCTAGCGCTTCGCATGGAGATGAGAAATTATCTGCTTCTGAAAAACTTCATCAAATATCGTTACTGATTTTATAATTGAGGCCCACCCCCTATTATTAAATTTGCTTTGCGTTAGTAGCGTTTGACAGAGTCAGTCACCATTTCCTGAAACAAACTCTGGAAGGAATGAATTCCAATCAGAATTTTATTCACTAGACCGACACGATTTGGAGCCAATCGTATTCTAAAATCTTGGTCAATGGTCACCTGACACAGGAATTCAAAATCAAACGGTCAGTACGACAAGGCGATCCGTTGTCGATGTATCTTTTTATGGAAACCACTGCTGGATGCCATCTTGAACAAATTTCCTAATTCCGTTATCAACGCCTATGCCAACGCCGACACGGAGTGGCTTGATATCGAAAACGTAGTTAACATCTTGGGAGTACGTTTTGGAAATAATATCAAGCAAGTTCAAAACATAAACTAGCAGTCTGTTCTTAGCTGATTGAGAAGCCCACGTTGGTTTCATCACCCTAGGAAGTTGAATCTAATTTAAAAAAGCTTCATTCTTCATTCGTATATCACCTCAAAACTTTGGTGCCTCAAATATTCCACTCACAAAAGGATTTGTGACCAAATTAAAGCAAAGATCGAGAAATCCATTTGGTATGGCCAAACTCTACAAAGAATCGCCTTTGCCAACTTAATTCTTCTAAAATTTCGAACTGGTCTGAACCTGCATTGTCCAGAGTCCAGTGATGTTCTTCATTTTCACCAAGAAACATCGATCAATCTGCGTCAGAAGTTGGAGGAACCGTCCGTACTTCCGGATAAAAAAATATTGCTAAAAGCGAAGAAAATAGGTTTCTCGGACAAGCAGATAGCGGAATTGACAAAGAGTACGGAGTTGGCTATCCACATGCAACGCAAGGAGACGGGGGTCTTACCGTTTGTGAAGCAGATTGATACGGTAGCTGGAGAGTGGCCAGCGTCTACTTATTACCTCTACATGACGTATAACGCAACCAAATACGACATAGATTTTCCTAGCCAGTATACGATGGTGTTTGGATCTGGAAGTTTATCGGATTGGAAGTTCAGTTGAGTTTGATTGGTGTGCACTTGGTTGTTTACGTGAATTAAGAAACCTCGGCAGGAAGACAATCATGTGACCATGATCCAGACTACAATCCAGAGACGGTTAGTACCGATTACGACATGTGTGATCGTTTGCAATTTGAAGAGATTTTCTTTGAAGTGGTCATGGATATACACGATGTGAAACAACCAGCAGGTATCATCCTTTCCATGGGCGGTCAACTGTCGAACAATATTGCCGTAGATCTCCATCGTCAACAAGCAAAAAAAAAAAACGTTTTAAGTTCTCCCGTATGTTGGACAGGAAAGGCATCTTGCACCCCCGATGGAAGGAACTAACCAATCTTCAAAAAGCGATTAAGTTCTGCGAAGAAGTAGGTTATCCTTGTTTGGTGCGGCCGTAATACGTCCTTTTTGGAGCAGCAATGAATGTTGCCTACTCAAATCAAGACCTAGAGACGTACCTCTAGCACGCTTCTGGCATGAGCAAAGCTCATTATGTAAGGGTGATAGCCAAAAAACGGTTTGGTTTTACATCCGACCTTTGATGCGAACACCAACAGTAAGGATGCTGTTGGGGCCACTCACAAATGTGGGTGGTTTATTTGAGTAGATTATAAGAACTCGTTAAAACATCGAGCTAAAAATGTACCGTTAAATGTACCGCTGAAATGTTGAATAAGCATCGCATAACAGTTAAGGCTCGAACGCAGCGATAACGGAAGCGGAAGAGCACAAACTGACTAAATCTGCTTGTTAAATAGAAAACTGATTAGATCTAAGTTGATTCCAACTGGACATATCGACGTCATTTGCGACAACTGTCAAACTTGCCGTCTCCGTTCCGTTTCCGTCTACATTACGTTTGGGCCTTTAGACTTGGATATTATGAGAGAGGTGCTGAAAATTCCACGCCCCAATCCCCTTCTCTCTTCTCTCTCTCTCTCTCTCTCTCTCTCTCTCTCTCACCTCTACCTCTCAACCGCAGCTGTTTGCAACCTAACTATGAATTACCGAAACAATAGCTAACGCGCAATGCCCTATAACAAAACAGGTTTTATTCTTAAACTGTGAGGCAGTATTTTCACAAGCTACGTAGTCTAGTTTTTCGAAAACTTAAACCCTTTCCTCATAGACGTATCTCAAAACATTTTTGAAAATGTGTATGGAGCGTTGACTTCGGTCACTCGGTTTTTCAGACTCATCTTCGACTGTTGGCAACACTTGACTATTTTGTCTATCAGCTTCCAGGTCTTCTCCAGGCTCTTTAAGTCCGTTGAGAACTTCTGCTGGGTGCAGGCATTCTAGATTTCGCCATGGATCTCGGAGAATACCGCGATGTTAGTTCGCGGTTGTAAACGAGCTCGGTTGTTGCCGCCATCTTGACATTCATCATAACTTTCAACCACAACAGCACACATACAGCCCTACTTCTGGTGTTCGGGGGTTCTGGTCGCACTGAATCGCACTTTACTGCCTGGAAATAAAATAACAGTTTTCGAACACTTCTTCGTCCTCTAGCTTTCACGCAATCAAACTTCGTCAGCATCGTCGTGTACAACTTTCGCGATCGTGCTTTGGCCGACGTGTTTTGTCTATCATGGCGATTGAGAGTCACCGCTATCTTGTAAGTCGACAGTCCAGCTCGTTTTTTAGCTCTGTACACTGTTGATGCCGCCACTCCCAGCTTCTTTGCGACATCTTGGGAGGTTGGGATCTGCTCGAAATAGCGGGCAACTCTTTTTGTCGTCGCTTTGGACTCTGGCTTTCGATTTCCCCCTGATCCAGCTTTCCTGGCTGTCGAAAAACGTGCACCGAACGCTTTTAATACGTTAGTAACAGTTGATTTAGCCACATTCAACAATTTCGCCAACTTGGCGTGAGAGTAGTTTGGATTTTCGCCATGCACGTGCAAAAGTTTGTTGCGTTGCTTCTCTTCCGTCGACGACATTTTGATCACTGAAGTGCTAATCTTAAAATCAAAATAGAGTCATGATGCTACATGCACTTATTTTCAAAATAAGGGGGGGGGGGGGGGGTATGCAAAATGTTTTATTGCACGATGAAAGGAAATGTGTCAAGTTTAAGCCGACCAAATTTTGATCGAAACACCCTTTAATATGCTATTTCGTACGAAGGCCTGATAATATTTATATCATGATTTTTTTATTGCTTGGATTTTGTTTTATTCCAAGTTGCAAGATCTTAGAATAACTTCTTTTATTTATTTTTTAATTGATACAAAATCTTGCATTGCGAAGGCAGGCATTCACCATTTCCATGGTATATTTTTACATTCATAAAAAACTTTTCAGTGCATGATTTTTACAAAGCTCCGGCGATTACATACAACATCTCCTGAGACTCAACTTCATTGTTATCAAATGTTACCGAGTTTTGATACTTTGATGATTACACATACGAAAACACATGCGCTATTTTGAAAAATTAATCATGGGTCAAGAAGTTATTTTGAGAAAAAAACATGATTAATATAAAAACGAAACCATGTGCAAAGTTTCATCCAAATGGAAAACAGTTGAATCCGGTTTTTACTTATTAGAATTAGAAATGTCTTTAGCGAAGTCATGTTATGGCACTTTGTTTGTTTGTGGTTGATTTAGATTTTTTCGTCACCAGCGCTGCCAAATGAATTGAAGAAATTGATCCCAGTAAGCCATCCAAAACCAAAACAAAACTTCATCCCTGATGTTCATCGATGCAGTTCCATGTTACATCACCAGCAACAAGACTGAAAAGCACAACCGAAGAAAAGTCGTTTACTACCATCTCCGCTATTGGCCCGGCTTGGTCTCTCTGTCTACACCTTATGCTCGCTAATGATGTGGTGCCTCGTTGTGATTGAATTAGCATATTGATATTGGAATTATGAAAATGAGCGAAGATGTCTCCCGAGCGAAGACGACGACGAAGACACCGCCGTCGCCACCGCCATCGGTGCGAATCACGAGGGGGATGGCGGAATATGCGTCGGGTGATTCGATCTGGCTACGTGTGCCTGCAGAGGCAGCTCCCAGGAGAGAACCAGTCACACGAAGAACGGCAATAAAAATCAAGATTAAGTTAAATATAATACCTTTTCGCTACATCTTGTTATCTCGTTGTTGAACATGGGTAAGCCTCAGCTCGCAATGTGATCGGGAAAAGGGACCCAGCAGCAGCCAGCGCAAACGACGCAGATTGACTAAAGTACGTTAAAGTAGTGAACTTTTAAATCGCTTTTCGCAAAGCTCATTAAAATCAGCTCTGCCGAAGAAGTGAGCGTGAAAGTCTCTCGCCTCGTTTCCAACAAGCTATTTAGCACATACCGCAGTTGGTAAGGTCTTCCGAGAAAAGTAGTTCAAGTTTGTAAGATGTTACTTTGTAGTGGTATTAACTGCAAATACTGAGGTAGCTAAGAAATCATTTATCATTGTCCTAGCCAAACAACAAAAGTCAAGTTTGCGTTTGATCAACATAAAAAGGCCTAGTCATTGCATCCCATATCAACGGAGCTGAGCTGAGAAACATCAACGCTCAACAGAAAGGATGCAACAAATTAGAGTCTGTCCAACTCCTGCAGCGTTTTGGCGAAAATCCTCCACACGTGTCTGCTAAACGAACAGCTAGCACACAACTTATGGCGCTTTCCTCGACATTAGATCCCAAGCTGTTGGATGTATGTTTGACTAATTTGTATGCCAAATAGAACAGTCAAACATTCAAAAGCAAGTTTTGTATCTTCCAACAGAAAAGGGAAACATTTTTGGCATCTCACCCGCCTTCATGAGAAATGGTGAGAAAAGACACTGAGTGACGGTGTTGACGATGATGGTGCAAATACTAGAGAATTCCGAACCCCCCACGAACAACAGCTCCTAATGAGCTTTTGAAGCTTCATTGCGGAGGAACTTAAAGCTGTCAGTGTCGTGTCAGTCGGTGTTGGGTTTAATTTCCTCTTGTCTTTCCGGCTGTGCTGCTGCACTTTTTGCACTCGAAGATAGAGGAAGTTTCGAAGTGTATGGGCAGGCGGGCAAGCCACAACGTATCTGGGGGAGGGTGCAGCCGAGGGTAAGCCCTTGGGAAAGCTTTTTCCCGAAAGACACGCAGCAACATCCTATTGCAAAATGGCTGCGAGAAGGGTAGCTTTCAAGACATGGCAAAACGGGTGGCTGGGTGAATATTCAAATGAAGTCAGAGTCGTAGCTTGACACTAGTAATTACACGACAGGTCGGTGATAAATTTCGGTAACGGGTGTCGTCATTGGCTTTGCACATCTGTTTCAAACGACTTGGCATTTAGTAGGGTTGCATGTCGTACAAAGCTTGGTTGCTTCCTTCAATTGCTACCTGTTATGGTTCATATTGCGTGGCCGTGGCTTTGTTGCTGGTAATTGGGGCTTAGGATATTGGTTTCGAAGGTGGTGTCGAAGCATAATATGTTCGCTTATGCTGGTTTCAACTGGGAACATAATCGCTTAATTCAAAGTTTAATCTTTTAGCAAACATAATTAGATTGCTCATGTAAAAGGATTTTCAAACAAATAGTTCTTGCCTCATTAAAATGATTTCCAAGAATGAAAGGCTAGTAGCAGAGATGCCAGAAAGTATTTTTAAAAGTCTGTACGGAACTTAAAAAATGCTTGTACTTGTTTATATGAAAGATTTCCCCTAGAATGTATTTGAACGACTTTATCCCCGATTCCTTGTTTCTTCTAAGAAGCCTTTCGCTTTATCAGAGCCCAATATCTCTTGATTGGACGTTAATGTGGACAATTTAGCGAATTTGCTGTTTCCGGTTCACTTGAAGTGCTTCAAAGGTTGAAGAAAGGATTTCACTTCGTGATTTTTGATGAAGGGTAGTAATGGCATCTGATCATGCTCAGCTGTAGTATTTCTGGCCATAGCAAATTAGAAAACCAGCCCTGAAAGTTGCTTGAAATCTTCCAGGACAAAAGTGTCATCGTCCATAACAATGCATGAGAACTACGTCAAATATTCGCAGTACAAACGTCCAGTCCGTGATTTTGCTGTAAGGTTCTGATTGTCGTTGTGATTTGAAAATGTTTTACTGTTTACGATTTCAGCCCCCAACGCTGTTGTTGTTTGGACAAAGTCTCATTCATGTTTTACGAACCACCGTTCAAACAGAAAGACTCGGGTTTTCCTTCAATATTCACTTCATCTTTCGGTGCATGACACGATATTTTCCAATGGAGCGTCCAATGTTGATATCACTTCTCGGTTTGTTATCGATCGATTCCAAACATTCCGAAAATGATTTGAGTACACGGTAAACAGTGGTTTCAGTTCAATCAATTTTTTTGGCAAGTTTCCGTATTTAAAAACGTGAGGATTCGTCTTAAGTCCGTACAACATCCGAACGCGCATGTGCCTTTCATTTGTTGTTATCTTGAACACTTAACATGGAATGTTGACACCTGTTTTGTTCTTTTCCATCAACAACTCTCAGCTGAATTTTGTATTCCTACGTGCAAAGTTTCGAAAGATACACTGACTTGAAGGTGCCAGTTACTAAATTTGTTTTTGGTGGGTGGAAAATCTGCCAACAGACTGAACATTCCTGAAGAACTTAAGGTGTGGAGATGAGGGCGCCAACTCCTCGACCAACCCGCCCGTGCCTCGAGTCTCGGCAGTCTCCGAAACTACCTTTCGTTATTACTTCAGGTAGGGGGCTATCATGCTTTACCCATCCACTATGTCTAACTACTAGGTCTTTCTTAATTAGCTCCACCGACCTGACGCTGATTGGATCGAGATGCTCCGCGATCCAAGCAGAGTTCATGACGTCCGTCGCAGGCCAGATCATCCGCAATCTCCCTGCCTGACCACTTACGGTACTTACCGAATGTCGCGTCTTATGGTCCATCCGTCGAACGAGAAAGACAGGCCAGAACCGGGGTCGGAACGTCTAAGGCGTGGATACCCCACGGTCGTCCGTGTTCCCCATGTTACGACCACTTACGGCTGCCTTCCGGATTCCCCGCCGTATGGCGCTTCCTCCGTAGTTAGTTAAATCGTTTAGAGGAGCTTTACGTTTCCAGGGTGCAGCACGAGGAGGCGAACTAGTTCCACACGCTATTTGTAGTATTACCAAATATTCATCATAGGCAGATAAATATCTGCCTGTCATAATAGAATTCTAACAGATTTCTTTATATCTATGCTAAATATTTGATAATAGGTCAAATTGTCTACTGTATGCCTCACTCTCTGGTAAACTTCACCCTCGTACAAAGTGTATCATGTACAAAGTGCTGATAAGACCGGTTGTTTTCTACGGACATGATACATGGACAATGCTCGTAGAGGACCTACAAGTATTTGGAGTTTTCGAACGGCGCGTGCTTTGGACCGCCATTGAGGGTGTATGTAAAAACGGTGTATGGAGGAGAAGGATGTACCACAGCTCTATTGAAAACACAGCATTCAGAAAGTTGATAAGGCTGAAGGGGTACAATGGGCGGGACATGTTGTAAGATTGTCGGGCAACAGCCCTGCAAAAATGGTGTTTACGTCGAATCCGACAGGTACTTCATCACGTACTTCGAGGCTATGGCGAGGCCGTCCGATGACGATGTCTGCTCCCTGCACCGCTTTGCAGTTGCTGACCAACAGCACCTCCGTTTTGTTGAAGGCTATCTGCTGCTTTAACCCCTACATCCAGTTTACAGTTATGCCAATTGCTTTGGTCGCCAGCATTTCTACTTCTTCCAGTGTTTCGTCTGTCACTGACAATACGATGTGGTCCACAAATCCAACGATCATCCAACGCCTTTGGGAAGCTTCAGCCTGTTCTCTTCCCGTCTAGATCAGCACCCAGTTCTGAAAGTAACTCTTCAGAATTCTGCACAAGTAATCAGAGACTCTCAATCTGTGCAGTGACTTGGCAATAGCTTCCCAGCTGGCGCTATTGAAGACGTTCTTTGCGACAATAGTTATAACAGGGCACTATTGACCACTATCCGGATGGCATCCACCGTAGATTTCACTTTCTAAAAAACGAAATTGCATCCTCGATTGCCCATGATCTCTCTCGGAAAATTTCGTCTGCCTGTTGAGGAAGATCCTCTTCAGGAGTTTTTCGAACGTATCCAACAAACATACTGGCCTTACGGTGCTGGATATCCCGGAGGCTTTCCTGGCTACCACCTTTTTCCACCCTTCTGGTAAATCGCCTTCCTCTAGACATATCTGGAGCACATCCCTGAGCATATCCGAAAATGCCTGAATCGCCACTTTCCTCGCCGTACAGTGTACGTGGCCACGTCGTTGGATCATGTGTCGTGAACAGTCCATCCAATACATTTAGCGTTTTTAGGCCCAATATTGAACTATATTTGAATAAACAAAATTCATACTTCACTAAATCAACCTAGCAAAAGTTCCCATGCACGGGATTCGAATCAAAGCATTGAAATCACATGATTCGTAAGAAGACTGCGGGTTTATCGAAATTTGTGAACGACTAGAGACCAATTTGATATCAAACAGTGAGTTCAGAACCAATTTGAATACTTTGGACATCTATGTAGTACATTATTGAGTTGAGTTTTGACGACCAATATTTCTGGTAATGATTGTTGGATATTGACGTTCTAGAATGCATTAGATAGCTAATGGGTCACCCTTCTTTTTCTTTCGAGACTTGTGATCAGTGCTTACTGGAAGCTGTAGCTTTTATTAAGAAATACCACCCGAAGGATTTTATCCTGTTCTGACCAGATCTGGGCTCGCCAAATTACGCGAAGCTGTTGCTGTCCCAGTTGTCCTAAAGAATCATCCCCCACCCTCACCAAATTTCTGGGCAAACCTTAAAGCGAATGATCTATTCAAACATTTTCGCGACGAAAACCGAAAAGGAACTGATCAATAAGGGGGGCAAAGAGTTGAAGAATATGCCAATATCTTTCTTTAGGACGGCTCTGGCCAAAGTTACGGTCATTTGCCATTAGGTCACTCAACAGGGAGTGGAGTTATTTTTGTAAAATCATGAATTATTACAGAAATTAAAGAAAATATGTTTTGTTGTGATATATTTTATCGTTTCTTTTTCAATCCATTCGAAAATCGTCTTTTTTTATGCAACCTGAAACTTGTTTATGGTGGATTTTATATATACTTGTTTGATAAATTCCAAAGCATTTCGCCAATTTTCGCATACTCAGAAAAAAAACAATGTTTTGAACAGGTGTAAAATTTCCTCACGTTCGATTCCAGACCAAAGCAAACATAAACAACGATATTGTTTGCAATCTTTCAAACGTCATACAAGATTTTTTGTAATCTTCCATACAACAGACAAGCTTCAGGCGTTATCTGACGTATATTAACATGAAAGATCCCTATTAATTTCTGCCAAATCTAGCATTCCTTTTACATATGTGCATAAGACAACGTAGAAAATGAAATGCTTTTTTCAAACTGTTTAGTTATCCCCTTCTCACTTAGCCATGTGTCCAAAACCATAACTTTAACTTCGTTTTCAATGCGTGGCATTGTGGAAACCATTCAAAAAAGGAAATAATCGAGAGATGTCAAACGTTTACAACATGCTGTAATGAGCCAATGACGTTTATATAAGGTTCGGCCCAAAAGGCTTGCTTTTGTGAATAGAAAAAAAATAATTAAACATTGCTGAGCAAGCGAGTGATGACGTCACACTGCCATAAGATTTCTAGAACGTGTATTTATGAATTTATGGAAATGATTAGGCAAAAAAGATTTGTTTAGTTTATCGTTGAGTTAAACTGACCCATAACTCTTCATAGCTTAACCCTCTCCTTTACGGAAAGATTCTCGATGTTTTTTTATGTAGAACAAAAGTAATTCCATACACTTCTCCACCCTGTTTTACAGTTGTATAATGAACAAAAGGGTGTGGATCAACTGATAGTTCTAACATGTTCTACCTAGGTAGTGTAAAAAATGCTCAGGCTTAGAAATCTCTCTACTAACGTCACAATAAAGCCAGCTTCCTTTTCGGACTGTTCGAATATTTGATTTGTTAGCTCTGAGCGAGACTTTTATTTCCGCGTTGTTTTATCTCCAGATGCATGCTATTAAAATCGTCTTTTGCAAAATGATTGGAGCAAATAGTGAGTTTTTGCTCTTCCGCTTGTTTCAATCAAAAAAACAACAACATGAAAATATATTGGACTGGAAAAAGTCGAAGCATGCTTTTGTTTCGGTGGTCAAATTTTGGTTTTCTTCGCCTAATATACTTTTTCGAATTAATATGATCTGTTCTTCAAGTGAACCAAGTGCGATGGATCGTCTCAATTTATACTATTCAAAGAATAATATGTACATCAGTTGTGTCGGCCCAAAAGTCCTCGGAAGGGTCGATTATGGTACATCTGGATATGAAGCCGGCACAGGAAGCATAACCAGTTCAGAACTGAGAGTGACTTTTAGATTACGAAAATGTGTACGCTCCGCAGCAAGAAGTGCATGAGATTGGTTGATTGAAGAACATGAAGAACTTGAAGAATTTGGAGAACTTGAATAATTGTACGTTTGATGACGGATAGTGGAAGAAACTGATAACTGACGTTCCAGCTTTCAGAAGACTTCTTGGTGAGCTTGACCCAATTTTTAGTTGAATATTATTCGTAACTTTAGTGGAAAATCTTGCAACTATCAAAAGTATACTAAAACCACTTCACTTCGGGAAATTAGGAAAATCTGCTGAAGAAACCACAATTGCCAAAATTGTGGCACCCTCTATGCGACGATCAGTAATTGGTCTTCTTATTTCTAAATCTTAGTTTTACAGACTTCTTGGTTCCCTTGAAATCGCGATTGTATTATTTTAAATCGTCATTGAATCTCACCATAACATTCACTGAAAAACTTCCATATCAAAATAAACTAGCTGCAGATGTGTATTTAATTTAGATAAAGCCTTTATTTATTGGTTTATCATTAATTTCGTCCATAGTTCATTCTTCGAGGAAATTATTACGTGAAGAAACGGAACCGTAAATGGATCTGTTTCATGGTGACATGCAATGTCTTCAACGAACTACTCCTCATCGAAGTTTCATCCACGAGGTGTGCAAACGTCAATACCAATGCCAATGCCAAATCAAGTAAAAAATCTTGGACTAATACTTGATCAAAAATTAACTTTTAAAGATCACATTGAGCGCATTCAAGCCAAATGTAATGAATACATGCAAAGTTTACATCCTCTTACAAACAGAAATCTAAACTTTGAAAAACAAACTTCTAATATTCAAACAATTTTCTGGACCGCCCATGCTTTATGCTGTGCCAATATAGTCTAGTTGAAAAAACACTTCGAAGGATTCAGGGCAAAATTTTGAGAATGGTTTTAAGGCTGCCATCCTGGTTCAGTACTACTGAATTACATTGAATTTCGAACGTTGAGACTCTAGAAAAAAATGTCCAACAGAATCATTCATAATTTTAAACAAATGATTGCAATGATCAATTCTCTCAACTGATAAGAAATAGTTTGAAGAAATCAACTGTTAGTCTTACACGGTGGCAAAAAGTTAAAAATATTGAATAGACAAGGTAAAAAAAAATAACAAAATTATACATAAGCCATGACATATAAGGTTGAAATGTTATTTTATTAGCAGAAGCATATTGGATAATATATGAATGTAAAATAAGGTTTAAAATTTTGACATATATAAGGAGTTAAAAAAAAATTTGGTTTTTCAAAAAATGTAATAATTTTTAAAACAAAATCGGAAATTGATGCGAGATTTAAAATAAAATAGGGCTTATATTTTTATTTGAAATGACCAAACCATTCAGTTATAACCCAATTCTGAGAGTACATACTCCTCTCGTGGAATGCTGTACATTTTTTATCTCATATAAATGGTTCAGAGTCAACTTAACAAGTGTTATTTCATATATATTTTGGATGGAAATTAACATAACTCTGATGTTAACTAGTAGAAATCGTCATCAAAATATATTCACGAATGTAAACACAAGCCAATCTAGTTGTACTTTAACACAGTTTTTCTTTACTTTCACAGGTATATTTACATCGTTCCAGAAGTAAACAAATATATCGATTACATCCTTTTTCATATTGGCATCTGTAAAGCAACATAAAATATAAGGTAAGAGATTGTCTAATTTTAATTATCCCCGAAGCAAAAAATCAATTGGTGCAGTTGAACAAAGATGGACTTACATCTTACATAGAACTACAGAGTTGCTATTTCAAAACGATGGATGGATACTACCAACTGTATGTTGTATATCTGAAATGTTTTCTACCAATATCTCCAAAAGAAGAAGCTTCAGCTTCTGGTGCTGTATTTCGTGGACGGGCACTTCAGCCATACGACTGCGGAGGTGGCCGGATAATGTTTGGATTTGGGTATTGTATTAGTCGGGTCGTACCCAAATACTACTCGAATTACACAACTGGTGGATGTCGCCATTTTTATACCGCTCAAGAGTGCCTGGAAGAGTGCTGTATCGGACTGGCGGATGGAACACGAAGGAGAGAATTTTTTACTGAATCATTTCCCCGGCGTGCTGCAAAATGCGATGGATAAAGGGGTCAAAAATGCCAGTATCAAGAACGGTTTCAGAGTTTGTGGTATATTTCCCTTCGGGGCCGACAATATTGACTATGGGAAATGCATTGCCTAGTCAGTAAGACAGAATGAAGTTCACCCTGCAGATGTTGACGTAGAATAGATGGTTGAGAAGGATCCCGGGGCGTCTAATACGGAAGCGATAGTTCCTGAACCAAACATGATCGAAGAGCAAGGCGTTGTTTTTTAAGAATCTGTAATTATTCCGACATCAACAATCGAAGCGGTAATAGATTGCATCGGGAGGGATCGCATCAACGAATTCAGCCTTGGTTCTGTCAACTCTGAAGAGGGAGAAATCATCCGGAAGCTCTATGAGACGTTGCTGATGCCGTTCGATTTGTGTAATATGGAGGCTGGCTGTGAAATTCAGGACGCATCTGTTTCGATGAACTCCACAGCTGAGGAGGATTCAGCATTTGTCGAGGAAATGGTTGAAGATTTCGCTGATGTGGAGGAGCGTAACGAAACAGCTTCCATTCCAACGCAAGAATGGAATGTAAATTACGTTGGAAGTCGTAAGATGGGCATTACAAATTTGCTGAAGACGCCATCAACTCTCTGTAGAAACATCAGTCATAGAAACTACAAAAGAAAATATCACCCATTATTGACAGCAAGAAATTTGTCTTCTTGAGGAACAAAAGGAGAATGAAGTAGCGAGAAAGAAAGCCAGAGCAGATGGGAGAGAGAGAGCTTGCCAAAATCAGGAACGAAAAGCTGAAAAATGAGAAAGCGGAAATCCGGAAGCAAAAACGAGAAGAAGCTTAGCAACGGAAAAATGAGAAGGAAAAACAAACTTTAAAAGCAAAAACAGGAAGAAATTGAACAGCGTATGAAGAAAAAGGCGAAGCAACAGCAAGACAAGCTTTTAGCGAGATGCGTTGATGAAATAATTAAAAACCAGTATTTTTCGAATGTTTTTCCTCTTAACTAATTAAAAAGGTTAGTTTTCGAAACATATGAGCTATCTCAACATTATATTGTGATATTACATGAATATTGATTCCAATATGACCTAAAACTTCGAGCAGGATGACTAAATTTGACACTATTGGTAACTTACCCAACAATTTACGATCTAGACTATCGTGCTGATGCTGATCTGCTATCCCAAAACCCGAAACACCTTTTTAGTAATTTTTATTGCTTGTTTTCAGGATATAAATGAAGTATTATTAAGTTATTTTCTCTAGAACGCGTTGAATAATGTCACGGAACTGCCTGGCAAACACAAGTATCAAATGCAACATGATCCATGATGATCGGATTTAATGCAATTGTAAACAATTGTAAGCTTCTTTCGATGTAAACCAGTGGTTATTTGCCTCGCTTGCAAATTCCTCCCCAAACCATCACTGACGCAGCACTTTGGAGCCGTGGAATATTCCTATCCCTCTCTGGAACAGTTCTCGAAGAGAGAGCCCATAATCTGTAGTTCTGGACATTGTGGGATTGTTGCAAAACGAATAGCTTTTTGTCGGAAAACATAAATTCTTCACCACCGTGCCGCGACAAAAGCAGACTTGCTCTTTCGAGTCGTTTGTGCTTGGAAGGTTCCGAAGCTTGGAATCCGAGGTCATTTTGCAGTATATTGTGCATTGACACTAAATCCCGCTTTACTCCGAGGTTCTTCAAATTTCTGAAAATAACGCCCGGGTGCTTACCTTTCAAAAACTTTTTTATAACCACAACACGAAACTCCTTCATCGCTGGTAAAAGATAAACACAGAATGAAAGCAATCGGACATAACCTAAAGGTGTTTGTATATACATACAGACTTAGAAATTATGAATTTTACACGAGACCTAATCCATGTTTGTAAATAGTCGGGGAATGTTATAGTTGGGGGACGTAAAGAAAGATTTCGTGTAAAATTATGTCTCCCGAAACTGACACATACGCAATTTGACAAAAGATGTGTTCGGTTGAATTTATTTTCTCATCTCTTTCAACACATTCTTATGCGCTAAAGGACGCTTGCATGTGTCGGTCTCAGGGACAGAAATTTACACGAGATTTTGGTAGTGTGTAGTGCAAAACTACACCAACACATACGTGAAGCATGTTGAGTAGTTGCACGACACCAATACAAGGAAAAAGTGTATGAGAATATATTGGACACGGTGTAGTGGTAAGCGTGACTGCTACTTGGCACCCCAGTGAGTCTGGGTTCAATCCCAGTCGACGTCGGTGGTTTTTCTGATGTGAAAAAATCTGGTCACGTTTTTCTTCGGAAGGGAAGTAATGCAGTTGGTCCCGGCTCATATTCATGAATCGATAGGTAGGGTCCAGGTGGTGGAGTCATCTTCCTGACGTCGGTGATTGACATCACGTGACGAAATAGGCAGACGAAAAAAAATATTCATGTATTGTAATATGTCTTGGTAATAAGAGTTCCCAGTTGGTAGAAGCAACGCCTATTTCAACCGTTGAGTTAACATTGCACATATACAAGTTAACTCGTTTGGATATTTGAACTGTTATACTTTTTTTTTTTGATAACAAATTTGTTTCTTCAGTCCAATCAGGCTGGCCAATCACTTATTATCATATTGTCTAACGCAAAATAACGTTTTCCCACTCATTATTTCCACTACAAACAGCTGAATCCTTCTGCGTTGAGGCATACATTTTCTTGTCGTGCCATATCCGAAGCGCAGCAGCAGGGAGTAATTAAATTTCTATTTCCAGCACTATCAGCGTAATTTCGCAAACAGCTTCCAAACTACCGATAAAATAACCACCTCCAGCCGTAAATAAATAACGACACCAACTTCGAGCCGAGCGCAAACTATGCCGGTTAGTTGTCGCTTCCGGCAAGAGGAAAGATTATCTACGAGCGCATCTCATGATCCAAAATATATGACCATTTCACCAGCCAGCAGTGAGCGCCGGGTTGTGCAGCCTCTGAAATTAATTCTGTCCTTGCCTCCACCAGGGCCATCAACCCAACAAATAATTCTCACGGAAGCGCTGTATTGGAGGAGCCATTTTCCTATGCCAATGTAAACCAGAAAGCTTCCCATTTGGCGCAAGCTCAGGATATTCAGAATGAGTCAGACGTTTCACACCAAAGTGGCTCCGTGCAAAGTCAGCATCATTTGCCTTGAGCCTTCCGGCAGCTGTTAGTAGTGCATAAATTTTATAATTTGAGTGCTATTAAGCCTCGCAGCGATAGGACGCGGAATGCTGCTCTTTTGCTCGACCAGGACAAAAAAAACTACAATTACTGTCGTAATGACAGTGTGGACGTTTCCTGCTATCATCACGAGGTGGGAAACTGCACGTTTGCATTTCATCTTTTTTTTATATCAAAGCAACCCTCCGAAAACACAAGAGGAAAAACGCAACACTGTAAAATTCAGAGAAAGCGAGAGAGGGAGAATAAAAATTAAACAACAACGTGTGACTTATCGCAGCGATCGCAGTCAGGCTTCAAGTGAAAAGAAAAATGCCAACGGAAGCTCTTGCCGAGTCCTGTCGTTTCGCCGGTGAGAACAGAGATAGTCGGTGGCATGAAAACATGCCAAATAGGTGTTTTTTCAATAAAATTATGGGTTTCTACTCTTAACTTCCAGAGCACAAAATAAGTTGAACTCAAGTTTACTGCATTGAAGAAAACGATTAATGTTAAATCAGAAACTTTTCATCTGCCCGTTTCAATGCAACTGTTTTGGGAAAGAGAGTCGAACAAGGAAATAGACTATTCTTCCCTTTTTATGCCCATGGCTGTATGTTTCAGGTCCCTCTGTGGTATGTTTACTACAATCTTCAGCTGTATGTAAGCTCATAAAATGTAATCTTTTGCCAAATGGAGGAGACTTGTTAGTTGGAATTAGAAAATATGCTTATGGTTCACAAACCTGTCATGTTTTACAATGCAAATTCAAAGAATTTATTTTATTATCTCCGTTTCCATTATTCCATAGAGAGGTTCAGCAAATTGAAGTTGACTTTTTTTTGCTGCTGTATATATATATTCCTATTTACTCCTGTTTGTTTTTGTACCTATTTCCAGGTACTTAAATACATGTTAACAGTGCTCAGCAGCATGATCGTTCGATATTTGGAGTATTGGACCTTTTTTTCTAGTTGGAAAACACGACACTTTCTGTCCAATCCTTCGTTTATCACATCTCATCATGATCATTCATTGACCAATACCAAGCAGAACCCGTAAGTGTTCGCGCCACAATGCACCAGGTTTTACCATTTTGCAAGCTTTGCTGAATTTTGAACGTGTCTAAACATTTAAATTATATAAACCAAATATCGCTACACATTTGAATTAATGTTACAGTAGACGTTCGCTAATTGGTGATTTTCTGGTTTGGTCACGTTTTAGTTAGTTGTTTGGTGACTAGGGCGTGATTCAACTGGAAAGCGGCCATCCTTCAATATCTGATGTCAAAACGCACCTTGAATGTTATGTATTCGATAGGTCTCGATACATCCCAACTAGCAAATGGCTTGCTGGGGTGCAGTCGATTCCCAAACAAAGATCGCTTATTGTATGTATATTAATTGTTGGAATCAATTGCTCAACCGACACGACCAGATGTGGCAGATTATTCACGAATAGGGTACATATAGTGTTTTTCTATAAAATTAAGTTGACAATTATGTGTAATTAAATAATATGTTTAAATATGTCATATGTTGATTTTAGTCTACATTTTTGTAATAAAAACAGACTGTAATTGAAACTACATTCCTATTTGAAATCGTATGAAAAAAATCCTATTAAAAATCTTATAACGGGTACACATATTCCATAGTGGAGATAAAATTTAATATAAGTTCCTGTAGTACCACAATCCATGACGGAACTCGGTAGCATAGTATCAGTAAAACATATCTTCGAGTTTATTGAGCACATCGTTGATAACATTATTTGAAAAATCCATACCTTGAACGTTCTTAACTATTCCGGGTTGAAGCGTGTAAGTAGTACTTTACCTACTTTCCTATAAAGGACCCTAAAAAGGGTGTTTCGAACAAAATTTGGTCGACTTAAACTTGACGCATTTCCTTTCACTGTGCATTTAAACATTTTGCTCACCTCTCATTTTAAAGATGCGTGTATGTAGCATCATGCCTTTATTTTTATTTTGAGATCAGCACTTCCTTTATCAAAATGTCGTCGAAGGAAGAGAAGCAACGCATCTATATTTAGCACGTGCATGGCGAAAATCCAAACTACTCTCACGCCAAGTTGGCGAAATTGTTGAATGTGGGTAAATCAACTGTTACCAACGTAGTAAAAGTGTTCGGTGAACGTTTGTCGACAGCCAGGAAAACTGGATCGGGGGGAATTCGAAAGCCGGAGGCCACAGCGTCGACAAAAAGAGTTGCCCGTTGTTCCGAGCGGAACCCCAACCTCTGCGCCCGAGAGGTCACAAAGAAGCTGGGAGTAGCGGCTTCAACCGTGGATATAGTTAAAAACCGAGCTGGACTGTCGACTTACAAGAAAGCGGTGACTCTGAATCGCGACGATTAACAAAACACGTCGGCCAAAGCACGATCGCGAATGTTGTACACGAAGATGCTGACGAAGTTTGATCGCGTAGTACAGGACGAGGTTTTCTTGACAGGAATTTTATACGGCAAACGAACGGGGAAAGGTGGTAGATATTTTCAAGCACATTCAACTATCAACGTTTGCGAAGAAATATCTGTTTTGCATTGTGACTGGAACCGTCAAAGAGGAAATTTATCTGAGCGAGTGCCTACAAAAACGTCTACTGCCTTTCCCGAAGCGACACAATTGTTTCGTTCTATTTTGGCCAGATGTCGCATCTTGACAATATGGAAAAAAGGCAATGGAGTGGTATGCTGCCAACAACGTTCAAGTGGTGCCCAAGGTCAAAAACCTCCCCAACGCGCCAGCGAGAACAATATTGGGCCGATGTCAAGTGGAACCTTAAGAAGACTTTGGTAAAAAGGAAGCTTATCTGAATATTTCTCTGAACTTAAAAAAAAAGAATTTGGCTTATTAATAAAAATTTTGATCGACTCACGCTCATTACTGTTTGACCAAATTTTGATCGAAACACCCTTTATTACTGGAGTCTCCGGGAAGAAATATCAATGGGCAAACTTTCAACCCAGAGTTTGGTGAAATGGCGGAAACTTACACAAAAGGGCGGAAACATGGCGATGAGCGAACATCTCCTTCTACATCATGTTGCTATTTTAATCTGAAGTTTTAAGAGATATTGATTAGGAAATTAGAAGCCCAGAGATTGTTTTCTTCCAGTTAATCATTTGTCAACATAGTGAACTTACCGTTGCGGCTGGTTGTAGTTCTATTAGGCATTCTGATGAATCCTTCCAGCTGCTGACAACCGCTGTACTTCTCCACTCATCGCTTTTTTTACTCTTAGGTTTCTTCTTGCTTCTTTTCCCCAGACTTGACGAGGGAACTACTAGCGGGGAGTGGTACCTTCCGCGTGTACACTGCCTTCTTACGTGTTCATCAAGCATTGTAGTCTCTACTGCGTACCTCACATCGACTGTCTGCTCGACCACTACATTTTTCTTCCACTGCAGTTTGCACTAAACGTTCACCACTAGCTCGCTTGATTTTGTCGCATTTTAACCACCAAGGCTGGATAACGTAGTTAATACTTACGTCTTCAAGGCTGGGTGCAGTTTTTGAACCGTTCTTGCTGGTTTCCACAATTGACCCCTACTATTTTAGACTAGTTACATAGTTAAGTATTCAGATTAATAATTTTGGTTTTAATCTAGATTTGATCGAACTCGAACATGAACTTGAAGTATTTGATCGTCCAGCAAAAGATGTCAAGTTTTGATTTTTCTGGAATACTCTGCGTCGGTTGAAGATTTAACCATAGACTAACTCTAAGACCAGTAGGTCCCATACAAATACGATTTTTTTCTTGGCTCAGTCAGTACTAGAACATCGTCCCAAGCTCGGTCCCAAGCTCAATAATGCACCCCTTATAATGAACTCACATGAACACACTCTCAAATATTCTGTCAAAATAACACAGCGAATCAAAACAAAGGCGCAAATATGTACAGCAAGGTGCGGGCTTCAAGGTGTACTTCGGACCAAGGGGTTCTACAACAGTGAACAAATTCAAATCGCTAGTTGCACATTGATTGTTGATTTAACCGTGATCTCCTCCTCTACGTCATCAGGTTCGTTCGTCGGTCGTGATTTGGTCGTGATTTGGTCATCTATATAAATAAAAATGAGTTGGGGTTTCCTTTGTCACGATTTAACTCGCGAGCGGAAGGACTGATCGGCGTAAAATTTTGAATGCAGGGATTTTTGTGGCCGGAGAATATTCTAATGATGGTTTGAGACCCCTCTCTTTACTGGAAAGGGAGGCTTCCATACAAATGAAACACAAATTTCTACACAACTCAAGAAATAATCAAGCAAAAGAAACCAAATTTAGCATGTGTGAGTTTTTGAAGGCAAAAAAGGTTTCTTTGGTAGCTTGAGAACCCTCCCAGTCATAAAAGGGGAGGCTCCCATACTAATAAAACACAAAATTCTGCATAACTCGGGAACTAATCTAGCAAACGGAACGAAATTTAGCATGTGGTGGTTTTTAAGACAAAAAATGTTTTTTTGTTGGTTTGAGACCCCTTCTCATCCTAAAAGGAGGGGGGATGGGGGGGGCGATACAAATGAAATACACTATTCTGCATGACTCTAGAACTAATCAAGCAAATGGAACCAAATTTAGTCATAACTCGAGGAATAATCAAGCAAATGGAACCACATTTGGAATAGACGAGTTTTTTAGGGCATGAAATGTTTTTATGGTGGTTCAAAGCCCCTCCTCTCTCTAAAAAGGGAGGCTCTCATACAAATGAAACACAAATTTCAACCAAACATGAGAACTATACCTACTGCTTTGCAAATTAGTATTCAGTGGTTTTTGGGTCCGTGAAAGCATCTTACGATAGTTCGAGAGCCCTCCCGCCTCTAGAAATGGGGGATCCCATGCAAATGAAAAACAAATTCCTGCATAACTCGAGAACTAATCAAGCAAATGGAACCAAAATTAGTATGGGTGAGTTTTTGAAGGCAAGAAATGTTTTTATGGTAATTTGAGACCTCTCTTTACTCTGAAAAGGTGGGCTACCATACATACGAAACACAAATTTAAAACAAACATTAGAACTATCCATACCGCTATGCAAATTTGTATGCAGGGGTTTTTGGGTCCGGGAAAGGATCTTATTATAGTTCGACACCCCTCCCGCCTTTATTAGAAAGGGGGGGCTCCCATGCAATTGAAAAATCTATTTTCTGCATAACTCAAGAACTAATCAAACAAATGGAACCAAATATGGCATGTGGAGGTATTGTAGGCAAGAAATGTTTCTACGGTGGTTTGAGACACCCCTCCTCTTTGAAAGAAGGGGCTCTCATACAAATGAACCACGAATTTTAGCCAAACATGAGAGTTATCCCAACAGCTATGACTATTTTTATGCAGGGATTTTTGGAGTCAAGAAAGGTTCTTATGTTGGTTCGAGACACCTCTCGCATCTGGAAGGGGTGCTCCCACACCAATGAAACACGAATTCCTGCATAACTCGAGAACTAATCAAACAAGTGGAACCAAATTTTGGATGTGGGGGTTTTCGGAACCAAGAAATGTTTCTATGGAAGTTTGAGATTCCTCCCCTCTCTGGAAGGGGTGAGCTTTCATGAAAATTAGACACAAATGTCAACTAAACATGAGAATCATACCTACTATTATGAAAACTTATATGTAGGGGTTGTTGAGGCCAGAGAAGGTTCTTATGATGGTTCGAAGCTCCTTCCCCGCCTGGAAGGGTAGGACTTCCATACAAATGGAACACAAATCTCTGCAAAGCTCGAGTTCTTGTAACTGGAGTTCTTCAAATGGAACCAACTGTGCATGTGGGGGTTTTTTGGGCAGGATTTTTTTCTTAGGTGGTTCAAGACGCCGTCCCTCTGGAGAAGGTAAAGGAGGACTATAAAACCAGTGAAATAGACATTTGAACCAAACATGAGTATTATCCAACTAAAAAACAAAATGAGTATTTCTTGGGTAAGAAGTATATTCTGATAGAAGTTTGAACCCCTTTTTAGTCAAGAATTGCAAGAGAAAATTACGTACAAACTGACAGGATACGGCTTCGTTTGTCTTTGAAATGCTTCTACGCAGAAAGCAAAACCGGTAGAAACTACCGGTCCAAGGGTTAAATTAATAACACAAACCTTTTTTTTGCATAAATAACACACACAAACAAACAAAAATATTTTAACCAGATTCATTCAGAACAAAAACCATAAACGCGCCAATTCTATTAATTTTTCATTCATTTCGTCACATGCGTTGCAAGGCTCGCACCGGGTTCAGCTAGTAAAGAATATATTTTCATGTTCAATGGGTGGATCTCGATGGAAAAGGTCCTCAACACTTCTCTAAGGATAGAAGTGGATGAATGATGCTTCGCTGTAGATTAGCTGACTGGATTAGCTGTCTCTACTAAGTCGTTTGCATCAGTTTGGCTGCTTGAATATCCGATCGTCTACGCATTTTGTTATTAATTGGTTTGAACGGAGATTTCTTAAACTTACAACTTTTCTACTTCTTCTTGATAGATGCAAAGATCGCGCTTTATAGCAAGATACTGCCTGTCGGATTCGATTGTATCCTTCGTACCTCTTTCGTTCCGTCAACGGTCCGTCCAGCAGTTCACGTCGCACTGCTTCGAGTATCATTTTCTCTTCCTCTAGCTATTTCATGTCACGAGCCACATTAGTTCTTCGTGTACTCGAAGTAAAGAGTGTCCTACATTAAATTGCATTGCGGGAAAACGCTGTAGAAAATTACCTATTGGGTATTTTCTCGTGAAAATTGTATAGCAGCAGTTTTGAGTGTTTTTTTTTTGTTGTATTCTATCGCTGTCAGTTTTTCCTTAAAGAAAATCCTTAACTCTCTCTCTTCGGGACATCGGAAAACAACTCGAAATCGTGCAGTCGTGTGATTAAACGTTATAATAAAACTCTGAGCATCGAAAGCAAGAAATGGTATTGGATAGAAGGAATGAAGCGTTCAAGCGGAATCCCAATGCTTCGGTCAGGGATGTGGCCAAAACGTTAAATCTGTCCATCTCTTTCGGTCATAGAGCCAAGGACTAGAAGGGAATGCATACGTACAATGTGCGGAAGGCTCCGAATCATAACGAGCGGCAAAATACGGCGGGTAAGTCACGTGCCCAGAGACTGTACACCCAGATGCGATGTCAAGGTGGACTTCCGGCAGTTTAAGGGGCTACTGTTCTTCACCGCCCAGCGCAAGTTTCATGTTCCGGAGAAAGAAAGGAAGTAGAAACTTGCAAAGTTTGTCAAGAAAAACATGATTGTGAAAGCTATCTGCTCAAGTGGCAAACAAAGTGCACCGTTCATGACTACCGGAACTGTAAACGGGAAGATGTTCCTCAAGAAGTTGAAGCAACGCGAGGGCCCTACGATTTTTTGGCAGGATCTAGCTTCGTGCGACTATTCAAATGTTGTCCTATTAACGGGGTCACTTTTGTAACCAAGGACACTCGCAAACCTTAAGCATTCCCACTAAAAATGTTCCCAATAAAAACATGTTTACTACGTTTGTGATACAATAGGCATAGCATAGCAAAAAATATGTCTCCAACATTGGGTCTTTGTTCTTTTTTGTAGAATGATTGTGATTTTATTTATAGAAATAGCTAATTTGTAACGTGTAACTATTTTCAGTACATCTAAAGCCTGTCCACGTTAACGTTAGCACGTTAGCCTACCAAAATAACAACAGCAAACAAGATTTTAACATAATGCAACAAAACCGATTTCACAATAATAGAGTTATATCGACATTAGAAACAGTTGATAGAGATATTAATCCTTACGAAAATTAATCTCTCTGTAAAATTCTCGAGCATTCTTAGTACACCCGCTATCAGGTTTACTAGGGTATCCTTGCCCGCCGTGAAGATTCTCCATCTTCTCCTGAAACCATCGGTAGAATTTGCTTTCTTTTAAGTTTCGAAGAGTTTCCGATTAACTAAAGCCCAGTACTGTTCTATTGGGCAAAGTTCTGGACAGTTTGGCGGATTGACTGTTTTTGGCACGTATTTGACCTCTTGTACCTCATACCACTCAGGAAGAATTTCGCATAGTCACAAGAGACCAAATCAGGCCACAACAGAGCTGGAGCATAGTGGCTTCTGATTAGCGGTAGCAACCGCTTTGGCAGACATTCCCTCTCGTACACATCCTTATTGGTAGGGCCGGTAGAGACGAAACTTTTAGATTTTTGACCACAACTACATATGGCAAATCAAATACTTCTTCGGTAATCTGGACACCTCCTTTGTCCGAAAATGCTCGGCGACGGCGTTCCTTTGCATTGCGGTATAAAAAGCCAGACCAGGAAGCTGTTTAAAGTCTTCGCGTATGAATAATTCATCGTCCATTAAGATACAAGAAAATGTTTGCACTACAGCAAATTGCACTTCCAAACTTCCGATCCACTGTCAAGCGCTGGTTAAATGATTTCAAACATAAAACATAAACAAGTATCTTGGCAAGATCGCGTACCGATAAATTCGGATTTTTTTGCCGTTCGTACAAAATGCGTTTGCACACTACTTGATTTGACGCCATTTTACTGAAAATAACAAAAATGTAAACATGTTGTACCAAGAAATAAAGGGAAGAGTTGCAGCTGTCATACAAGTGAAACGTTTCAGCAATCTGTGAAATAATTCATAACTACACTGAAAGAAAAGTGTCCGAAATTGAACGTGGATAGTTTTTAGGCTGCATTACTCGGTTTATCGATTCAATTATGCCAAATTTAGATAATTCGATGATCGTGGAGATAATCTGTTGCGCTTATCTAGTTAAATCAGGATGACCCAAAAGTCCAGGGAATCAAAATTTACACGGAAATGAATAACTATAAGTTGATTAGAATTATCTCTATTTCTTCGGATTACATCGGTTATCCTGATAGCAACAGGATTTTAGAAGAAAAATTATTATTTTCCATTTAATTTCAACTACCTTTGCTAATCTTGACATATACGCGTATTTTGTCTACAATGCGCAGACTTCTTCAGTGTCTCGTACTAATAACTCGACTTAACTCGAGTTATTAGTACGAGACACTGAAGAATCTGCACATTGTAGACGAAATACGCGTATCTGTCAAGATAAGCAAGGGTAGTTGGAATTATATGGATAATACTAATTTTTCTTCTAATTTCAAGTTACAAATATTCCACTAAACAGCTCAAACCCTTTAGGATTCAACAGGATTTTGTTGATTACATATCTGTGAACTAATGGCATATTTGTTGCATAGGCAGCCATAGAAGCAATTGTATTAATATAACAAGTGGTTTTCTGAACAAATTCTCTGATTTATGTAACATTTTTGAGAGAAATTTCAAAGTCCGCAAACTTTCATCGATCTGTTAATCTGCAGCACCTTCTCCATTTGGGTACTGAACATTAAAGCAACACAGCAGGATTGCCTTCATCCCTTTTCCACCAACTTCGGGGTAGACTATTGCCGCCACCTATAACAGTGTTCGATGCAGTAGCGTGAAATTCTTGGTAGTATAAATTACTCCCTGCCTCGATTTCACTCCCATCCTGCCGGATTCGTCAGGTCAGGAAGCCATACGTATGTTTCCCTCGAAAGGTTTGCAATAGAATTAACACCCCTTTTCCAGTGTCGGTCTGCGCTGGCTGGACAGGGGCACCATTGACTCACTGACTGCTACTGGGGGTTGACCTGGGCTGCGATTGAATTATTAGCTAATTTCGTGAAATTTGTTTATTCAATTCTCGAGTGTGCGTGGCTGCCAACCGTTTCGAGAGGTTGTCACTGTATTATTGCTGGGCTGGGTGTGTGCGTGGTGCGCTTTTTCCATTATTCGCTGCCAGAAGGCAGAACCTTGATTTAATTTGGAATATGTTTAAACTTAATTTTACTTCACATGGTCGGGTCGAAAAAAGGGAAACGACGGGAAGGTTTTTTTTGTCAGCCTCAACATCGATAGGGTCTTTGCTGCATTGAGCTTGTAGTTTACTTTAGGGTTGATTAGCGTTATAATGCTACTAAGCACGCGGTTGGGCGCCACTCTTTAACGTGGAGATGAATTCATTATGAAGCAGTTTTCGGCGCGTATTTCCTTTTCTCTGCCAATAAATCATACTTGCGCCACGAGAGAATGGGAAATTTGTTATGAATATTCATGTGAGCGTCAGCAGAAATCAATATGTTTTAATTAAGGATTGCACACGAAAAAAGTGAGACACACACAAATGGTCGTCCACAATTCATTTTTAGTTCCACTTTTCAGTGAATAAACTGCAATATTTTGGTTAGGGTTTATTCTATTGGATGATAAGATTTCCTCTCCATAACAAAATGCCTGAACTTTGTCCTTGGCACCAGTGGGACCGACATCTTTCAATACCTTCGCCCACTGTTTCATCAAAGCCAGCTTGTTCTCGAATAATTTAGATATTTCACGTTTGGCCTTCGTGATGGACGAATCTCCGATGAGCTTGTTGAGTGGAAGTCTTTTGGTACATAAACAACATTGCCTAGTAACAATTTTATTTTTATCTCAGCCGTATAACACTCCACGGTAGTGAAAACAAATTAATAAAACCTTCACAAGACCATAAAGATTTTGAAAAAGTTCTAGTGAACCATCATAAAACCTATTGGCTGCCATCAAAACCAGCATAGGACCAAATGGCCGCAGCTGTTAAACTTCACGGTGATATCGTGGTTGGTTTTGGTTGTTCTGCTTTGCTGATTCGTTAAACAGTACATAATATCGAAGAAAAGAAGTTATAGTGTTGCGGAAAATTATGGTTGATAGCAAAATATCCAAAGCAAATTGAATTTATTATAGCTTATCATGCTCTTAATCATATGCGTATTTAATTTAATGGTGAATATTGGCACGATAAGAGCCCGAAATTAAAGCGCCTCGGAAATTCTGTGAGCTTACAAAAAAAAAAAAACAAAAAAACAAAATTGAAACAAATATATTCAATAAATTGATCATGAATTTCCTGAAAATTTATGGAATTCAATAAGGTTATCTAAAGAATGATGAAATAAGTCTCTGATCTACAGTTCATTTGTATTACATCTAAAATTTAGGGTATTTATTTTTTCAGATATCTATTATTTTATATATTCCGATATGGCGATTGGAAAAAATCACTGTTTTGCCAAAAACCCGCAACGGCTACTTTAAAACTATTTGGTAATTCGGTGACTTTCATAAATGCAAATTAGCTGTTTAATGTTTTTATTGGAGGCAAAATGGTTTTAAGAAGCTTTTCCAACAGACCATAATAATCTTTGATGAAGTTTTTTTTCCAGAAGCAGATAATTTATCATCTCCATGCGAAGCGCTAGGAGCGGACAGTAATTTTATTGCTAGAACACAAAGACATGAAGAGAAAGTGTATTGATAGGTCCGTAAGACAACGGCAGGCTTTGAAATGAAAGATACAAGATTGAAAACGAGCGGAGGGCATTTGAACGGTAGTATCCGATCAGGCACATAACCCTTTGTCATACTACCCTATGCAGGATAGGCAAGGGGGGAGAATACAAAAATAACAATCAAAAGTGTAGACCATAATAAAATAATTTAAATGAGTCCTAAAACGGCATTTCAAAACAGCATTTTACGAGTCCATAAAGTCAAAATAAAACCTTTGATAGGAGTAAAAGCAACTTTAGAAGACAAGGTTTTAAGATCATTGTAAGGAAGCTGTGTAGGTTCCTGACTAAAATTTGAAACCTATGGGTACTTCTTGCTGCCACAATAAAACCAAATTGATTTCCAGTGGCTATCATAAAACTTTAATAAAACTTTATAAAGCAGGATGGTTTTGGCAATTTTACGTGGGTGTTATGTCTGTATCAGTCTTACGAAGGCCGCACGTAGTAGTAGAGGGTCAAATTAGTCCGAAATAGCGTCTTGTCTCCGTGAGACCGCAGGAAGACCAGCTGGTGCTTCTGGAAAATCTCGTGTCAGCGAATTTGCCTATTTATGGTACGTATCGTGATGTATGGCTGGAGTACCTCTCCAGAGATGGTCTGGCGAACCAAAACAATTTAGGAGATTCTGTCCAACGTCTTCTCCCTTATTTATTTCGGACAATCGTGATGAGGCTATGTAAAACTCCTGCCCCTTCAATTGCTTTGTGTTCGCCTGGATTAAGTCTCATCGTCCATTTCGATGCACCTCGGTTTCGTCAGCCAATCTTGCTTCCTGGCACGGGTTTTGGCTACCGTGTTTTATTTTTAGTTCTGGTTTGGTGCCTTCCTGACCTTGTAGACATGGAGGCCGGAATCTTTTATCGTTTTTTTTTCTTCAAACCATATGGTAAACTCGATACATCGGGGATTGAAACAGATTCAACACCTCCCATGCCTTCACTGGATCAGCTGTCTTCGGGTTTCTACCACTGCCTTACCACAGCTGGGTCGACTGGGTCTACTTGAATTATTTCACCCGGGACCCCGTCAAATGATGGAATCTCAAGCGTTTTTGAGTGATTCATTTGCGGGACGCAGTCAGATTTTCCAAGACGATTCACATAATTTTAAGGCAGATCTCCTTTTTTCATGATGCCATTTTGGTAATCACATGACAGGTTGTGATCAAATTTCGCACACGTAAACATTGTAGCCCGAATGAAAATATTATAAATCCAACGGTGCAAGAACCGAAGAGATCAACAGGGAGGCTGCTGAGTTGACCGGTTGACCGGGAGGACCACTTGACATACGGCTGCTAGAATGCAAACGAAGATATGTCAAAGTCATCGACAGAACAAAGAAGTGCATTATGGTAATTGAAAATTGTTATTAAAAACAACGATACGAACTAAACCATTATACTTGAAACTAAATATTCTAATAGGATAAAAGTATTGATAGTTATGAGTATTTATCCTATTTATTGAATGTTTGAGCAATTAAAATAGCGATCGCTATGTCTACCTACGCGGGGTGGTTGGTTGATCCCTCTAAACTGTCACTGGTTACGCGATTTGTCCTGGAGATCTAAGGTAGTAATCTGAGAGGCTGCCGTGTTTACTGCGTCCCAGGTATCCTGTTCTTGACACATTCTCTGGACAAGATTATCCGGGGTCGAGTCCCGACCACTGACGGCCATCATGCCGTTCCTCGCGTCGTTGAAGCGAGGGCACCCGAAGAACACATGTTTTGCAGTTTCATCCGCTTCCACGCATATGGGGCATTTTGAGGACTCGGTGAAGCAGTCGTGGCCTGACAGTATCTGAGTCAAGTGGAAAGGGGAAGGTTCCCATGTCACCGATCGACCCATCCAGATTTTGCTGGAATTCAGTCGGTGGGTCCACCGACCTTTGGTGGAATTATTCCACTCCCTCGGCCACCTGAGCATTGATTTAACTCTGGTGGTCTTGCTGGTACCTCTTGTGCCCTTTTGTTCGAAGCACTCTGTGTCCTCTTTTTATGATAATGCCGATGGGCATCACCCCCGCTAAAACGGATACAACGTTGCGTGATACTGTGCGGTATGCGCTGACCACTCTCATGCACATTAGCCTGTGGACTTTTCCTGGAGCTCATCCATCTCTCACAACGCCAATGGAGTGTGAGGCCGTTAGCTCCACCTCTTCGATGGATTAACCACATATCTCTAGAGTGATTTCGTCTGCAAACCCGACGATCTTCACCCCGTTTGGGAGCTCAAGCCGTAGTACCTCATCCTACATCGTATTTTATAGCACCGCATGCAGGATCGTCTGCGGTGATCTGAACATGGTTCAGGCCTACTTCTGTATTGAACACAAAATAACTTTCCAGAATCTTGTATAGTTACCCAGGAACATAAAGGTGCGATTCGGTTATAGCAACACAGGCTTCGGTAGCAACAGAGAGTCTGGATTTTCTTTGCGTCCGGGACGACGCTCTCGTCCAAACATCTTTTCATCACCGCCCTGTACATTCCTGGCGCCAATGAGATAGCCATCTCGATAGCCAGGTTCGGTATACCATCAGGTCCTGGCGCTTTGTTTACCTTGTCAATCGCAATGAGTTCCTCGTTTGTAACGGTTGCATCACCCCCTATATCTCCGGTGCCATTGTCATGGGAAAATTCTGCAGTTATAGAAGGCTCTAGGTCTCTGGTTGTGGCTCGGAAAGTCCCCTAATGATAACCTGCAGTAGTTCTGGTTGAAGCTGTCGGGTTTTGGTCTTAGCCATTACCAACCGATAGGCATCATCCCATGGGTTTGCAATGGCTTTTGAGCACAATCCTCAAAGCATTAGGGGATGCACATTTCACTCGTTCACTGGCCTTTATCTCTTTCTTATAAGCAGTCTTGCTAAGGCCTGTACTCGAAAAAAATTCACCAGACAAAAGTATCTGCCACAAAAATATTTTAGGTTGGATTTTCTTGAATCTTTCAGGAAATGAACTTATACATATGGATTATGTTACGGCATAATTACTTTATTGAATTTCCTTTCCATCGCTGAAAGTCCGCACCTTTCCCTTAAGACTCCTCATTACATTTTGTGCATTGGTGGAGCCGACCTTTTTGGTCACTTTCAACCATTCTTTCTTGAACTCCAGCTCGTTCTGTAGCACATTGGATGTTTTTTGAACTTTGGCCATGGCATAATGGCTCAAAATCTTTCCACCGGACGAATCTCTGGTGAATTTGGGGGGTTGGTGGTTTTTGGTACAAAAAACAAAAAAAAAAACGTTATTGTCTATGTACCAATCCAACGTCGATCGCGCGTAATGGCATGATGCCAAGTCCGCCCAAAATAATATCTCGCCTCCTTGGGACCTCAGGAAGGGCAACATACGCTTCAGGAAGCACTCGGTGCGGTAAATTTCGCTGTTGATGGTACCCGTTGTGATGTACGGTTTACTCAGTTTACCGCTTTGGCATATGGCCTGCCAGAGCAAGTATTTTTTGGTGAATTGGTCCATTTTCTTCTTCCTTATGCCTTTCAAAACATCAAACCGTGATTTGGAAACGTAGAACTTCAGCCCCGGTATCTGCTATGCGTCTGCCTTAATGTAGGTTTCGTCATCCATAACCACACACATCGTTTTCGTTAACCACTCTCGATACAGCTTCCTTGCGCGGGATTTGGCCACTGTGTTTTGTTGATCACGCTGGTTCGGTGCCTTGCGGACCTTGAATACATGAAACCCAGTTCGTTTCATGGTTTGCTGAACAAACCAGGCGGAACACTTTCCTTCAGAGCCGCTTCGCGAATCGAAAGGTTCGGAGTACACTTGAAATAATCCAACATCTTCCGGGCCTTCACAGGGTCAGCTGTCTTCGATTTTCTCCCACTTCCAGCCCGTCGCTCGGTCGTCTGGGACTCCTTTAAATGATTTTACTATCCGAAACACATTTGTATGGGTGATTCCCAGTTGTCTTCCGATCCATCTCATGGTCGCAGTTGGATTTTCCATGACGGTGCGCAAAATTCTTCGGCAATTTTCTTCTTGTTTCGATGACATCTCAATAACCACTGAACCGATTGTTATGAAATGTAAACAATTCACTCCAAAATAGTTTTACTCAGATTTTCATCAATTTTACACACGGACAAAAAAGTTACACATGGATAAAAATTGTGCATTTTTTCGAGTACAGGCCTTAGCACCACGCGACGCTCCGTCCTTTCGGAGTCCGACCGTGATCTTAAAATCCTCCTTCTAGCTCGGAGGCAAATTCTCTGGAGGTCAGTGATCGTCTCGGTCCACCAACTAACCTGTGACCTTCTATCGCTAGGTTTGACCTTACTGGGCATGGTTGAGTCACACACTCGTGTAAGTAGTGCTACCAGTTGATCACCGCAAGGGCCTCTAGGTTACGCTCGATCTCTGTTCCCACTCAAGCGCTTCTTTGAATACGGCGTCCTCCATCTGCAAGCGAACGGAGTGGGTGCGTCTCCTCTGGCCGTTTCCTTGAAAAACACGAAACTGTACATTAGGTTAAACACGAGACGATGATAAGGACGTTGTCACTGTCCTAAAGTCACTGAAATTTGAAATTTGCTACAAAAAACTGTGACCCGTTTTTCTGCGCCTTCTGCCGTGCCAACACGAGTACACTTTTTAATAGCTGAAGGAGTTGAATTTGGGTATGAACAATTGTTAGTGATTTGACGTTGAATCGAAAAGTGGTCTTCGGTATGAAAAGATTTCCCGAAGAAAGATGAGAACAAAAGTAAAGTTTTCCCATCGTACATCTAATAGAAACTTCAAAGAGATACTGCAGTTCGAGTTCGCAACGTGACCTGTTTTGAAATCGATTGAGTGAGGTAGAGCAGGTAGTGTCATCCCTTAGCTTAATCGGTGAAGACGCGTCTACAAAGCAACATCATGCTGAAGGTGACTGGGTTCGATTCCGGTCTGGTCCAGGAATTTTTCGTTAAGGAAATTTTGTCGACTCATTGGGCCTAGGGTAGAATTGTTCTTGCCATGCAATCATACTAATGCGAAAATGGTACCTGGCATCGAAAGCTCTTAATTAATAACTGCGGAAGGCCAGAAGGGCACTTAGAGCAAGCAATAAGCTAGTTTATTTGTTTATTTGTTTATTTATAAATTTACATCAACAGGCTTTCAGCAGCCCCAATGATGTTGATAAAGCATGTAAAAAACAATGTTACAAAAATTATCACATCCATAAACGAGCAAATCAGAATTAGTCAAGTCTTAAAAAAACATACTAGTATAGACACAAAAATACATTCTTTCGTAGTAATTATCAGCTACCGCGATGCTCGAAGGCAGCGGCACATCTTCGACGGAGAACTGCACGCATAAGATGGAAGTCGAACATTGAAGTCACGCTTTGAACACTCGTTGCAAACAGCTGATCGCACTCGAGTCCGTAGTTCGTACGACTGAAGCGGAGGCCTCAGCATTATATTATTTCGCAGTGGCCGAGGACGAACATTCAAGTCGATATTCTCAAGAATCACCCTGCAATCAATTCTGCCTTGTAGGGCGTCCGCGATGATCAATGCGTTGTTGACGTCTCTCTTATCACTCGTAAAGTTTGCAGATTGATCAGACGGCAACGGTTTTCGTAGCTGGGCAATCGGAACCGATCCCTCCAAGGTAGTCTTCGAAGAGCGAAACGAAGAAAGCGACGTTGAACCGATTCCATTCGTTCCGCACCGTTGTTGTGATAAGGGCTCCAAACGGCAGAACAGTACTCCAGCGTGGACCTCTACCAAGAGAGCTATAGAGCGATTTTTAAACAATAAACGTCGGAATATGTTTTGGCTATTCTAAACACGAAACCCAGCACTCTTGATGCTTTAGCAACGACGTAAGAAACATGCTGCTTATAATTTAGTTGTGTATTCAAAATCACCCCGGAGATCCTTCACATGACTCACTCGGCCTATTGATGATCCAAGAAGTTAGTTCATAATGGAAGGTTATCGGCTGCGCTCTTCCGCGAAAACGTTATGACGTAACACTTGGCAGGAGCGATCACCATCCGATTAATCGTGCACCAATTGGCCACTGCATCAAGTTGTTGTTGAAGATGAATACAATCATTAACTGAACGAATCATCAGATAGATTTTGAGATTGCCTGCATAAGATAAACACGGAATTTTGATGATAAGATGCACGTCGTTGAAGTAAAGTAGGAAAATTAGCGGGCCAAGATGGCTGCCTTGTGGAATGCCAGATGAGGCACACAAACTTGCAGAATGTCAGAATGTCAAAACCTTAAGTAGACTATCAGTGAGATATGATCGAAAACATCCTAGTAGATTACCGTTGATTCCGAGCCTGTCAAGTTTGGCTATCACTAAAGCGTGGTTCACCTTGTCGAAAGCAGCCGATAGATCCAGCGTTGGAAGATAGCATCCGTCTGAGTCCGTCCCGCCGCATAGCGCTCGGTGACCGTGCTGACAGTCGAAGCAGGACATGATTGTCGGGTTCCAGTGTCGGCAATGGGTTGATGTGAACGCCGGACCCCCTTTGCGTTGCTTATTGGCGCGTAATCCCAGAAAGATTTTTGGATGCGATTTAAGCTTGCTTTGTATATCTCTTTCTTTTGGTGACGAAGAGGAGCAGGACTTGCTTGAGCGCTTCTACTCGTGGTTAAGCCTCGACGTGCTATTGTTTTAGCGGAAGCGTACGGCATACTGAACCTCTTGAAGGCAGCCTCGCTTGGCAGTTTTTAGGCGACCGAATTCGCTGGTCATCCAAGGTACACGAGAATCAGCACGGATGGCCTTTTTCGGGACAGCGGCATGTCAATAACGCCAGGGCCAAGACGTGTGGAAACGTTTGTGCAGCTTGGTTGACATCTCTCTCTTTCGGGATCTAGGAATGCGCTCCCATGCGTCGGCCCTTCGGAAGTCCGTAACGACACAACAGTTGAAGTGCGGACGAAATCCTGAGTAACGCTGTTCGCAGCGCTGCAACAAGCAGGGTGGATGATGTGGAACAAACTTTACTAATGGCGCAGGTGCCATGCAGATGGAAGGAGCCGGTTTCGGCGGCGCTTGCACAGCAAAGATCAAGGGAGCGATCATTTTTCATTCGTCACGCCGTTAGATTTGAGAAAGAGCATGATGCTGCCAATGAAGGTTTAGTCGCTGCAGGAGGAAAGACAGGGGTCATAATTGAGAAGCGGTAGAACCCGCTATGGATTTTAGTCCAGGCAATGCTCACCAGATTAAAGTCGCCCAAAAACTATTATTTCGTCACGCTGACGCTCGCATTTTTCGATAAGAAAGTGATTGAGCGACAATGAGTGTTGATGAGCTCAATGTCTCGAATTCGACCCGGAGGTACGTAGACTGCGCAAATGAACAGGTGTCGATCCCCAAGCTGAATAGCTATCAAAACTTGTTCGACTGTGTTCCAGAGTCGTCATCGATGGCTCTGGGTTTTAGCGTGGAACTAACTGCGATAAGTACACCACCTCCAGTAGTTTTCCATGCTATTGTTTGAATTGCGGTCGCAGTGGAGACGATCACAAATGCCATGCTCCAAGAACATGATCAGAATGGGCTCGAGACTGGAGTCATGGCTAAGTTAGGACCATGATGTCGTCAGCACTGATCCGAGGCCGCTAAGTGATAGTCTCGTCATGCGAGGCTGTTCATGGCCCACCAACGTTTTGATAATAGTTGCAAAAAAGCAATAAGCTTGAAACACCAAGAAAGAAGAAGAAGAGAGGTAGAGCAGATTCGATGCAACTCAGACACCACCTCTCTGTGGGGAATCGCATTCAATTTTTCCTACCCATGCCATACAATGACCCATCGCGTCAATATTGCAATAAAAAGTTGCACCGATTGAAACCGAAAAATTAGTCACACGACTGGCCGAGGTCAACTTTTTCCTACTGCCGTCTGATTTGTTGACATTCGGATCGAATCAGCAAGCAACGATGTAATTGCCACCATTTAAATGCGTCGCATTCGGTACAGACTTCCTTATCAGATTCGATCCACTCATACTGCATTGTTCATTTCTCTTCCAGAGTACACACAGGAACCCTCATTTATCCAGGATGGTTCTTACCAAGGAACCAAGGAACATCCTGTCA